>JANZXP010000008.1:12474621-12485636 GCA_027576715.1 Erythroxylum flavicans | reverse complement strand
TTCAACTGAATATGATGCACTTCGAGAGGTATTTGAAGGCTTTACACCAAAATTTGAGCTTGCCATTTTTTGGATAAGAAGTTATTCGCAAAAATGCAAGAAGCATGTAGGAAGGATGTCGAGCGTGCATTTGGAGTTCTCCAGTCACGATTTGCAATTATCAAGGGATCGGCACGTTTTTGGAAAAAAATCCATATTATATGATATTATGTCAGTGTGCATTATAATGCACAATATGATCATTGAGGACGAACGTGATACTCAAACAGCCATACAAGATTGGAGCGAAACGCCAGCCCCTGAAATTAATATTAATAGAGACGATACAATTATATTTCAAGAATTCCTTACTAGACATAAGTGAATTAAAGATAAAGAAGCTCATTGTGAACTTCGTAATGTACTGATTGAACATTTGTGAAAACGATATGGTAACTCAGAGGATTAGAGGTTAAATGTGCAATAAAAATATTATATTTGTGTATGTTATTAATTTGTTGTTGCAATACTATTAATTATATTTGTTAAATAATATTAATTTAATATAAAGTATATATTAATTAATTAAAAAATGATTTTATTTTGATTTTTATAAATAAATAAAAAATAAAATAAATCATTGTATAAATATAAATTAATTTAGTTATTAATTAATTTAGTTAATAACTAAACTATTGTGGTATATTCTTTGAAAATAATTTAGTGTCAAAAATTAGTGTAGAGTGGTTAGAGTAATACTAAATTTGGTGTAAAAAGATTCTTGAAATATTCTCTTTTATACCAAATTTGGTGTAAAATTTTAGTGGAATGGTTGGAAGATGGCCTTAGGCTCCAACATGTTTGTCTCATGCATTTCGCCATCATATATACCCAAGAAAGTAGCTTCTAAGAGACACTATCAAACGAAAGAACTGAGATTGTTGGATCACGAACAGTGCGCATCAAGCTAAAAGGAGGTTGGGGAGTTTGTTGTGATCAACTAATTTTGGATTCGCTTAATTTATAATGAACCAAAATCATTGCACATATGATGACCTTATACTGTCAAATTCCAGCGATTCTTTTGGCTACCCTTTCCAATTATTATTATGGATAATTATATTAGTAATCCATACTTTAAAATCTTACTTGAATGACTAAGTGTGTTTATATATTTCAAGAACATGTGCAATAACAAGATTAAGGTAAGATTTATAATGGAACTCTTGGGGTCAATGATTAACTCCCAAAACAAGTAAAGGACGATCTGTTATCACGTGAACATGATGGTATATAAGCTCTTCTCACGTACACACATGCATTTGCCAATTATTGTCTCAGGATTAGGCAGTAAAACCTCCGTTAATTCGAAGGGGCTTTGTATAAGTTAGAACACTAAGAATACAACTGGAGCCATTTATTACATTGCATATATTAGAGCTGAACTTGTGACATTAACGGATGAGATGGGCAGAGATATTTTAAAAAGGTTTTCTGGGAGTAAGCGAGCAATTATGCAACCCAACGTCCAACCTTGTTGACGTTTTAGTGCTTCTTGCATAGCGTCTGTCTCCTTCTCTAGGTACTTTGTTAAAGAAATAATTGTTGCTTGATTTGCTATTTTGCCGTTAAAGAAGAATGTTAAATGCAACCTATAGCGAAAAGCTGCTAATTGTAATTGGCCTATCACCATTACCATCATCAACATGAAACGTTGAGAAAGCTCAACCAAACATGAATCTGACTCAGGACCCTTTTCTTTTAAATCCTTTGTGGAAGCAAAGTTAGCATTCAAGTTGTTTATTTCTTTTCACGCCTCGCAGCATCCAAATATAGAAACAAGCTAATGAAAGCAAGCATCTGGTAAGTTGATGGTTATTTTTGTCTCTTGATGTGCGCGGACTCCTGCTAAGATTTCTAGCAAATTTTACACATTAGAACTCAAAAATCAAATGGTTGGATTTATCCTTATAATTTTGAACCTGTGGGCTTAAAAAAAAGACTGAGAAAGCCTTAATACTGCTTCTGTTCCATAGTCCCAGAAACCCCAAATAAAAATGCAGTCAGTTTGAATCATGTCGCCAAATATACAATCAATTACAAAGACTTGAAGGCCATCTTATATCCACACCTTTCAACTCGGTTTTTCTTTTTATTCTTGACCTGCCAATCTTTCCAAGGCACTCTGATGAAATTGAATAAGTTCCATAAGTTTGTGCAAAGACAGAACAACTCATGTAGTCTTTTGCTTAAATTGAATAAGCTTGCTCTTATTCTGCCCATGCTATCTCAAACATGTCTATTGGTAATTTGCTTCAAAGTTTTAAGGTTTGCTGGTGTCCTCCCACTATTTCTCTACCATGACTTTTAAGAGCTGCTTGTACAAGAAGAGGCAAGAGAAAGCAAACATTAGATTGGATACTGAAACTCCTCCGTTTGAAAAGTTCCTTCTTTTCTGATTGATCTCCAAAGTGGTTTTGGTTTACATAACTCTCGATTTTGTGCAATTCACACATTCTGACGTTGAAATGACTCACCTTTCTATGTTCTGTTGAAACTCCAGTTTCTTGTTCCTCAATAAACCCTTTCAGGGAAACTCTTTTAAACCCTCTGACATGTTTTCGTCCCTGCATGGTGCGATTTGAAAAGGAAATGTTTCTGCTTGTTCTCTCCCAGAATTTGGTTCACAGTCCATAATAAACAAGCAACTAGCAATTGTTTCAAGGACTATAAGGAGAGAGAACATGTATGCTATCAACAAACTCTCTATAACCATTGACAAACTAAGTTTTCCAAGGAGATAATAAGCTCTAATAACCCGATATCGAAACAAAGATTCAATAGCAGCAAGCCCCAAATTGATGGGGATAGTTAACAACAAAGCCATTGAATTTGTTTGCTTTCCTTGTAAAGCAACTCGACAAATAGCTCTGTATCCAGTGCGATTCCCAGTCCCAGTCCCAGTCCCAGTCCCTGCCACAGCCAAAGCTAGGTTGCTTATGACCATGGTATTGGTTAAGATCATATACAGTACAATTTGGGCTGCCTCAATAAGAAGAGGATTGCTAGATGCTAATCCAAATGCTTCTTCTGTTAAATTCAAGACCGTCAAAAGGAGGAAGAAAGCTACCAGGCTACTGGATACAGTGAAGATTATATTGCAGAGGCAAGTTAAGATTAGAGTCTTGTAAAATGGAAGAGTGGCCATCCAGTACTGATTTAGATGCCTAATTATGGATCCTTTGGCTATTACAAGGAAAGTGAGTGTTAGAGGAAAACTGAAAATATAGCTAAAAATGACCTGACAAAGATTTACGCCAAGAAAAGATGCTCTTGCTGGAAACAGAAGCGGTTTGGTTTGCGAACAAGATCTGTAAACAGATTGTAAAAGAAGAACTGAAACTGAAAATGGAAGCATAAGGACTACTGGGGCGCTGCCATAGTGGTGGAAATCTTTGAGTAAGGTGTAGATAGATCTTCTGATGATTTTTCCTGTTTTTTTCAGTAGAGCAAAAGGGTTATGTTCCATTTCTGATGGAGATATGAATGGTTTCTTCCAGATGGGTGAACTTTAAACAGCAAAGAGAAGGCACAGATTTTTGCTCCTGGTTTTTAAGAGATATATTTAAAGGCCGAGGTTCGGATTTTCCATCTCTATGCAACCACCAGAAACTAACACATAACTGCCAAAACACAGGTCTTTATGTGTAATTAGAATGACTTTCCTTTGGTAGGCGATAATCTGCTTGCTTTAGCAAAAAATATGTAATCCCACCAATCTTTGTGTGTTTTGGTGGAAATACGTTGCCTGCACGAAAGCATGGGATTGGTAAGTGGAAATTAAATTATCACCCTTACATTGAAGGAGATTTGGTGGCCTAAAAGGATGGTTGAAAATAGCCAATACTAGACTCTAATTCCATCACAGTTGCGTAGCAGCTATCTAGACTATGCCTCTAGGATAGTTGGTTTCACGGCATTAATAGTTGTGATTGTGATATGCCATATTAGGTTGATCAAATTTGCCGAGGGAAAAAGAGGGAGAATTAGGAACTTTTCTCTGATGAAGAGAATGTCAGAGGCCACGAGTGGCGGAACTTCGGACGATGAGAATGCAATAACAGGTAAAGTAAAATTTCGCTAGTATGGCAGATCTGTTATAAGAAATTGAATTTTTAGTGAAAGTAAAAATTGTCACTAAAAGTAATAATATTAGTCACTATTATTAATAATATCTAATATTTGAAGTCGCCACCTCTCATCATAAATACATCCGTCACTACTGAAATAATGACTAATTTAAAAAATGGTCACAATTATGCAACACATTTGTAACACAAATACTATAACTAAAACTTGTGAAATTTGTGACAAAATTATATAGTCACAATAACTTTACATCTTTATGACAAATTTATCGTTAAGTTGTGGCAAATTAAGTCATAACAGAACTTCATTATATTATGACAAAAGTGCCGATACTAAAATTCATGGAATGTGTGACGACACTATAGAGTCACAACAATTTTACATATTTATGACAAATTTGTCGACACAAATAACATAAAGTAGTGACAATTAAAGTCGTAACAGTACTTCATTTTATTGCTACAATATTATCGCCACTAAAATAATTATAAATAGTGACAAATTATTTGTCACTAAATTTTTTTATGAGTGTCCATTATCTTTTGGTCACTAATATTTTAATAAAAAAGTGTCAACATCATTTCGCCACAAAAATGAAAATTGGTTCTTACAAAAAGTATTGTCACTAATGTGTTTATTATTATCACAAATAAAAATATCAATTCATTAACAAAATTACATTAGCTATAAAAGAAATTTGCATCAGTGGCTATATTGTCTAACAGATTTCGTCACAAGTATGAAAATTATATGTTAAATAATGTTGTCACTAAATAAAGAATATATGTTACAATTAATTTATCACTAATATTTTCATGTTTGTCACAAATAATATTATTAAATTTAATAATTTAATTACTTAATCGATAAAAATTTTTGCATTGGTAGCCATAAAATAGAAATTGTCACAAATGATACGAATTTTTAGTGCCAAGATATTATTAGACAAGCAAATAAAAATTATTAGCATATATAAAATATATAAAAATCACCAAAATGTACAAAATTATAATTTCCAATATATAAAATTGGATATGTTAATATCCAAAAAATTATTTATTACAATTATATCAATTACTGCATACTAATTTAATTTAAAACTCTCTAAAGTAAAATTTCCTGGCTATTCTTCAAGATGAAGTTCACTGTTGATTTATTTCCTACAAAATAAATAAAAATGAATTCAGTTAATTAGTTTATAAAATATGAAGCTATAAATTTAGTACTAACATTTTATAATAATATAATGATAATGATAAGAAATTTACTAACTATTCTAGATTTTATAAATTTATAAACTTAGATGAATAGTTGGGGTATTTGATATTATAGCACTTGATGGATCTTCAATTAAGGCAGAAGAATAAGCAATTTATTGACACCGCGCATAGAGGAGAACTGCACCCATGAAGAGTAAGCAATTTATTGACACCACGCATAACGAGTTTCTTAAATGAGTGACTGTTCACGCTTCCTCTTCTTCCAAATATCAACTCCTCTTTTTCTGTTTCGTTTTATTTAATACTGCTGCCCCATCCTTCTCATTCGTCTTCATTTTACACATATAGAAAAACACTCCAATTCTCCAATACAACAACGCTGATAACTTTTATTCCCCTTCTGTTCATAGAGTGGAAAGACGAGGTAATTAATTATACGAAATAGATTAATGAGTTCGCGTTCTAGAAAACAGAAATCATCCCAGTTCATATTTCAAAAACATTAACTTTATAGGAAGCAAAAAGCAAAATTTTGTAGAAAAGATAGACTGGTTTAAGGTAAGAAGCTCGAATTTGCCTAAAATCCGCTTGAAAATTTTCGTTTCTTCTCCTTAGATTTCTCAGCAATCCACTCAAAATAATCAAACCACAACTTAGTATGAGATACTATTGTGAAAATTGGTCCTATACCTGCATGGTATATGCCTTTCCATTTTTAGTTGCATCATAAGCAAACACCGCAGCGTTCCAACCTCGAAATATCCCGGGAATAAAGGGCTAACTTCCCTTTGGAAAATTAGATTAATGTTGTTGGCGTCTTGTCCGAAGAACGAGTCCAATTGATAACACTCGTTTCGGCTAAACAGACAACAAGAAACCATCATCAAGGGGAAGACGGCCAATGATAAGAAAAATTATCGAGATTGGAACTGAAAGAAAAGGTTTAACCTGGTGTCAGGGTCTTTAAGAAGAACGATAACTTCATCTCTGAACTCACAATCTCGTTCAAGAACAAAAACACACGAGATGGGGCAGCCATCATTTGCAGAGATTTCCTGGGGCAGAAAAGGGCATATCCTTATAACAACTCTAATCTTTTTGGTTGATTCACGGAGTTTCCCAGGAGCAAAATATTTCAGAGAAGACTTGGGGGTCTTCAACGAACTGGTTTGGACTTCCATGGAAAGAAAATATTGGAAATTTAGATTCAAAATTTAGAAGGAGAAGAGAGAGGATTTGGGAGAGAGAGAGAGAGAGCTCTGTTCGAGGAGAAAAGAGAAACATACAAAACTGGAGTCATATAGTACAATACGATAATTTAAACGGATTTGAGATAAAAGATTCTTCCCAAAAACGAAAAGAATAATACACAACCTAGTTCTTTGAAGCATTTTGTCAAACATGTCGTATGTGAGAGGCAGAAGTAGATAATAGGCTACGAGTAATAAGCTGAAACGACTAAGAACAATCAGAAACAAAATGGTTTGAGATGTTATTACTCATAAAGCTTGATGGGTTGAGTAGTTTGATGACTGAATCCAGAGAAAAAAGGATATTGATGCTAACCGGTAGTGATCTATTAAGGAAGCGGTGGGTGGTGGTTTCGGACTCTTAATGTAAGATTTAGGAAGTAATGGACTTGATCTCTGGCTTCTAAAATCTGTCCGAGACTTACATTTGGAGGGGTAGGCCTAATATGATTTTAACCAAAGATTAAACGATGATTAGCAATTCCAACTACTCCGATTTGATTTGAAATCAAAGAGATATTAGGTTCGTTATTTCAAAAATTTTTGGAGTTTAGGCTCTTATATGTGGATTACCCATGAACTATTCTCGATAAAGTGGAACTCACAGAAGTTGCTTTGCTTGCTTGCTCAAGTTATAATTCTTAAATATTTAATTAATTGAATTAAGTTTAAAATTTATGTCAAATTATAATGTTAATAATATTTAATTTATTTATATATTGTTTAGACATATATGTGCGTGTGTGTGTGTGTTTTTAAAAATTATAAAATAATAGTTTAAATTTTGAATTTTAAAAATAAATTAAATTATTAAAAAACCTATAATATATTATAGTATAAAAGGGTAAGGCTTTATATCATTGGACCTCTTTAGATTTTGCTTTTTAGGGGAACTCTCGTTGAGTGTAATTGTTGTTTATGTTGTTTTGAATGCATTGTATTCCCAAATCATTACTCATTATAGTATTCTTAATTTTTGGTTAATAGGTAGAAAATATATTAAAATTATTTTGCATTTGTTATAACAAGCATAATAAAATTTAATTAATTTGCTTAATACTCCATAAGATATTTTATGAAATATACTTTATAAGATTTTAATTACTTCATGATTTAAATTTACACTTTTTATTTAACTCAATTTGGGTTTATATAAGTTTTTTTTTTAAAAAAATGGGGTTTATGTAAGTTTTTTACTAAATTAGTTTTAAGTACTAGTCTAGACTACTTGATTTAATTTTTCAATTATGTTTATTCATTAACTAAATACTTCATGAATTCCTGGATAAAAAAGCCTCCTCTTTCATATAAAGAACTTTGATAAAACTTTTATGTTATGATTAAAAATTTTAACAGATTCATTTTTTTAAAAAAAAGCTCAACCGATTTAATCAGTTTAATAGTAAATATCTTGAACCGTTTAATTTTCGGTTTGATTTTTAATTTTTAATTTTGATTTACTCAAATAAATCTTGTTGTTAAAAATCAATTTGTTTATTAATTAATCGGTCAATTTTCATAAATTAATAAGTTCTTATAAATTAAAATAAATTAATTAATTTTATTTAACAATTTTCTTTTTCAATTAACCAAGTGTAGCTGTTAACTTTTATTCAATACTACTACCCTTCTTATTCTTCTTTAGATTCTAGACTTACCCTATCTAACCATGACAAGTAGTTTCTGGTCTTTAAAATTTTTACAATAATGATAAAATTTATCTTTACAGTGGTTAATTTTAATATGTTTTTATAACAACAAATATTTATCATTAATTTGTTATGTTTATATTGACAATAACTTTTGTAACAAAAGTTAATCAAGTGACATCAACATTTCTTGTCACTAAAATTACACATATAGTAGTGAATATAGTGATAGTTCAGTTATTGTGACAATATTAAGTAGACACTAACTAATTGAATTTTTATTGACAAAATATTACTTTTGGATTATCAATATAAGTAGTTTGAATATTTTATGGTCATCAGATTGGTTAATCTTAATATGTTATCATAACAAGAAATAGTTATTATTAATTTGTTATTAATTTGTTATGTATATATTGATAATAACCTTTGTAACAAAAACTTGATGATCAAGTGACAACACAATTTCTTGTCACAAAAATTACGAATAGTAGTGACCATAGTGATATTTTCTTTTTTGTTGACAATATTAAGTAGATAATAACTAATTGAATTTTTATTGAAAAAAGATTTCTTCATAAAAATAAAATATCGAGTAACGGTAAACCATTTCGTCACGACAAGACAATAAGTAAAATATCGTGTAATAGTAAACCATTTCGTCACAGCAAGAGAAAAATATTAGCGACCAAATTATGTTCTGTCACAATAAATAGAGAAAATTAGTGACCAACATATGTTTTGTCACAACTACAATTCATTCCCTCCAAAATTGTTTTGGCGTCAAATTGCATATGCTTTTAGTGACAGAACTTAGTGGTAAAAGAAATTATGACATTATTAATATATTAATAGTGATAATTTAATTGTGAAAGATACTAAATGTCACAATTGCCAATGTATTTGTGACAAAAAATAAAGTGTCACAGGTAATTCAGACAATAGTTTCGATCAATTTTTTGTCACAAAAAGTTTTTTCACTAAATGTCTTAACATATTAACTATTAAAACAAATTGTGACATATTAGGAACAAGCAACATACGTAACTAAAACAAATTGTAAGAGAAAAAGAAATTGTGCATAAAAATTAAAATTAAAATAATTAAAAACAAAAAATTAAAATTAAAATCATTAAAAAACAAAAAAGAAATTGTGCCATGGGCGTGACACATAAGTCACGCCCATGACAAAAATTAAAATTAAAATTAAAATAATTAAAAAATAAAATATATAATATATAACAATTAAAATAATTAAATTAAAATATTTAAAAATAAAAATAAAATAAATATATAACAATCACCAAAATATAAATTTTATTATAAAAATTAAAAATAAATAAAAAGTAAAGTTATTAAATTTCCTAAAAAATTAAAATAAATAGTTTCTCATTAAATAGTAAATTGAAAATCTTGAGCCTATGCATCTTTTATGAATGTTAGTTAAGGTTGACAATAAGATGGGCAGAATTTGTGCTCGCCTAGATCCAAACCTGACTTGAAATTATGTGTTTAAGTTAGGCTTGATTAAATATATTTTTATTTTAGAAATTAAAATATTGTTCTATTACAGGAAACGAAGACTGTGCAGTTAGGCATGTCAAAAGTGGCCTGGCCCGGCCCGACCTGCTTTTGGCCCTTGTTGACCAGGTCACAGGCAAGCCACGAGTCGAGTTGACCAAGCTACGGGCAGGCCATGGGCTGACCATGATCGGCCCGGGAGGGTCGTCGGCTGACTCTGCCCGGCCCGTGACTCGTGGCCTATCGGTTATTTTCAAAACGACATCATTTTTGTAAAAAATGACGTCGTTTTGAACTTTTTTATTTAAAAAATACATGATGAGCCGGGTCGACCCGGCTGGCCTATAGGAGGGTCGCGAGCAGGTCAGCCCTTGGGCTGGCAGGCCCGCAGGTCTGCCCATACTGATCCACTGAGCCACGAGCCACCATGGTCTAGGGCCGGGCCAGGGGTAGCCCGGGGTCGGGCCAACCCATTGACATCCCTATATACAACGACAATTGTAGGCCATGTTGTTCTTCAAAGTCATTTTATGTTTAACCATCAAAACATAACGCTCAATTGTGTATCATGAACAACAAATCAAAATGAAATGCACAAACATAATAGCTTGAGAAAGTCCCATGGATTGAAATGGAGAAACTGAAGTTTACATCATGAACTAAATGAGTCCGTTTCTTAGGCTTTTTAGTGACAAAACTTAATGATAAAATAAATTCTAACACTATTAATATCTTATAATTGACAATTTAATTGTAAAAGAAACTAAATTGCCACGATTACCATTTTATTAGTGACAAAAATATAAATCATCACAGATAATCCAAACAATAGTTTCAATCAATTGCCTTGTTACTAAAAAAACTCATATTTGTGATGAAACAATAGTTAGTCACAAAACCTTTGTCATTATATGACGAATAGTAGTGATCATAGTTATAGTTCGGTTATTGTGACAATATGAAGTAGACACTAATTAATTGAATATTTATTGACAAAATTTTTTATCACAACAAGTAAAATATTGTGTGACGTTAAACCTTTTCGTCACAACCCGAAAACAATATTAGTGACCAAAATATGTTTGGTCATAACAAAATAATAAATATTAGTTATCAACATATATTTTGTCACAATTACAATTAATTCCCGCCAAAATTATTTTGGCGCCGAATTTCATAGGCTTTTAGTGACAAAACTTAGTGATAAAATAAATTTTAACACTATTAATATATTAATAGTGACAATT
>JANZXP010000008.1:12460145-12474521 GCA_027576715.1 Erythroxylum flavicans | reverse complement strand
GGTGGGACATCAAGCAGACTTGATAGAATATGTCGAAGTTAATGATGAGGATATCGTGGTTTCTACTGATGATAAAGGTCCGTTCATATCCCTCACAGACAAGGCGCACACTCAACTTCGAAAATCTTAGCGATTTTTGGTGATTGTTAAGTTGTTTGGAAGGAATATCAAATATGCTCTGATGTGCTCAAAACTAAAGGTGTTATGGAACCTGTCAACAGAATCGAAAATCATTGACATGAAAATGGGTTTTTCCTTATCAAATTTACGAATGTTGATGATATGAATCATGTTTTATTAGGAGGTCCTTGGATTATATTGGGCCATTATATCATGGTGCAACACTAGTTCCCGAGTTTTAAAGCAAGTTCTGCCAAGGATACTCGGGTGGTAGCATGGGTGAGATTACCCGACATGCCTATGGAGTATTATCATGAGAAAATACTGACGACGGTGGGTAAGCTAGTGGGACGTGCAGTCAAGATTGACATGAACACATTAGGAACACAGAGAGGAAAGTTTGCAAGGATGGCAGTGGAGTTAGATCTCTCGAAACCACTAGTACCCAGGCTCAGGATTGATGGGGAATGGTTGAGAGTTGAATATGAGAATTTACCACTGATTTGCTTTGGATGTGGTTGCATTGGTCACAATACTACCATGTATTCTAACTCGACAAGGAACGAAACAATAGCCCAGGGTAGTTCGAATTCTCCAAAAATTGGTGTTGAGACATCCCATACTTCCTATTCGACGAACATGGCAGAGACCTCAAATGTAGTGATGACAGTGGAGGAATCTACGTTTGGTTCATGGATGCACACTCCCCGGTGAGGGCAGCCAAATGTTGGTAAAGGAAAGTCCCAAATGTCGGAGGGAATGCAGAAAGACTCCCTTAATCAAAGAGATCCTTTGGGATCACGATTCACTGCTTTACAACTAATGGAAGACGAAAGGATTGTCAATGATAATATAAATGGAGAAGTCAGACCAAGAATTAACTATACATCGAGTTTAAAAGATTCTTCAACTGAAGCGGGCCCCAGCAAGTTTCCCTCAGATTCAAGTAAGGATCCAGTGAGCCCAGTTGTCAATGGTAGGTTTCAAATAGAGTCAATCAAAACAGGCTATGATGGAAGGCCCAGGATAGATCCTAGATGTTGATGGATCTTCTCAACCTAAAACAAACCCTAAACCAATTTTTAATTTCATCTCAACAAACATAGAAGATACCTCAGCAGAAAAAAGTAAAGTGGGAAACCAGAATGGATTGATAGGTGTCAGAAATAACTTACCAAAGAAACACTTCAAGGAGCAGCACTTAACAAAGAAAAATTGACTCCCATCCTCACGAGTCACACATAGCGAGGTGAATCAGAACAGATTACTGCAACAATGTCAGTCAGGGATTATACCAACAAAGAGATCTCAAATGGAGGAGGCTGAAGCATGTCAGGAGCCTTTTCAGGCAGAAACAGGGGGTCAGGATATCAGTTCGGACACTATGGAGTTGCAAGAAGCGTTACCAGCCCCGGCGACTTCTGAATTGGCATTGGTGGAAGAGACAATGGTAGCAACGTCAGGGGAGTAGGTATCTCTAGTTTCCCTACCTGTTCTTATGTCCTTTTATGTCAATATTATCCTAGAATTGTTGTGGGATAAGCCTTATGTTTGTTTTTGTTATGATCTCTTCAAGAGACATAATCCAAATGTGAGCATTGTTTTGGAACCCCAAATTAGTGGGGATAAGGCTATGAACATTGTAAAGAAACTACGGTAGATGGTTGGTATTGTGTAAAAACTCGGGGATTTTCAAGAGAAATTTGGATCCTGTGGTAGAAGGGAGGGATGATAGTCAATATTGTAGAATCCACGAATCAGTATGTTCATTTTTGCTGGAATACTACTGAGGCTTTTGGAGAATGTACAGCAGTATATGGTAGTCCAATAACAAGTGGCAGACGTATACTATGGGATGATCTAAGAAGGTTGAGAATGTTAATAAGGAAACCATGGGTGTTGCTTGGAGATTTCAATGCGATGCTAAATCCTGATGAGAAAATAAATGGTGTAGCCAGGACTAGTAATCCTAACAGAGATTTCTATAAAGTGGTGGAGGATTGCGAGCTCATTAATATTAGATTTAGGGGTCCTAATTTTACTTGGTTCAGGGGAAGATTGTGTGAAAGACTGGATAGGGCATTGTGTAATAAGGATTGGAGGAAAATATTTCCTGATGCGTATCTATCCCATCTACCATACATTAAATCAGATCATCGACTAATACTCCTATCTTATTTCCTGGATTCACTGACCAAAAAGGGGAATAAACCTTTTCGTTTTCAGGCAGCATCACTAACCCACCCTAGTTTCAAAAACTTTATGGCAGACTGTTGGAGGCAGGAGGGAAAGTGGAACGCTGAATACTTGTCCATTTATTGACAAGATTAAAATTTGGAATAAGGAAACTTTTGGAGACATCTTCAGAAGAATGAATCGATTATTGAAGCAAATAGAAGGGGTTGAATACATTCTTAGCAAAAGGAACTCGTCCAACTTACTAGAGACCCACAAGTCTTTAAGACTAGATTATGAAGCAGTTTTAATGCAAGAGGAGTTATTGTGGTTTCAAAAGTCTCATTCCAAGTGGATAAATTTTGGTGACCGAAGCACTTCCTTTTTTCATACTTCAACATTGATTAGGAGGAATACAAATAGGATTACATTGTTGCAAAATTCACAGGGATAGTGGTTATCAGATGACCAGCAACTCCGTTCCTTAGCCATCAGCTATTTCCAGAATTTGTATGCAGATGTTAATTTGAACAAAGATTTACAGACCATTGCTTATAGATTTTCGAGGCTAGAGATGGGGCAAGGTCTGGATTTGTCAACGCCCACTTCAACAGAGGAAGTATATCGCATTATTATGAATATGGGAAGCTTCAAAGCCCCTAAAGTTGATGGTTTACAGCCGAATTTCTTCCAATCTCAGTGGTCTGTGGTAGGTAAATCTATCACGAAGATGGTACAGAGTTTTTTTGGCTATAGGTGTAATGTAGCCAAAACTGAATGAGACTCTCTTGGTACTAATACCGAAGGTTAACAGACTCGTTAATATAGGTCAATTTCACCCCATTAGTTTATGTAATGTTTTTTATAAGATCATTATAAAACTCACTGCAAATCGGATCTGGCCCTTGATGGAAACTTTGATTGCAGAGACTCAATCCAGTTTTGTGAGGGGAAGGTAAATTACTAATAACGTGGTCATTGTACAAGAAGTTATGCATTCTATGAGAAGCAAAAGGGAAGGGAGGGCTGGATGGTGATAAAAATTGACCTGGAAAAAGCCTATGACAGATTGAATTGGAACTTTATTAAAAAGACATTACATCTAGCAGGATTTCCTAGAGAATTATCAAAAAGGATCATGACCTGTGTCTCCACAGCTTCTATGAGGATTCTTTAGAATGGGGTGGCAACCGATGTTTTTTTCCTACAAAAGGGATCCGACAGGGTGACCCTTTGTCGCCATATCTCTTCGTCTTGTGTATTGAACGTTTGGCACATATGATAGTAGAAAAGGTAGGAAGTAACAGTTGGAGACCAATTCAACTTGGAAGAGGTGGTCCCAAACTGTCGCATTTATTTTTTGCTGATTACCTATTTCTATTCTCTAAAGCTTCGGTACAACAGGGAAGTATGATTCAACAAGTGCTTTGGGAGTTTTGCCTTAAGTTGGGATAACAAGTGAGTCAGCTTAAGACTAGAATCCTTTTTTTCAGACAGTACTCCAGTACTAATACAGAAGGAGGTAATCAAGTTACTAGGTTTTAAAATCACTAGGAGCTTACGGAAGTATCTAGGAGCTCCACTGTTGCTTGGTAAATTATCTCGTAATTATTATACGGAATTACTTGACAAAATTGAAGGCAAACTATCTAGTTAGAAGGCTAATAATTTATCTTTTGCGGGAAGGATTACTTTAGCCAAATCGGTTTTACAAGCTCTCCCTTCATATCTGATGCAAACAGTCATGCTTTCAGCCATTATTTCTAAGGAGATAGACCGACTAGTTACGGGGTTCATTTGGGGTTCTAATTCAGGAAAAAAGAAGTTACATCTTATTAACTGGAACAGAGTGTGCTCACCAAAGGAGCAAAGAGGCCTTGGTCTCTATGAAAGTTCAGAGACTAACAAAGTTTTATTAATGAAACTTGGATGGTGTTTTCTAACATAATAGGATTAGCTATGGGTTAGAGTGGTGGCTAATAAATATGGCTAGTCGAGATCCAGTATAGAGGACCAGTCCAGGGGTGGAGTTAAACAGAATAGCTTAGCATTATGGAGGACTTTCCATCCTCTTTAGCCATTCCTTTTGAGAGCAGGAGTATGGCATGTTGGAGATGGTCAGATTACTCAATTCTGGGAAGATCACTAGCTGGAAAATTTGGGACCTTTTATTGACATGACCTTAAGGGATATTCCAGAATCCTTGAGAAATAGAAATATTAACCATTTTGTTGTTGATTCTGGAAACTAGAACTAGGAGATTTTTCAGGAATATCTACCTACTTTTTTGTGCTTACAAATAGCAAAAGCCAAACCACCTGACAATCGAGAAGAGAAAGATGTATTGAGGTGGAGTTTGAATATGAACAGGCAATTCTCAACTTCTTCTGCCCGTGCATTGTTACAGGAGGGATATAGGGAGGTCTCACGTATATGGAAATGGCCAGGTGCAGAAAGGATTCATTCCTTCCTTTGGTTAGTTTCACATAATTCATTACGTACAAAGGAGCTTTTCTTTAAGCGTAAGATTCTGAATAATGACATCTACCCTTAATGTGATATTAGCTCGGAAATTACACTTCATGCAATAAGAGACTGTGAGGTTGCCAGAAATATTTGGACCCAACTTGTCCCAGTTGAGAAACAGTTAGACTTCTTTAGGTTGAATATGGAGGAATGGTTAATGGTAAACTTTTCAGCTAATCAGGAAGATAGATTGATGCTATGGTCTATGGTATTTAGTACAGGATTGTAGATGTTGTGGAAATGGAGGAACCAACTTGTCTTTGAGGACCATAATGATGTAAGCTCCTAACCAACAGTAGCTATTAAAATAAAAGCAGAGTAATTTTATTTCTCACTTACTAACCTAAAACACTCTGCATTGCAAATGGTAAGATAGGAAGATAGGTGGGTTTGGTGGATCCCTCTAATTCAGGGTTGGCTCAAACTGAATTGCGATACTAGTCATGATACTTCTACAGGTCTCTCTTTTGCATGCATATTGAGGAATGCAGAAGGCTGATGGATCACAGGTTTCACTCAATCACTAGGACGATGTCCATCATGGGAGGCGGAAGCTTGGGCGATCAAAACAGGCCTCTCCTTAGCTCTCTCGGCTAGAATTTGCAAGTTACATATAGAATCGGACTCCTAGGAAGTGATTCAAGCATTAAGGAATAAGAAGGTTATGGTCCCCTAGAGCACCATCATCTTAAAGTGTCAACAGTTAATGGGACGTTTCAAGGATGTCATAGTAGAACATATTTTTTAGGAGGCCAATGTAGTAGCTAACAAACGCGTAAGATTGGGACGCAACTACCCACTTGGCATATTTGTGCATCGGTCTCCACTAAATTTCATCATTGACAGCATTTGTGCTGAAAACTCTGGATCTTTTATTTTCCGTCCAAGCTTTTAATGTTTGCCTGAGTTTTCTCTACCAAAAAAAAGGTTGATCAAATTTTAAAAATAAATAATTTTTACCTTTTTTAGATGTTAATATACATAACAAATAAGGATAAATAAAAATAAATAACTTTGCACTCTACATTTCTTAGCTTTGAAATTCCCTTTACATGTTAATCATATTAATAAGATACATAAATACTAATATTTTCCTTAAGAGTTAATTATTAAAAAAAATCCTAAACTTTACACAATTTTTCAATTATAACTTACACTTTAAAAAATAGCAATTAAATACCTGAACTTTCAATTTTTCTCAAACATAACCTTATGTTAATGTCTTTATTAATGGAGTTGACGTGACAAGTTATGTTGGGTATGTTATTGTAAACATAGGATGTTATGTATCATGCCAAATTCATATTAGATTTTAGTAAAATTAAATAAAAACAAAAATCTCTATCCTCCCATTCTCTCCTTTTTTAACACCCACCCAAAGCCCTAAGTTAATTGATCTTTATCTTGATGAGGGTGATTTTGATGGTGTAGTTAAAATCCCTTTTCTTCTTCACTCACTCATTCCAAATACATTCCCAATTTTCTTTCATTTGAAAATTTTCCATTTTTCTCTTACTAACTTAGTTTCTCTATTTAAAAACTTCTTAACCCATAGTGACTACCAAAATTTCCACCAACCTTCTACAGCCCACAATGGAATAAGCAGTGCCAATACCACCGCAACAATACTAACAAATCATTACTTTGCCTCCCTATTCTAAGGTACTCCATAATTAATATATTAATTAACTATCAAGAAAGTCCCAGAGCATTTGGGATGAGGAGGGCTCGTGAATGGCCACCAAAGAAAACTAATATAGTGGGTGCTACATCTCTAGCGACTAAAGCCTCGGCCATAGTGACCCGCTGCCCGAACCGCCATTTTTATTTTTAAAAAAATTCCAAAACAATATTGTTTTGGAAGTAACGTACGGGCCACAGGCCGGCCCATGGCCCACCCAACCTTGGCCCGTAGCTCTGCAAGGCCAACCCTGGCCAAAATCAGATCGAGCCTGTTTTGACATCTCTACTAGTGACTTGTGCTCCGAAAGAGAGAAACAGACCACAAAAGATGAAACCAATGACATTGATTGAAGTAATGCAAACAGAGAGAGTAGAGGAAAAGGAGGGACTTAAGGCTTTCGCAACTATTTATTTATTTATTTATGCTGTTATTTAATATAATTTAATTATTTTAGTTAATTACAATTTACAAAATTATGACACATAAATCCATAATACCTAGCACCTTACATGTCATTAAACACGTGTGATGTGGCTTGTCACATCAGCTTCGTTAATAGAGATACTAATATCGGGCTATATTTGAGAAAAATTGAAAGTTTACGTATTTAATTGTCACTTTTCAAAGTTCTGGCTAATAAATTTGATAAAAGTTTAGAATTTTTTGTAATTAATCCTTTCCTATTGATTTACCATAATATACTAAAAGATTTTATTTAAATATTAAGGATTTTTTAGCACGCTACTTTCTTTTGGTTCTTTAAATATATTTGTAATGAATAAGTGAATTAAAATTAAATAATATTGCTAGTCTATCGTGTGATATCAATACACTTATAAATATTATTTAGAAGAACTTCAAGAATTTCTTACAAACCATTTGGCCATCTAAAAATTATTATGAAATTGATGATAAACATATTATGAAAAGGAAATTACTTCCATCTTATGATTGATATAGCTTTGTTTTTAAATTAAATTCTAGTGAACAAGATGATAACTTTTCAATTTTTATTTTTTATTGGTCATGTATTTAATTACTCGGTTTTGTTTTTTGCTTTTATTTGTTTTTAAATTCAATAAATAGTTTGATTTAGTTTTTTAATTTTAATTTTAACTTTGACTGTTTAGTTTTATAAGCCACTTAAGAAAATCACAAAAATTGATTTTAATTTTTTTTCGTAATTTTGTCATTATTTGATTAAAAACTCTTAAAATGTTTCAAGTATTACAGAGCTTAAGTTATTTTGAATTTTCTAAAATTTATTTCTAACATTAATTTTTAATAAATTTTATAAATAATTTATTTTATTTAAAATTTAAAAATATCTTTTAAATTTAAAATTTTTAATATTTCTATGTAATAAAATTTATAATATTAAATATTTAATTTCTAAATAATAATTTTTAGATAATTAAATTATTAATTTGTTTTTAGTAAAATATTATCAATTTATTATAAATATTTATTAATATATTTGCAATATATTAAGATAAGAATTGGGAATACAAAACAAGCATTACTAAAGGCCAAACAGGAGCGGGAGATAACCCAAACTACACTATATAAGGATCCAGTAGATGACACACTTCAAGACCTGGAGAAGCAAGCTATGTCTAGATATTCTTAATATCTCTCCGTATAACATTTAGACATGAAGTAAAGAGCTAGGCAAGACTGTTTGATTGAAGGAGATAAAAATGCATCTTATTATTATAGGAAGATCATTTTAAGGAGAGCCTTTAATAAAGTCATCTCCTTAAATACAAATGGGTAAATCACAAATAATAGAACAAAAATAAAAAAAGAGGTGGAAAAATTCTTCATAGAAATGCTAGGCACCCTCTCTAAATCAAAATCTATAGAAAATTTTATAAGGGAGGTACCACAAGGCCAAGTTATAGAAGAGGAAAATAATATACTAGCCAAACCAATTTCGAGGGAGGAGGTAGAAGTAGTCTTGAAGGGGGTAAAACCTAATAAAGCTCTTGGGCAAGATGGTATGAATGTGTTTTTTAATCAGAAAACTTGGAGAATGACAATGAAGATGGTGTATGAGGCAATAGAGGAATTCTTAAAAAATGGACAATTATTGACTAAGTTCAACAAAACCCTATTATGTCACATAACCAATGGAGAAAAATAGGAAAAAAAATCAGTGATTTTTGACCTATAACGTGTTATAATTCTATTTATAAAATCATAGCATAGGTTCTCTTAAAGAGAATCAAAAGAGTGCTTCTTAGGCACATAGGAATGCAACAGGGTGCATTTATATATGGAAGGCAGATTAGAGACAATATATTGATAGTGTAAGAGCTACTGAGGAATTATACAAGGAAAAGAGGGATAAGAAATTGTACAATTAAGATAGATTTTAGAAAAGCTTATGATTCTTTAAACTGGAATTTCATCCTTAATGGCCTAAAAGCCTAAAAATTTCCTACAATCTTCATAAGATGGACAAAGCAATGCATAACCAGAGTTTCCTATAATGTGCTCATTAATGGAGAGCCATCCAATAATATTAAAGGGCCACAGGCTTGCGACAAGGGGAACCATATCCCCATTCCTATTCTCCATAGCAATGGAGTTTCTGAAAAAGCTTTTAGTTAGGGTGATAGATTAGAGTCCCCTTTTTAAATTTCATTATAAATGCATGAAATGTGGAATCCTAAATCTTAACTCCGCAGATGACTTACTTCTATTCTCTTGGGTTGATCATCACTCCATTACCTCGCTTATTACAACTCTAAGAATATTTACAAAAGGTATCTAGCCTAGAATCGAAAATTTAAAAGAGTGAAATAAACTAATGCATTATAAAATGCTCAGTGGCTTTCCAATATTAAAGGTACAAAGGTACTGCAATTACCTTTTACCTATATTGGCATACCAGTTATCCCATAAAGCATAAATACTCAGAGTTCAATATATTAGAGGAAAAGATCAGAAGAAGAATTCAGAATTGGAGTCCTAACTGCCTTTTTATGGTAGGTCATCTACAATTAATTGATTCTATCCTATCTTCAATCAATATATAATGGTCCTCATAATTGGTATTACTAATCACAGTCATAAAAGCCATTAATAGGATCCTAAGAAGATTTTTGCGGAATGAAATGGGTAAGGAAAAACCAAAGCAAAGATAAAATGGAATGATATTTGTAAGCCTAGGAAATATAGGGTACTAGGCCTCATACCCTTCCAAGTAGTCAATCATGTGAAGTTATCAAGAAGATTATAGAGGCTAATTAGAAAGGAGGACTCTTTATGGGTGAATTGGGTATAGAGTGACTACATAACCAAGGATAACATCCAAAATGTCAAAATTCCAAAAAGCAGTTCAAATACTCTTAGAAAGATAATGGAGATAATCAGACATCACATAAGACATAAGGTGGAAGATAGGAAAGAAACAAGTTTCTAGCTTGACAAATGGCTGGATATAGGAGTATTACATGATCAACCATAACCCCATATGGTTATGTGTGAATGTTTATGTTATTAGGCTTATGTATATGACAAAATAGCACTTTTAAGAATGAAGTCAAAACTTCTTTTTCTGTAATTCCCTTTTTTTTGTATACATTGACATGCTTCAATATAATTTTGATGCTTCCTTTTTTTCACTGAATGTACATGTAGGTGTAATGGTAATATCAGGTGGCGTAGAGTGAATATAATGTTTTACAAAGACTACTTTAGTTCTTTTGTCCCTTACCTTACTTATAACTTGGATTTGTGAATTTTAAAACTAAAATTTTTCTCAATCCTAGGTGTAAACCGCATAGTTAGAAATTTAGACTACATCAAAATTTATCAATTGTATATATTATTCCTTGTTTAAATAAACCTTAGAAGACCTTGTATTTGTATCATTTTCAACTTTTAACACTTCATCATAAGATTTTGGTTGATCAAAAATTGAGCAACTTGTTTGATTTACATTCCTAATATCTCTCTATCTCTATTTAAACTGAAAGTTGAAGGAAAACTGTGCTTCTTATAATATATATCAATAGTATGTCTTATTAAGCCATAATGAATACACATTAGCTTTTTGTCTTCTTTATTCCAAAACCTTCCTCTGTTATGCTTCTTATAACACATATCAATAGTATGTCTTATTAAGCCATAATTAATACACATTAGCTTGTTGCCTTCTTTATCCCAAAACCTTCCTCTGCCTATAAAATATTAGTATCCTCTCACTATTTATCTGCTATAATTTCCTCTCGTCATATTATTTTCTTCTCTAAATTCAGTTCTTAACTTATTGTTAATAAATTGTCTTTTATACTGAATAATTAAAGTAAATGTCTTGATTGATGGAAGAGGTTTCTTTATTTTAATAAATGTCATATTATTATACTAGGGAGTAGCCTCTTTTAGCTCTTTGTAGTATTTGAAATACTGAAAAAGTGATGATTTTTGTAACATACTATTTATTTTAACCTAATAATTAACCATTTACCAAAGAGGCTTGTTACTATAATACCTTAATGTAGCTAATTTGCAATAGTTGAGTTTTTATTTTTTTTAATTGGTATAAGGAATTTAAGTAATTAGCAATTTATTATCACATTTTATTCTAGATTAAGACTAAAAGCATTGTGTCTTACTCTTTATGATTTGAATTTACTTGTGAATACCTTGTTGTGCTCTTCTCTAAATTCATTTCTTACCTTATTATTAATAACTTATCTTTTATATTAAATAACTAAAGTAAATGTCTTGATTGATAGAAGAGGTTTCTTTATTTTAGCAACTGTCATATTATTTTACTAGGGAGTAGCCTCTTTTAGCTCTTTGGAGTATTTGAAATATTGACAAATTGTTATTTTTTTTGTAACATATTTTTTTTAATCTTATAGTTGATCATTTACGAAAGGGACTTATTACTATGATACCATAATGGAGCTAATTTGTAGTAGTTGAGTTTTATTTTTTAATTGGTAAAAGGTAGTTAAGTAATTAGCAATTTATTATCACTTTTTATTTTAAGACTGGAAGCATTGTGTTTTAAGCATTTTATCTTACACTTTATAATTTGAATTTTCTTGTGAATAACTTGTTATGCTCTAGTCTCTAATGTTGATGAAATTATTTTTAATGGTTGCTTTATAGGTTTTAATGGCTCAACATGGAAGTATAAGGCTTTTTTATGGTTGATATTTCATATTGGAGTCTGAATTCAGATATATTAGTGGGGATATTACTACATTGGACAATGTTGATATTGACTATGTTAGTAATAGACAAATATATGAGATAGGGAAGTATTTAGGGTATAATCAAATTAATAAGGCATATTATATAGTATCTGGTTTTAACTTTAAAGAGCCATTAAGAGTTATAGAGTCAAATCAAAGTTATATTAGGCTAGCAAACCTTATGCAAATATATGGGATTGTTGAGGTATATGCATCTCATCATATAGAAACACCTATCTATGCTCCTAATGTATTATGTATAACTGGAGGAGAGGACCATGATGATGATAAACAGGGTGTTAATATGGAGGAACCAGATGCTCATAAGAATGTGGAGGAATAAGCTCCACATATGAATGAAAATATAAAGGAACAAGGTTTAGATGTGGATGAAAAGTTGGAGGAGCATAGTCCACATATGAATGAAAATCTATAGGAACATGGTGCACATATGGATGAGAATATGGAGGAATATGGTTCACATT
Organism: Erythroxylum flavicans; assembly: GCA_027576715.1. Taxonomy (NCBI): domain Eukaryota; kingdom Viridiplantae; phylum Streptophyta; class Magnoliopsida; order Malpighiales; family Erythroxylaceae; genus Erythroxylum; species Erythroxylum flavicans. The sequence continues at coordinate 12,462,315 of JANZXP010000008.1, read as the reverse complement.
TTCAATCAAACTTCTCTGTAGACATTATAGATGACCATAATCTGGTTGAAACTGCATCAACAAATTGTGGTAGTGTTATTAATACTGATGAATATCCTAGTAAAGAGGACATAGGTGAAGCTTTGCATAGACCCTGTTCAAATGTTAGGGATAATCCTACAAATGTGGCACATGAGTGGAGATTGGGAATGGAGGTCAAAAATGTAAAAGAATTTGAAGAAGCTATTGTTGATTATGTAGTACATATTGGATATAATGTTAAGTTAAAAAAGTGTGAGAGTAATCAAATTAGGTTTGTGGGTATTGATGGATGCCTATGAGTTTTGTATGTTCGATATGATAAGAAGAAGAGATTTTTTAGGGTTAAAACTTATAACCTTGATCACACTTATTTCATAACAAATAAACCAAAATTGGTTTCCGTCAAATTCTTGATTAGACACTTCAAGGATAGAATTTTGGAGAATCCTAGTATCTCAACTAAAAAAATGGTTCAAAGAATGCAAAGAAAAATTCAATATTTTTGTTAATTCAAGCATGTGTGGAGGGGCAAAGAAGAGATTGAGGAAACAGAGAGCAACAGATTATATTAATGAATATGCGAAGTTCCAAGGTTATGTACATTAGTTGAAGATAAGCGATCCTCGATTAACAGTAGGGTTACAGTTTTTGAGAAACCAAGGGAGTTCATTACTAGATGTAATGATAAATGAAAATTTCATTAACGTATTAACATTATGTCATGTTATACATTATATTACTACTTTTTATTTTGTTGAAATTCAAAAGATTATACATTTGTTTTAATGTCATAAAAAGAGAGTTGAAGAATTTAAGACCAATTTTTAGGATTGATGGATGCTTCCTCAACATAGAATTCCAAGGCCAATTATTAAGCGCAGTTGGTAAAGTTGGTGATGGAGGAATGTATCCATTAGCTTAAGTAGTTGTAGAGGTAGAAAACACAGATTCATAGACTTGGTTCATGAATTTGTTAGCATTTGATTTGGAATTGGAAGATTGTGAAGGACTTACGATCATACCTAATATGGAGAAGGTGTTGGGCCCCGAATTTTTTTATTTTAGTAAGCATGATTTGAATAAATTTTATAGTATTGTTAGATAAATCATTTTAATTGGAGTTAATTATTATGTCAAGTTTAGGAGGATTAATTCATGAATTGATGGAATTAAAGTGTTGATGTTGTATGGTGCATAAGGGCATTTTTGGAAGATTACTTAAGGTTAGAAGCACTAAGGCATTAAAGGAAGGGTAAGGTGGACTTCTCTCACCCATTAAGGGTAGAATGGGAAGAGGAAAAGATTGTCTTGTAAATAAGAAGAACTAAAAACATGAATGAAGGAAAGAAGGAGAGAAAATCAAAAAGGAAGAGAGAGAAAGAAGAAGAGAGGTTTCAGTGAAGTTAAAAAAAAAGAATAGAGCTTTGAACTAGGTCACAAATTTTCTTCATCTTGAAGAGAGAATTTGGGGTTACTCAAGAAGGGAAAAAGAAAGAGGAAGGGAAGAGCTTACTTTGGAGTCAAGAATCTCACTAGTTGATGAAAATTCAAGATAAGTCGATTCTTAATCTCTTGGAGTTTTGAAGGGTTTTGGCTGAAAGAACTTGGGAAATATATGGGTTTAAGTATTCTAGGGTCAATTTCATGCTTTTGATTCTATGGGTTCTCAAATTTAATTTCCTAGTGAATGAGAACTTGGGTTGTTATAGGAAACCAAGCAAGTCCGATCCAAGGCGAAGAGGAAAGATAACAGTGAACTTCGATTGTCAAGAGAATTAGGTGGGTAATGTATTTATAGTTATTGTGTGATTGAGCAAATTCTTGCCTATACGTGTGTGCATGTATAGTTTGCTTGTTAGTGAATTTTGTGCTTATTGAAAATGCATGTGATTTATGAATTTTGATCAAGTTATGCCATTGAAATAAGTTATGGCATTTTGTTTAAATAAAAAGATAAATAAGCATAAAAGTCTGAGCATATAATTAAATGAATATGTGCTTTTGTTTAGGCGAAAGTGGAACCATTCTGTTCGCCACGTGCACGTTGACAAGAGCCTTCTCCCGGCTGCCCGCTTGTGGCATATGAGCTTCGAAAAAGGACTCATTCTGTTCATAGGGTAAACTTCGGTTTCTCCATTCTGTCCATGGA
>JANZXP010000008.1:12431808-12448070 GCA_027576715.1 Erythroxylum flavicans | reverse complement strand
ATAATGGTTTGAATAATTTCTGAATATGATATCGGTTGAATGTGAAATGTGAAATGAATGACCAAGTGATATGCGGTGATAAATGATTTTTTTTACGAAATGATGTGAATTATGTGATTATATGAATTGAATGTGTTATGTGATCAAGTAAGCCATCGAAGATGGTCACTCATTGAGTTTGCAAAATTCACCTAAAATTTGCAATAGTTTTCAGGCTCAGAAGAGTTACTTTAGTTAGACAAATTGGAGTATAGCCACTGCATTCAAGTAAGAGAAAGAGGTCGGGATCAGTTCGCATCTGCATTAGTATTTTCTTATTTTTGTATCGAAATGAGTCTTCCACAATTATTGTAACATGTCTATTTGAATATTTCTATTTTGTAGTAACTTTCCATAGTGGAAAGGTTTGTAAATGAGATTGATCTTGAGTGTATTAGTAATAAATGTGATTTTTGATGTTATTAAAGAAAAGAATGGGCCCAATTTGATTATTGATTTCCGCACATGTGTGTTAAAACAAATTTTGTAACAAGATTTTACTGACTGACTGTGCTAGTATGCTACCCTCGTGGGGTATGTTCTCGAACATCAGTCAAGATGTCGGGTTCCTATCTTACGAGAGTGGAGTGCTACAAAAATGAGCCAAAGAAAATAAAAAATTCATACAAATTGTCTAAAAAAAGACAAGTGCAGAAATGCCAAAAATGTGATTCCGATCATAACTCCAAAAATTGTAATAAGGACAACTCAATTCAACATGCTGAGGCTTCTTCACAAATGTATACAATTTACTTCAATCATATGAATTCACTTTATAAATAGACAGTAACTAATGTTTATCATTATCTTAGTCAGGTTAAAACATAGGCAACTTCACATGTATACAACTTTTTAGTTTTATATTAATTATTATTAGCTTTAATGACTGATAAAGTTGTTTTGATTACAATTATAGTTAAGTGACACGAATTTGGAAGATGATAATGCTACACAAAGTCAACAAAGCAATATTATAAGGGATAGTTTTTTTCTAATCAATTTATCTTAGTTGAAATAATTACCAAGTTTTTTCTAATATTTTATCTTTAATTTTCTAGGTTGGTACATTTGGACATGCTAATAAAAAAAAGTTTAGAGAGGTTGACCCACACACATTCCAATTATCATTTGAACCAAGGGGTTTACAGTTTAAAGGACATTATATTATTACTTCACAACAATTACAAGTTGAAGTAATCAGAAGGAGAACGTTATTGACACAATCATTATACTTTTGTAGTCAAGTAGAAATAAGGCCAACATCGATTAGCGATGCTTTTAACTTTTTGATATTTTAATATTTGTCCCATTGACTTTTACATATGTGTGCTACTGATAATGGTGATAGATGTTTACAGTATATTAACACAATGTAATCTATTTTTTTTATATTTTGATATTTTTCCCATTACTTTTAGATGTATGTGTTATTGATAATGATGGCAAATGTTTGTGTTGTATAAAAAGCGATGTAAATATTGTATTTTTTGGCTTGGTTAATATGAGCTGCTACATATTCACTTCAACCTCTCTCTCTCTCTCTCTCTCTTTTAGCTTGCTAGTTATGGCCTTAGGGAAAAGCCAAAGTAGATATGGAGATTGGAAGATCATGCTGGTGAAGATAACTTAACATTTGACAAGAAATGTGAGGAGTGAGGCAAAGTTTTCCTTCAATTTATATGGACTGAATTATTCATTATCTGTTAGTTTTATATTGTAGTGTTCTTTTTGCTTGATTACATAATTCATATATAAATTTAAATACCAATTTTTTTCATAATATAGTTGAAATTGATATTAATGATTACATTGTTGAAATTCAATACAACATCCCCATAACATAAGTATTGGAATCATAACAAATCCTATTACAATGTTTATTAACAAAAGATTTATTTCCTTTTTCTCTTTTCTCGATAAATTTATGTCCTCCTTTATAAACTTTATTTTTTCTTCAAATTCCTTAGTTGTTCTTGTTTTAACATCCTTTTTTAACATTGATAATTCTTTCCTTAATTTTTGAATCACTTCAACGACTCTTTTGATAAATTTTTCATCGTACCATTTGAAAAAGTTGCATCTCCCAACTTGAAACATTCAATTTCATTTCATTAAATAAACCTTAAATATAAGTTTTTAATTAAATAAAAGTAAATTCTCACCGAATAATTGAGGCATCCATAAAATCTCCGACTAAGATTATGATCACTCCATAAGGTCCTTAATGGGGCCTTTAGCGTACAATAGTAAATATCATTTCCTAAATTTGAACTTACTGTTGTATTAGTTGACGATGATGATTACATTTACATACTAAAGAAAATCACAATGTAAATTTGCCTATAAAGACAGTATCAATGCCAAATATAAGATAATCTTTGCTATGTGATATATATATATATATACTTTACTAAATAGGTCAAATATAAGTCTTAACTTTTCCAAAAAGCATTAGGCAAGTCACTTCAATATCAAGCCCACCATTTAAAAAATCACGCATGCTTGTTGATACACCTACCAAAGTAGAAAAGAATGTATAGAAAAGTTATGTCATGCAAAAAGATCTTCTAGAAATTTGACAAGAAAAGAAGGAAAAAAAATAATTTTTAACATGTAACATGTTAACTCAGTTTAACATCAATATAAATTGGACTTGTTCCAAGATTCTACAATTTGTGCTTCTTCTTTAAAATATTATAATAGGATCATATTAACCATTGTAAAAATGCAATGAAGCCCATCACACAATTGTCGTGCTAATGCTTTTAATGACCTTTTACCAACCAAACTCGAACTAGGAACACCCTTTGGCTAAAACAATTGAATTTATCCATATGCAAACAACTTGAATTCAACCAGAAGCAGAAAAAAATCAAAAGATTTATTATGACTATACCATCTTTAATGACAGTCAAAGAGAATTACAGAAATATGACATTGTATCTCAGCGTTAAACATCCTTACAAGAGGCACAATTAATCAGAACTATAAATATCTCAACCAAACCTAGTGTTAGAAGAAAGTTGCAACAACTACATATCTTCAAGCAAAGTTTTAAAGAACCTTTTCTAATGACCAAACATTATAAACTTGATGCATGTAACTTTAAGATACAACCAAATATCAAAGCTTGTTCCTTAGTACTTAAACATAGATAGGACTTCGAACTAACAAGAACTAAGTGATGGTCAAAATGGTAACACGAAAAGACATTAGCAATATAATTGAGGAGAGTGGCAATACTGGTAAAAATGAAGTTTAATTTACTAAAAGTATCTAAGTCCACAAAACAAATTATCATTAATATCACCTCCCAACGCTTCAAATATCAGACAACTAATGATTATCTCCTAAATAAGAATTAAGAAACCAAATTCTTAAAAACTGTAGCATACAATTTGAATTAGGAGCAAGTGATAGTGGCTGAGAATGAAGAAGTCATTTCATGACATCCCTTTTGGAAAAATCGATAAACAAACGAAGCCTAAGCAAAAAGAAGCAAAACAATTTGCATTATCATAGAATGTGACGACAATAATAAACGAAGGTGATGAAGGGAGGCAAATTAGGGATACAACAATGATGGGCCAATGAGGGCGACTAAGAGATAGGTTTTTTCCAAATTGAGATTCCACCCACAAAGACAATTTACAAAGATAAATGAGTTAAGATTTTAATATTAGGAATTTTGGGATTCTAAACGGTGAAGATTGAGAAATTTAGACAGCGTTTTAATAGGAAATCATAGACTCAGTTAATTGTAGATAACAATGCCCCGCTATCGGATAATATTAGTTGGTTTGTATTGTAGATAATGATGCCTTGGTGTAAATCAGATCATATTAGTTAGTTTATTAGATATTCATTGTCTTTATATATTCATTATACATCACTAAATCGACAGAGTTTATATTCTATAAACTCTATTCTCTCTCTGAATTATTTACACTTTTGTTCGGTTAAAAACTGATGATAATATGTTAGGTTAATTAATTAGTTTAGTTATTAGTTAATTTGTTATTTGGTTAAGTTATTTTGTTAGGGTTAAATAATTATAGTAAATCCTATATTTAAAAATATTAATGAAAATATTAATTTTTAATTTAAAAATACGGGTCCCACATGTTCACGCGGTAATGTGAGACCAACTTAAACGATAAAATATTATAAATATTTGCTACAGAAAATTGACAACATTATCGTGAGCTTTTGGAATTTTGATGCACATGATAAGAATTTAATTTGTACAAATTTGTTGGCTGATTTTAACCCTAGGTAAAAATGAGCGAGAACACAATGGTCTTTTCAGGTTGTTGTCCCTCACCTCCATTTTTTAGCTGGAAAATTCCACGCTTTTGTTGACGGCTTGACCTCCGCTATATTTCTCGTCATAATCTTCTGATTTCGAAAGTAAAAGCCTCTCAAGTGTTAAGTCTCTCTGTTGCCAATCTTTATCTATGTCTGTCTGTTTCTGTTCTAATTGCATAAAGTTTCGATCTTTATGGTCTTCCAGTGACAAATCTTATTGCAATTTCTTTTTTATTTTGGGTCTTTGAGTTCAAGTTTCGGGAAGAATGAATTATCATGCTAGTAGACAGAATATTGTTGGGTTGAGGTCAATTTCTTCTGTTACTTCTGTTTTTCACATATAATTTGTTGATGATTTCATTTTTTAAAGTTGTTTATTTTCATTTAATTGCGTAAGATTTGAGCTTAGCTGCGTCATTTCCTGCTTTTGACCCAATTAATGTTGAACACATTGTCTTGGAACTGTCTAGTTGCCTTCATAAATGTGAAACATAGGGGGAGACTTGAGAGTCGCTGGGTGATAATTTCTGAATAAAGCAGTCATCTTTTGATAGGGGAGTGAATTATTGAAAATTCCTAGGTTATAATGATACTTGTTTAAAGGTACATTCTACTTCAGTTTGATTCATCCCACCTTTTGGTTTGCTTTTGGCATCTATATGGCATTTCCTTGCACATCATGACGCGTTTTAGTGCTTGTTATTGTGATGGGATGTGTGTTACCTTGTTGCTATATTTAGTTACCTTACTGCATTTGTGTCCTTAGTTATACTTGTGTGGTTTTGTGATGAAACATGGCTTGATTTCAGTTGGACGGTTTATCATCTTACTTCATTTGGGGACCTATTCCTGGGCCGTTTACTAAATATGACAACTAGGTGCAACATTCATTACAACCATCTTCCTACTGTTGAAGATGGTGATCATGACAATGGCACTAAAAGATACGACCCTCGATTTGATTATAGTCCTGGATCCTTTGACAAAATCCCATGGAAATCCATAGCCCTTGCATTCTGTCTGCTCTTTCTTGGATCAATACATCTGTTTCTTTCATACTTCATTTTATCTGGACACATGGGAGGAGAGACATCCCAAGCAATTTACTGATATTTGTGCTTACCTGAATAATTTCTATGCTCGTAAATACAAGATTTAAATGCGTGCACTTTGTTTAGTTCTCTGTGCTATGGTAAATGATCTAGTGTAGTTAAGGTAGAGAACATGGATAGTTCACCAATGTTAATGACTATTAGGCAGTTGAACATAAATGCTGGAGACTGAAGTTTATGGCTTGAAAGGGTAATTTTCCCTGAATGAATTTGATGAGTGTAATCTTCTGCAGTGATAAGGAATACAGATGAGATGGAGAAAATTTCTAGACATGAATAATTATGATGCTCGTGACACAAAGAATTGGATATTGAAGTGTAGGTAGGAGGAGTGGAATAATTCATGTTAAAGGGATTAATTATGCCCACGGAGCAACTCCTCTGCAGTTAGCTTAACGTGAGGATTAGCCATCCAAGGGCCAGATAAAGATGTAGGACTGACAAGCCCAGATGGAACAATGAAGTTTATGAAGTGGTTTGAACAACTGGATTTTTTGTATCCTTAGTTTTTGACGTGTTGACATTTGGGCACGAGATGCTTGTGTCTGTTTGTAATTTGCTACTATATTAAAAAAAGTTATCTATTGCCTTTTTAATACCTTGCTTATGAGTCATGCAATTTTGGGTTCCGATTCTGAATGCTGCTTTTCTTCTGCAGGATTTTATGAAACTCGAATAGCATATTATTCATGGAGAGGTGCTAAAGGATATCGCTTTTCTTCTATTCCAAATTATTAGAATCTACCATCCTAAGACTGTAGCTGCTACTTCCAGCTTATGGATTTGATCAAGTAAACTCGGAAGCTATTGTAAAGAACTGCATGTTCTTTTGTAAAATTTAAGTTATTATAAGCCTCCCCTGTTTCTTCTGTACTTTTTACCCTTTCAGATTCTCTGTTCTTTCAGGATAAACATGTTTATTTTCTCTTAACTTCTGGGGTAAGAGATGATGGGACTGCTCACACTTGATTCTTCTAACTCAGAAAGTGTTTCTCTTTGAGTAACTCCTGTAGGAAATTCTTCTTACTAACTTGCCAAACTTAACTGCTGAGGTGGAAATGGAAAATAGGCACATGTCTTTAGTAGTGTGTGTAAAGCTGGGTTTTTGCCAATGATGCATTACGCAAACAGACTATTTAACTGCTAAACAGCTTAAACTACCTCATCATATTAAGGAGTTCATGTAGTTATTCTTTTATTCATTGACGACTGGGCTTTGACAAGGATATCTTATCCTATTGTCAAAATCACTACATTGTTTCCATATCAATTCTTCAATAGTTTGGAATTTACTTTCTGTCACTTCTAATAAGGAAACAATTTACAAAACCAAAGCCCATTGCCATTTTCTCCTAATTACGTTTTGTGCCTTTTTCACCTATAAATAAATATATATATATATAAAAGACCGTTCAAACATTATAACTTGTATATTACCATTACAACCTTGATTTACTTGAAATTTATCAACCATTACTTTCATTGTGAAAAGACGAAAATACCCTAGGAATCTGAATTGTAATTTACAAAAGAGTGATGGTCTGCTCATTGTCTTGTTTCTCTTCCCTCCACCTTCTGCTCTCCATGGTGAAAGATTCCACGATTCTGGTGTTGTCCTGACCTCATTTTCTCTCTTTATCATTTCGATTTGCTGATCTGTTTTTGAGAAAACCCAGTTCCGTTCTCCACCGTCTCCGTTGATTTTGTGAGTTTTTCTTCGCCCCATTCTTCTCTGTCTTTATATTGTACCCCCTCTTTCTATTTCCAATTCCTAAATTTTCGATCTTTATGGCCTAGGACTTGCAAATCTTACCTCAATTTCGTTCCTTTTTCTTTTTCTGAGATCTTTCTTGACTTTTCGGAAATTCTTAATTTTTAGGCGTCCACAAATTTGGTTGGATTCTTTCAGTTTAGGGTTAACAAGGTTAATTTCTTCGGGTAACATTTTTTTGCTCCTGCTTTATATATTGTGTATGCTTTCATCTTTTAGATTTTGTTATTGGTACTTAATTACGTAAAGTTTTAAATTTGGTTGCTTCACTTTGTTTCTGATGTCTGGCTATTCGACGTTAGTCTCATGAAAATTGGAGCTTCATGGTTACCTTTTTAAGGGAAAGATGACTCTCAGGGCTTTGCTTTTGTGAACTTGGTCTGGTACATCGTATTGAGGCTTCCGTATTTTAGTAACTAAGGTTTATATAGCGCTAGCATTATCTGTTGCTTCTTCTTTCTCTAGTTCATGTATACCCCATACAACTAAAATGAAGTAGGAAAATTATGTTTCTGTAGTTTATTGAAGTTGGTAAATCACAGCTAAACTTTACTTTTTTGTTGCTGAACTTCCTTGCAAATCACAGCTAAACTTTACTTTTTTGTTGCTGAACTTCCTTGCATTTGGATCAGGAACAATGGATGGGTCAACTCACCGAGGAAGTAGTGGTGCAGACATGTTTTTATCAAATTACAAGCTCGGTAAAACTCTCGGAATTGGTTCCTTTGGCAAGGTGAAAATTGCAGAGCATGCATTGACTGGCCACAAGGTTGCTATCAAGATTCTAAACCGTAGAAAGATAAAAAATATGGAGATGGAAGAAAAAGGTATATGTTGTGCGGGATATTTCTGATACTTGATTGTTTGAGGCTATTATAACTTTTCTATTTATGATAGTTTCAAATTTATTAATGTTTCTTTTTTCTAGTCCTTTTTTTTCCCCTCCAGTCTGAATGATGTATGAAATGATCAATTAGTCACCTTCGTCCCCTTGCTTATTTGAAATTATGGAAGCAATTATCTTTAAGTTGAATTTGAAGTGATAGACTGAATGGAGAATACATTGCTGAGGTTTCTGTTAAGTCTTCTGTTGTCACAGTTGCATGTGGAGACATGTTTCTTTTATCTATTTCGTTGATTTATGTTGAGTGGTGCATTTTGCTTTGGTTTCTGTTAAGTGGTTACTGTGTTCATTATCGCTACTTCTTTTTGCAGTGAGAAGAGAAATTAAAATCCTGAGATTATTCATGCATCCACACATTATTCGACTTTACGAGGTGATAGAAACACCTACAGATATTTATGTTGTTATGGAGTACGTGAAGTCTGGAGAGCTCTTTGATTACATTGTGGAGAAGGGTAGGTTGCAAGAAGATGAGGCTCGCAAATTTTTCCAGCAGGTAGAGTTGTCACAATTTTACATTGGTTTCTGACATGGTCTATGGGCATTTAGAAAATTCAATATTATGAAGCAAACGTCCCTGTGCAGATAATTTCTGGAGTAGAATATTGCCACAGGAATATGGTTGTTCATAGAGATCTCAAGCCTGAAAATTTGTTGTTGGATTCTAGACGGAATGTTAAAATTGCTGATTTTGGCTTGAGCAATATAATGCGAGATGGCCATTTCTTGAAGACAAGTTGTGGAAGTCCAAATTATGCTGCTCCAGAGGTAGTCTGTTGTCTTGACTTTGGATGGTCTTGTAGATGTTTTAGCAGAACTTGTATATATGCCCTAGTCTTGTTTTGAAGCATGCTCTTCTTAATCCAATTATTGTTCCTTCCTTTTTGCCCCTTTTGTAGGTTATATCTGGGAAATTGTATGCTGGGCCTGAAGTAGATGTATGGAGCTGTGGCGTCATACTCTATGCTCTTCTCTGTGGCACCCTTCCTTTTGATGATGAAAACATTCCTAACCTCTTCAAGAAAATAAAGGTATTAGGAATTTTAATAACTGATTTGGCTTCTATTGCCAGTTCTTCCATGACTACAGATTTGTTTGTTTCCTTTGAAGTTTAATATTAGGAGCATTGTGAGAAGTTTTGCTTCATGCTGACTAGCATGTGCTTTAGTCACTGGTTTTCAGTTCCATTGGTTTTCTTCTGTCAGGAAAAATAAACCTACTACTTTCTTCATGGAATGATGGCGACCAATCTTCTTTACTAAGAATGGTTTCCTTCTAAATTAGTAAAGCAAGTCGGTTGGGACTTTGTTCTTGTCTGTTATAGATGTCATTTTGACAGCATAGTTCTAATAGACTTGAGTTGGAAATGTTGCCCACAGGCCACAACTGTAAATAGTATGTTATGACAATTGGAGGATGACACCTCAATTGTGCAGCTCAAACTACAGTGATTAAAGAAAAAACGGAAAAGATGAAGGAAATGAGGAATTTTATATCTCTTGGTTTCTCTTTTTTCTTTTGAAAGTTTTCGCAGTTGCTGAGATAAGTTTGACATGGTATTTTTAATGACTAATCTCAGTATTTTACATTTTCTCTTCTAGTTATTTTAGTACTTATATTCTGGATCAGATTTATATATTGCATTATTTTGTGAGCATGTACTGGAACCTAATATGTCCTGACTGTTTTGACTCTGTCTTTTAGGGTGGGATATACACTCTTCCTAGTCATTTATCACACGGTGCAAGGGATCTGATTCCACGTATGCTAGTTGTTGATCCAATGAAGCGAATGACTATACCTGAAATCCGCCAACATCCATGGTTCCAAGCTCGCCTTCCACGTTATCTGGCCGTTCCCCCACCGGATACAATGGAACAAGCTAAAAAGGTGTAATATCTTTGGATATATTGCTTACTTTCTCTGGTGGTAATGCATTATAACATTATGACCTGAGGATGTTGACTTCTTTCATTCTACTTTTCTCTATGTTTCCATGAGGTCTAGTATTAGATGGACAGTACTTTTGCTTGTGGTGGTTATGTTCATTAATTGTGATGCACTCCCTCTACTTTTGGATGCAGCAAGATACTGTCTTTTGTTGTGTGTATTGCCATACGCCTTTAATCATGCCTAAGCTACTTATCTTAGCCACATGTCTGCATCTTGCTTATCGACTTCCTCTATCGCTTTTCTGCGTTCCTTTTTTCGTAAGATTAATGAAATGATACTTTTCTTTTTTCAAAATTTGAATTTTCAAGCCTCAGCAATTAAAGGATTTGTTCTTTTGGTTACTTGACCTTAGTGAAAGCTATTGATTTTCAGAAGACAATATCAAAATTTGGATTTTAGGCTGAAACCTTATAGGTTTTATTATAAATTAATTGGTGTTTTGTTTTGTTAAACATAGAAAGAAGAAAATGGCCAGCATAGCGTGTAATTTGATCTAGATGATGTCCAATTTGTTCATGCAGATTGATGAAGAGGTTCTCCAGGAAGTGGTCAATATGGGATTTGACAGGAACCAATTAATTGATTCTCTTCGTAGTAGAATACAAAATGAGGTTTGGACATTTAAGGACTCTTTGGCATAACCCTTCCAATATCTTATTGCCTTTATGCTTAAGGTGATCATTGTTTTTTAATCTTTAATCTTACTACATTTCAGGGTACTGTTGCATATTATCTCTTGTTGGACAATCGGTTTCGATTATCCAATGGCTATCTTGGAGATGAGTTCCAAGAAACCATGGTGCGTGGACTTTCTGAGGTTATTTTAGGATAAAGATCTCTTATCAGCAATATAATACAATGTTACAACATAATCTGAACTTAATTGTGATCTTCAGATTGGCATTATTCGTAAATATTCACATTGATAAATATCAAGATTTGGCAGCACTATGGGCCCCTTTTTCTTAAGGCCTTTGGGTTTTCGAGGTGGACACTGCTCTAGATGTTTACCAAGCTGAACTTCCTTAGTAATATAGCATGCCTATCTTTTCAATGATTTTGCTATTTGATTGGTTGTTGTTTTAAGTTTTTCTTCATGTTTGCATTGGTTTTACCTCTTATGTTATTTTCTAGGAAACTGGTTTCAACCGTATGCATCAAAATGAACCTACTTCTCCTGCTGTTGGACACCGCCTTGGTGGATTCATTGACTATCAAGGAATGAGTTTGAAAACACAATTCCCTGTCGACAGGAAATGGGCTCTTGGACTTCAGGTAATTCTCTATTTGTTTAGGTTGTGCTGTGTGGGGCTGGGATCTGAATGTTTGTTTTGCAATTTGTGCCATATCATTTCGAATGGTAGGACAAAGAAAGCTTTCTGTGGGAGAATATTAGGGTCTTCATGAAATCTGATATATACTTTTGTACTGATTGCTGTTTGAGAGATCTAGATGGCTGTTTCAAGTATTTTCAGTTTATGAAACATGGTACCATTGTCTGTATTTATGTTACTTGTGACCATCAACAAACTAACAACGTTTGTTGCCTTCAACTTCTGCAGTCTCGAGCCCATCCTCGAGAAATAATGACCGAAGTTCTCAAAGCTCTCCAAGAATTGGATGTATGCTGGAAGAAAATAGGTCACTACAATATGAAGTGCCGGTGGATTCCTGGGAATCCTGCCCAGCTTGAAGACATGTTCAATGATCCAGTGCACAACAATAGTTTCTTCGGGGACGAATCGACAATCATTGAGAATGATTGTATCATTAAGCCACCGAATGTGGTGAAGTTTGAGGTGCAGGTAATGCAGTGATCCCATTGTCTCATTATGAATTTCCGCATGCAGTATTTTGGATTTGGGATGGTAAGACTGTCACAAGGTAGGGATTGAAAGCTGGATAAGAGGGTATTGTTTGTTGATGATGAAGTCTTTTGATTTCTAGTGTTTTGCGAAAAAATATTTGCTCTTTTATTTTGGAATGAAAACCTGTATGATGCGTGGCTGATGCATAATCCCCATTATTTTTCACAAACTCATACCTAACATATATATGTTGTTGCCATGGTCTTAACAGCTTTACAAAACTCGTGAGGACAACAAGTACTTGCTTGATTTGCAAAGGGTGCAGGGTCCACAATTTCTCTTCTTGGATCTTTGTGCTGCTTTCCTTGCGCAACTTCGGGTCCTTTAAATGGGAAGGATAGGCTCTCAAGAAGACGTGACTTGATCCAATTTATGCCTGTGAATAAGAACTTAGGATGTATATATAATGTCATTCAGTTTTTGAGTCTTTTGGTTACTGTTTAAATTTCACCCCATGTTTTATCTGGGTTATTGATTATTAAAGCCAACAACCAATATAGCAGTTGGCAGAATCACGAACAATCTTGATTTTGGCATTCTCCCCTTTTTTCACTAGGTATATCTTAATATTGTGGATGCCATAGGGAATTTTCAGAATTCTTGATCAAGTGGTAAGTGGTGACCTCGTCCAATCCGCTGAAAGGTTTTCAATTTTCTTTTGCTTTCAGCAAGTTGTGCTCAATTGTCCTTTCATCTTTTAGTTTTGAAGTTTTTCTATGCTTAGGCATTATGGGTTATGAAAATGGGTACCAGATGATGTTCAAGTTGTCAGAATATGCAATAGCCTTAACGAGCTATATTGCTCATCTCATAAAGGGTGGAGAGAAGTTATTTTACCGAAGCAGGGTTAACCAAGACATGCTGGAAGAGCTTTTATTAGAAATGAAACGGTTGGGAAAATGTTGACGTCGAGGTTGATGAGCATTCTTTCCTTTCTTAAGCCAGGATTGGATGTAGATGCATTGGCTTCTGTCATCGAAAGGCTTTTTGTTCTTAGTACTTTCTGAAACAGGGGACTAGTTATTGAGCCAAAACGTTCCGCTTCAAGCTGTTCAAAACCAGCAAACTTTGGATTTGATTCCCTAGTTCTTAAATCATATTATTCTCAAACTACCGTTTGTAATGTATGATCAATTAGTGTGGTTTCTTTTCTTTATCTTAAATGAGCTTGCATTGTTAATGTTCCCGTTAATCTGCAAAAGTATATTTACATATATATTTAGGGTTGAGGAAAACATGTTGGCATATATATATTTCTGTGAAAAACACAGATCAAATTCTTTGACAAACAAAAATTCACACATTTAGTATTAACTGGTTTCAGTGAAAGAGCAAATGGATGCAGAAGAACACCTGCTGTACTTTAAGCCCTTAACACAACCACAATATTCCATTTCCATGAACCTGTCATACTATTTCTATACACAGGCTACTGCTGAAATCCAATTCATAAGCCCATTTCCTTTCTGATCTTAAAAACGAAATTATGAAACGAAATCTATCTTCCAGGATTCCTGTAGAAAGCTGGTCATGTTCCCATCTTTTACTTCTCTTTCTGGTTAATAAGAACTGAAACTCATTAAAAGAAAATAATTGCACAAGTTGAGATTGAAAGAGAAGTATGCAAGCAACCTCCTAAATGCTTTCATCCCAAATGAAGCAATCAGATGTTTCACCTTCAATTTAAGTTTCCTGTTACTCGAACAAGAGAAAAGGATGAGCGTAATTGATTATAGAATGTCTACAAGTGATCTGTTATTTCATATTATCTCTAAAGAAAGTTAAGATTTGAATTATGACATCTGTGACTTGAGCATCAAACAATTGTGAAAGATTCTCCCACTGTTTTCGAGAACGTGAAGGTATACTAACCCATGCCACTGCTGCTCAATTCTCGCATTCTTTAGCTAACAAAGCATATCGGTGGTAGATCAAGGGAGCTCCATAGTGATGATTCACCATCATTGACAAGAGAAGAAGAGGATGCAGATGACTCCATTTTAACTGAGTTTTGCAGCTTCTCCTCCTGTTTCTTCTCCATTGCAGCAACACCTGTTTCTTTTGCTTTCTTATCTGCCTCTTTATTCTTGTTGCATTCATTTCGTAGATTGGATAGTTGATTTGATCTATCTCTACCCTTTTCATTCCCTGATCTAAACTTCAACTTTAGGCACTCGGGAATCCCATTGAATGCATACAGTGAAGCTGAGAACTTCCTTTCATATTTCATCCTTTTCATGGCTGCTCTAAGCATTGAAGGCTCATCTCCATCATTTTCAGGTTCTACTACGGGCTCCTCAATTTCTTCAGCAATTTCAAAAGGAGAGTAGTAATAGGACGATCCGAGATCGTCCAGGAAATGGAAATCCAAGTCCCCCATCTTAATCCCTTCATCTTCTTCTTCTTCTTCTCCATCTTCTTCTCGTCCACGTCCAAAGTAACTGTCATCAGCACTAGAAGACTGTGCTACGTCACTCCAGTTATAGTCAAATTCCACATCTCTCTCTGCATGACCCTCTTTGTCAGTTAAAAGTGATTTCAGACCACTTGCCATGTACTCAACAGCACTTGCATTAGCACTATAGATGTTATCAGTGCAAGCCCCATTATGTTCAGGATCATTGAGGGAGTCAGCATATTGGTTGTCTGCGAAATCTGTTGTTCCTTGCCTGTATTCCTCATCCAGTTCTTGCTTTTCGAGCTGATCGACGGGCAGAGAAGTTGGAAGAGAAGCAGAAGAGCTGTTTCTTTCTCTGAGCCTTTGGAGGAGAAGGTTTGTGATCTTTGAAGGAAGAGCTGGAGTTGTTGAGGAAGTTGGAGAGCAAGGCCAGAAATTTGTTCTTGTATTGGCACCTCGAAGCAGGCAAGCAGCTTCATCGTAGGCTCTTGCAGCTTCTTCAGCAGTATCAAAAGTTCCTAACCACACCCTTATTTTCTGAATGGTATCCTTTATTTCAGCAACCCATCTTCCTGATGGCCTCTGCCGGACTCCTACAAATCGCTTCCTAGCTCTTCTGGCTCCTCCTACTGTTGCAGCTGCTGCAGCTTCCTTCACCATCTCTTCCCAAGCCATGGTTCCATCGCTCGAGTTTTTGTCCTCCACATTTTCACCAATTTTTCTCTTCCTTCCCATATCTTTGTCTCTATTGTCTAGTAAGTTAGTGTGTGCTGAGTTTTGGGTTACAAAGTCTTCCTCTATACTTTGTTGGTTTCAGTTTGCACTGGTTTGAGTTGTGTTGGTTTGATCTGGTACTTATATTATATGGGAGGATTTGGAGATGATGTCAAAAGAGAAAGGTTCACTGAAAAGGTCTTATTCCGTGTTTATACATATTTGTCTTTTATTTTTTTCCCTCTTTAGGTTTTTGGCCTCTTATCAAACCATATGGAGGTTTCTCCTACATGATAATAGAATAATACTAAATGGAAATAGAGTTATGTAGTTGCAATACTTGTGACATCTGCATTGACCCAGACAAAGTTATATATCTTAATTCTAAGACTGAATTGGTCTTTCCACCAAATTCAATCACCCAAGATATTAAAAGTAACACAACATAGGGCTGATTTTCAAAGCAGCAGATTCCCCTAAACCAGCAAGGGACTTGCTTTGGAGTTATCACTATCATGAAAGGGACTGCTTATAGCTCTTCTACTTGCTGCCATATACTAGGCAAATGCATATGCATTCCATCAATTCCTAAAGACCAAGAACTCCACTCCACTCCACCACTATTTAGTTAATAAGAGCTTAATAAAACAATCTATTTTTAATATTTCAAACTTTTAATTATTGAATCTTATATTATAACTTGTATATATTGATGTCCTTAGCTTAAATTCAAATTCAAAGTGACATTAACATAATTCAAATTGAGCATATAATAGTGATCTACATGTATATTCCATCTAAAACATCTCTTAGGGCCTATTTGGTTGGATGTTAATTATTGGAATGGAATGGAATGTAACGGAATGAAATGAAACTGTTTATAATAGAATGGAATGTAATACAGTGAAACGTTGTTTAAGAGGGATGAAAAGGTTCATAATGTAATGTAGTGAAATGTTGTTTGGAAGATTGATGGAATGGAATGTGATGTATAATAAATGACTATTATACTCCTTATATTAAAATGATTATTATAAGAGATTTATTATTTTATTATTAATTATATACAATTTATTATTAATTATATAAAAATATTATTATTATTAATTATTTAATATATTTTATTATATTATATTAAAATTTATTTTATTCTATTCTATGTGATTTATATTTAAAAATAATTTATTTATATTTT
>JANZXP010000008.1:12407831-12431708 GCA_027576715.1 Erythroxylum flavicans | reverse complement strand
TTATTGCGTAAAAGTCGAGCATTGGTGTTCGTATCCTTAGTTCTATTTTACTAGTCTGGTGGCAGTTAGTAAATTGGGATTCTTGGAGAATATTTTTGTAACAATTCGAGGTGGCTCGGTTGTTAGATTAAAAGCTCGATTTTAATTCTTGGTTTAATTGTTTTAACTTCCCATATCTATTTGAGTGATGATTGCATGCGCTATTGAACTGGAGGATTGCGTTTATCATTGTTAATTACTTGTGTTGGTTTTCTTATTTATTTTACTCATTGTCATTTCATATTTCTCATTTCAATTTTTAAAATACCAAAAACAAGTCCTTAGCGTTTATTTTCATTCGTTGCAAATTTTAGCGGTAATTGTTAAAATCAACCCCATTTTATAGTTTAGTTTGCATTGTATTTAGTTACTTAGGAAATTAATGTCACCTTTGGTTCCTCAAAGAGAACGACCCGAGGTTGCACTATATGCAATCCTTGGTTAAATTTTTGAAATAACCGCAAGGCGACAATCGGACAAAAAGGTTATTTCAACCAACTCCAATTAACTCATTACTTGACGTACTAGCGTATCTTCTGCTTTGTATCGTATGTGTTTTCTTCTGTATCTCCACTTCGTCTATATTTTTTTCTGTATCTCCACTTCGTCTGTGTTTTGTATCTTCTATGTTTGGCTTCCTTTATGTCTTACTTCTTTTGTCTTTTACTTCTTCTGTGTCTTACTTCTTCTGTGTCTTACATCTTCTACACACTTAACACACTCATCAAACTAGTTCATTTATTTTTAACATTATTATTATTTAGTTGTCATCAAAATCAATTATCGTAAAGTCCTCTTGACGTAACAGTAAGTTGCTTTGCATTTACTATCAACTTTACCTTCTTTGAAATCTTTTCTCTTAGATAACTTCTTTCTCTTTATAATCTTCTTGAATCTTCTACTGATGAGAGAAATGTCTTCCTTATCAATTATAATAAAGAATGTCTCTTCATCTTCACTTTGTTTGAATGCTAAGTTCTTCCTTTTATGAGCCACTTCTTCTTATTGTGTTTCTTTAAGTTTTATTTCATAGATGAGAAGCAATCCAATGAGTTACTCTATTACTAGCACATTTAAGTCCTTTTCTTCTTAGATTGATATTACCCTAGCTTCCCAAGTCTTTGGATGTTACCCTAGCTTCCCAAGCTCAAGGCAAAGACCTAAACAATTTTCTTATCATTTTCAATATTAGTATTTGTCTTTCTTAAGTCTTAAACCATTGATAATGTCAATAAATATAGTATAAATGCTAGAAATGTTTTATCATGTTTTATTTAAAACAATTCATATTAATGAGTTAGCATCCTCTCTTTGTGCTCCTTGATTTGATTTGTTCCCTCATATGTAAATTCTAATGTGTGTCAAATTTCATGATACATCAACTTCTTAATGTACAAACTAGAAAGTAAATAGCATTATTATTCAAGAAAATTAGTTTCTTATCTTAAAGTTCCAACTATACTTTTAGTTTTAAAATGTTTATATAACCTATGAATTTAGTGGGAATAAATGAGCTACTAGGAAAAAAATTACAAGTCAACATTTTCGGTTATCAAGAAAATTTTCATTATAGTTTTTCAATAAAGATAATAATTTCCATTAAAGAAAGGAGCCCTAGTAACATTTCAACCTTCTTGGATAGGTGAAGATGAGATACACATAAATTGTCATGAATATCTTGTTACCAAAATTTTATCTAAATAATAATAAAAGAGATCCACTCTAATATCACTTATTGGTCTCTAATGGCACTTAAAAGTGGTGAAATAAGTATTGGTGAATTTAAAAACTTATTTGAACTTAAAATTGAAGCTTAATTGATTTCAACTTGAATGATGATATGAAATGGCAATTGAATCAATTTCAATTAACTAACCGAGAATAACGTAAAAAGTGTCATGAAGAGAAATTACAAATCGATTTTATAATGGTTCAGCAAGTAATCTTTGTTTACATCCACTCCCTAAATCTCTCTTAGGATTCTATTTAGAGATGTCAAAAGGGCCCAGCCCACTCGGTCTGATTTTGAACCGGGTTGATCAGACCACAAACTGAGATCAGGCGGACCATGGTCGGCCTGGCAGGGGCACGAGTTAGCCAAGCCCGACCTGTGGCCCAACTGTTACTAACGATGTCGTTTTGGAAATTGTTCTTAAAACTTGGCCTGCTTATGGCCTATCGAGCTATAGCTCAAGCCACAGGCTGGTCAGCCCGTAGGCAGCTTGGGTCACGGGCCAACCCATCCCAACCTCCCCATTGACATCTCTAATTCCATTAAAATCTTCTTTCAACTACATAAAAAGAAACCTCCTTACAATAATCTTTATTTGGATAAAAAGAAACCTTTGTACAATCTTCCTTAAAGATAAAGAGTAACCTTAACTCTTTTTGGATAAAAAAATATAAGATAAACAAGGCCAAATGATATTTATGATTTGAATAAACCTTGTTTTCTTACTTCAATGTTCAATGGCTCACAGTCACTTGACAATCAAAAAATGAATGCTTATAAATGCTTAATTTTTTTTAACAAATGTGTTATTTTAACTCTCAAATATCATAAAGATGTCTAACAATTAAATACCCAAGTATTTATACCCATAATAGCTCCAAAATTTTATTAGACACAAAAACTAATTGTTACAAAACTAATTACTATAACGACTATTAATAATGACATTAGTTGACCATTTTGGTTGTATAGGTCGACCAATGTATCAACCATTATGACATATAATCTCATGGTACACATTTTGACCAATCTACTAGCTCATATTGGTCGACCAGTATAACTAAAAATGTAAAGATTTTTCAAGTTCTTTCAAAAATCAAACTACATTCATTTTTAAAAAATTGACCAAAATCATTTCAAAAGTTTCTCAAATGTTTGTTTAAAGATCAAAAGGGTTTAAAATCAAAAACTTAGTTCCTCATGATAATTAAAATATTTTTGTATTAAGTTCAAAATATAATACACTTAGGGCCTGTTTGGTTGGATGTTAAGTAATGGAATGAAATGGAACGGAACGGAATGAAATGAAATATAGTAAAATGTTGTTTAGGAAGGATGGAAGGGTTCATAATGTAATGTAGTGAAATATTGTTTGGATGATGGATGGAATGTAATGTAATGTATAATAAATGACCATTATACCCCTTATATTAAAATGATTATTGCAGAAGATTTATTATTTTATTATTAATTTTATACAATTTATTATTAATTGTATAAAAATATTAGTATTAATTATTTAATAAATTTTATTATATTAAATTTTATGAGATTTATATTTAAAAATAATTTATTTATATTTTTATTTATATAGAAATATATACAAACAATTAAAGAATAATTGTTTATATATTTTCTATTTTTCATTAGTAAAATTTTTATTAATTTTTATTTATTATTAATTATATACAATTTATTATTAATTATATAAAAATGGTATTATTAATTATTTAATAAATTTATTTTATTCTATTCTATGTGATTTTTATATAAAATATTTATTTATATTTTTATTTATATAGAAATATATACAAACAATTAAAGAATAATTTTTGATATATTTTCTAATTTCATTAATAAAAATTTTATTAATTTTTTATTTTATTATTAATTATATACAATTATTATTATTAATTATTTAATCAATTTTATTTTATTAAATTTTATTTTATTTTATTCTACATGATTTATATTTAAAAATAATTTATTTTTATTTTTATTTATATAAAAATATATACAAACAATTAAAGAATAAATTTTATATATTTTCTATTTTCATTAATTAAAATTTTAATTTTATTATTAATAATATAAAAATAATATTAATAATTATTTAATAAAATTTATTATGTTAAATATTATACTATTCTATTTAATATAATATTATGACTTGGTCTCAGTTGATATTATGAAAAATTATTGAGGATATATCAGGTAGTTTGTATTTATTAGTTTACGTTCCATCCTAAACTCCCAAAATCGGAGATTTCTTATTTTCACTGTTTAGGATAGAATGGAATCTAACATGAAACTCTTCGCTTTCATCTCATTCCATTATAAAACTTTCTTCTAAACGATAAAAGTGTGTTACGTTCTATTCTATTCCATTTCATCCTCAACCCCTCAACCAAACAGAGACTTAGAGATATTAGTAACATACTTAACAAAGGTTGTTGAATACATTAGAAAATTTAGTAATTGGAGAGTTGAAACAAGCAAAAAAAGAACTAAATATTGTTTTTTTATATATGAAAATACCTTATTGATCTTCTTGGCATCTACCTCTCTCCATATATATCTATGACAATGATATGCTTACACTGATTTATGAGATGCCCATAATCAATATTCAGAATATTGTTTCATACCAGTAAAAAAATGATATTTCAAAATGTTGGTACCGTATCGATAACAAATACTGGTCAGTATCGACTATTTTGTTAGGTACCAATTTGTCGTAAAATTTTCAAATTTGAAAAGTTGGGTATGAAATTGAAAAAGAAAAAAGAGTTAATAACCCTAGAGCCAGTCGTGGTAGGTACCCATTACCTTACCTCTCCTCCACTCCACTTACCAGCCAACACTCTCCATCCTTACCAAGCCCCCCATTGTTAGTTCGTCACGGATGATAGTTCTCAACTTCTTACTCCTCACTCACCATTAGCATCTTTTCGTTGATTCCAACAACTCGTCAACGATCCAACAACAATCCTCATTCCACAATCTATGGTTCTCTAGGGTCCAGCTCTTCATCAGTTCATCGCTAGCTCACTACTCCTCCTTAGACAACCAGTCAACTTCACCTTACGCTTGAGTCTTTACTGCTTGTGCCTTATGTGTATTGTATACTGAAAATGTGAAAAAATTGGTGTTAGTTAGTTGAGTCTCGAGCAAAGTTGCGAATGCTAGTGTTGGATTGAATTCTAATACATTATTGTATCGGATCAATATTAAATACTATTTTAGGTAATTTTTTAATTTATAAAATAGTTCTTAATTTTTTTAAAATTATAAAATAGTCTATTTTCATACTGTACTGTATATTTTATAAGTTTACATCAATTATAACTCCAAAAATTATAATAATAAATAATAATCACAATTAATATGAAATAACAATAATTTTCAAATATTTCTCATATAAATAATAACCACAATTAATATGAAAAAAGACAATCATCATCATATAAATATAAATTTAAGAATAATACAAAATATTTAAAATATTACAATTTTATCATATTATAAATAATAATTACATCAAAACATCAAATAAAAAGAACAATAAATATTTTTAACTCTCAAATTATTACAATTTATTACAAGAGTTTGTGATGAGAAAACAACCAAGTAGAAGTGAAACTTGAAACAAAAACATGTACAATTACATTGTATATATAGAATTTAACATATACATCAAATATAAATAAAATTAAAAGAAGAGAAAAAACAAAAACTTAGAACTTCATTCAATCGTCTACAGGAGGATACCTGCTATAACAACATTGATCTTAATTATCATTTGATACAAAATTCTCATAACTGAGAGGAGCCTTATTATCATCATCATTCAAATTCAATGCACTAAATGACATGTCAATACTTTCTTATCCAAAATTATCTTCCAAGTCATTAATATACACCAAACCTGGTTCCTCAGAAATTCAATATGCCAAAAGATCGATATTATCAATGCAAATTGGATGTGTTGAACTACTTGTGCTATTAAGAGTCCTAGTAAATAATAATATTTAATTATTAAAAAATTATAAGAAACTATATCGAAATTAATAATGATAATAACATACCTTTCCTGAAACTTTAAATTGTAACAAACGAAGACCAAGTAATTCATTGTTTTGTACTTCAATCTATTCCTTTTCTTGGAATGGATGGATTTAAATGTGTTCTAGTTTCGTTCACAGCCTGTTGCACTCACACATTGACTTAAAATTCGAATTGAGAACCTTTGCAATTCGGAACACCACTTTCAAATTGATCCGACCAAGAAACTGTAAGTCGTAAGATAACAAAAATAGCGTTGTAAACAAAATAAAGTGATAATTAGTTTTTAACAACTAAGAAAAAAGAAATAGCTAATCCCTGGAGAAAGTTTTGATCTTTGTCGAATAGAAATTGATATTCTAAAATCCTTAGAAGACTTCTTATAAAGCTCCATTTATGAGCCCAAGAGCCAAGAAATCTTGCATCATATTATAGGTAACAATTGTTGTAATAGTGAAGAATATTCTCCTATTAACTTCAGTCTTCTTTGTAAAATGTGGTTTGAAACAAGCACTAGGATTCAAAAACGCCCCAGCTGCAATCAACGAAGAAGAAAGTTGTCTTTCTCATCTTTCATTGATGACTGCAAGATAAGGTGTGTACAAAGAAAGCCTACGTTTCATATTGGCCTTGATTGTTTCCTTCACCCTCTCCATGACATCAAAAAAATAACCAATTGTTGTCTTTTATTTACTATCAGCCAAGCGAAGCACCCTTATCAAAGACTCACAATCTCAGATAACAAATATGCATTGAGACTAAAATTCACTATCTTTCAGTATAATTCTAAAAATCTCCAATCTAGCGTTAGACCTAGTATGCTAAGATATAACTCATTTATCACTTGTAAATATTGTCTTAACTTTTTCTTCACCGTAACAAAACACTGAAGTAATAAGAAATTTGTAGCAAATCTTGTCATAGCAAGATAACACAAATTTCTATCATTAGTAAATTTCTTTCTCATTAAATTCAACACCCATGCACTGTTATAGATGAACTTGGTCACCTTTTTAGCTTTCTGCATAGTCTCATCAATAATAGGAAAATACCTATGATCCCCTATATTCTCCAACATTAAATCAATGCAATGTACAACATAAGGAGTCTAAAAAGAATAATTATACTTATTTTATAACTTTCTTTCTGCAACTTTATAAGCAGAATCATTGTCAGTAATAAACTAAATAATATGTTCTGGCTCTACCTCATTCACAACTTCATCAAACATCTCAAATAAAGTATCGGTGTTCCTAATAAGGCCAGATACATCAATACACTTCAAAAATATTGAGCTATTTGCAGAATAAACTAAAAATTTTATAATAGGCTCATGTCTCCTATATGTCCAACCATCATATATAAACCAGCCCAATCCACTCTTTTTTTTCCTAAATAACTTTTAATTTTAGAAACTAAGCAACTCAAAATTTTACCTTTGTAGTCATCAATCGAAGGAGCTTTGTATCCCAGACCGTAAGAGGCTATAACATCCACCATAAGTTGATAATAGTAAGATTGGGAAGCATTGAATGGTACATTTTTATCACACCACCATCTAGCCATTGCCATATCTACATTGTGAGCTGCGTCTCTTGATTGTATGACACTACAAATTAAAGGTTGGGCTCTAGCAGTTGTTCGTGGTACAAAAAAGTTAGTCATCTGCGAGATCTGCCTTCTTTTCCTAACAGTGCCTGGGATAGAACACTACCACTACCACTACCACTACCACCTTCAACATTTTTACTATCATCACGAAAACCAATAAGTGAACTTCCACTATCAATTTCATAATTCAATCTCTCCCTTCTATCTTTCTCGTTTTGATATTCTTCAAACAAAGTTTTCATTTACCTCTTCACATCATGACTTACTTTTGTACAAGGTTCTACATTTCCTTTAACCCCAGTTGAATGATTCTTTAATCGGATGATTCCTCCACCTTTCAAATGCTTGTTACAAAACAAGTAAATAGTATGGTTTCTCATACTGGGGACCAATTCAATATGAGCCCAACTTGGATCACTGTAACTTCCTGAAGAGATTTGATCATGAGTACTTGAATTTCCTTCTATTTATCTATAAAAATAAATGAATACATATATCAAAATAAAGAACACATGATTTCAATTATTCAACATACATAATTACACAAAACATACATAAACAATTTCTGCTTCCAACAATCACAAAACATACATAAACAATTTCCATGTCCAATAATTTCGAACAATTTCAATTCAACCATTACAAAAACATATATAAGTAATTTCTATTTCCATCAATTTTCATTTCCAACAATTCCATTTCTAATAATTTTGAACAATCTCAATTCCAAGTTTCAAACATCATAAAGCATACATAAACAATTTCCATTTCCATTTCCATATTTCCAACAACTAACAATTTCAACCATCACAAATTCACAATTCACAATTCATAAGATAATGAAATATACATAAACAATTTGCATTTCTAACAATTTCTAACAATTTCCATTTCCAAATTCTAACAATTTCAATTCAATCATTACAAAAAAATACATAAACAATTTTCATTTCTAATAATTTGCAACAATTTTCATTTCCAATAATTTCCAGTGATTTCCAATAATTTTCATCACAAAAATATATAAACAATCAAATATAATGCAATTATTTTCAAATGTCAGAGTAAAAAACACACCCAAAAAATTAGAAATCCAATTCAATATCAGATAGGGTCAGGTCGAGTCGGTTTGAATCTGGATCTATTTCAGATATGGCGATTATAGGGTGAGTGTATAACTGTGATTGTGACTGGTGTGGTGGTGGTCGGACTGTTGTTGTCATGCGGTGGTGGTCGTCAAATAGCTAGAGAGGGACTGGTAGCAATGATGAAGAGAGAGAGTGAGAGTGTGAGAGAGAAGAAAAACAAAGGAGAAGTAGCAGAGAGAACTTTGGGTTGGGGGTCTGTTGCTGTCATGTGGTGGTGATCGCTAGACGGCTAAAGAGGGACTGGTGACTACGATGAAGAAGAAAGAGAGTGTGTGAGAGAGAAGAAAACTAACTCTTGCAAAAAAGTCCCTACATTTTTTAAAATTTTCAGTATTGGCTAGTATATGGTAGGTATTACGAATACTGCCTATACTGACCCGTACTAGGCAAAATAAGCCAGTACCAGAACACCTTTTTTGTACCGTTTACAGAACAAAATTCATAGTTATGGTCTTGAGTGTTAGATGAAATTAAAATCCATATCGATAGGGAAAGTAAGATGAATTATATGTTATGCTACATTTTTATTGAAAAATTGCTCTCTCTATCAATATGGTTCTATATTATTTGTTGTTTGAGAAATAAATATATGTCTCTTTCATTAACAATTTAACATGGCATGTTGATTTGATTTACTTATATTTTGAGAATTTGATTACATTTTTATTAACAATCAACACAAAAAATTACATATACTGATATGTTGAAATTAGAACATGAAGTATCCATTTTTATTAAATTAGAAATTTACTTCTTCAAAAGTTTAATAATATTCAATAATATTACAGATTGTGTTCGAGACACGTTAATAATACTTTTTAATTATATTTCAATAGTTTCCTTAGTTAAATTTACAAATCATTTTGTTAATTATGTCGATAATGCTAGTTTAGAGTTTACGACTTATAATTACTTAATAATTTCATCTTTAAGTTTATAGAAAAAATTTAAATTCATTTTTTATGCTACCATCACTAATTAAGAGGTGACAAACATAATCTTGTCTTCATTTATTTGAAGAACAATTACTTATAAAATTTAATCAACTATTATTTGTTTGTATAAATGATCTAAAAGGATTAGACTTACTTATTTAAGTCCTTATATAAACTTATATGTAAATGCTAACTTTTACGTGTTTAATTCTAACTTAATGAACATTTCATATTTACAAGCAATAAATGTACTTGCATTGGACATATTGCAATTGAAATTGATATGAGGTTATTAATTTAATTTTGATCTATATCTTCATTTATTTTACAAAAAGTAGAGGGAAGTTTAAGTACTCCTAATAATTTAGGTGCTTTAGGTTTAGGAAGATTAGATGATCTATCTTAGGTTCATACTAGATTGATTCCAAAAATGAAGAACCATACTATTTGTTTGTATTGTAACAAGCATTTGAAAGGGCAAAAAATTACCAAATTAAAGAAGCCTTTAGTTGAGATCAAAAGTTGATGTGGAGCTTTGTAAGAAAGTGAGTTATAGTGTGAAATGACAAATGAAGACTTTGCTTAAAGGGTATCAATATGAGAAAGATAGAAGGAAAAAACTGAACTATAAAATTGGTAGTGAAAATTCCTTTCGTGGTGGTCAAGATGATAGTAGAGATGTTAAAAAGTGGTATCCCTGTGTAACAAGAAAGGACTATTGCACCTACTGTGAGAAAAAAAAGAAGACAAATGTATACCTTTTTTTGCATTATAAACAATTCCTAGAGCTCAACCTTCAATATGTAGTGACTTACAATTTAAAGAAGCGACTCATAATGTGAATATGGTAATGGCTAGATGTTAGTATGATTTAGGTATAATATTCAATACTACTCAGTCTTATTATTATTAGCCTATAGTGGAGGTTATTGCCTCTTATGATCTAAGATACAAAGCTCCTTTAATTGATAACTATAAAGGTAAACTTCTGAGTAGCTCTATTTATGAAATAAATATTTATTTAGATGAAAGCAGAATAATGACTTGAAATACTTATGGATGTTTAATCATGTGAGATGGTTGGATAAATAGAAGACAAGAGCCTATTATTAATTTTTTGTTTATTCTACAAGTGGACAATATTTTTGAAGTCTACTAACGTATTTTGACTTGTTAGAAATATTGATACTCTGATTCAGATATTTGATAAAGTTGTGAATGAAGTTGAGCCATAAAATATTGTTCAGTTCATTATTAGCAATGATTTTGCTTACAAAGTAGTTAGACAAAGATTGCAAAACAGGTATGATTCTTTTTATTAGACTTCTTATGATGCACTTTGCATTGATCTAATTTTGGAAAATATAAGAGATGCTAGGTACTTTCCTATGATTGATAAAATTGTGCATAAAGTGAAAAAAGTGACAAGTTCATCTATAATCGTGTATGTGTCTTGAATTTAATAAAAAAGGATTTTATCAATAGTAAGAATTTGTGTTGTCCTATGATTACAAGATTTATGACAAATTTCTTATCACTTCAGTGTTTTGTTATGATAAAAAAAAGGAGTTAAGGGAAATATTTACAAGTGATAAATGAGTTGTATCTCAACATGCTAGGTTTAATATTGGATTAAATGTTTCTAGAAGTATACTCAAAGACCATAAATTTTGGTCTTAATGTTAATTTATCATCCGATTTTGTGAGAGTACTTTGTTTGGCTGATAGTGATAAGAAGACAATAATAGATTATTTTTATGGTGTCATATAGAAGGCGAAAGAAACATTCAAGGCCAATATTAATATAGGCCTTCTTTGTACACACCTTATCTTGTAGTCATCAATGAGAGATGAGAAAGGTAACTTTACTCTCTGTTGTTTGTTGCTGGGACATTTTTGAATCCTATTATCTATTTTAGACCAAGTTTTACAAAGAAAGTTGAAGTTAATAAGGGAATTTATTAACTATTACAACAATTATTGCATATTAAATGATGCAAGATCACCTAATCATACAAATGGAGGTTTATAAGGATACTTCCGGTGATTTTTAGATATCTATTGCTATTCATTAAAATGACATACTTAATATAGGTATACTTGTTTTCACTTTTGTTACTTATTAGAAATTAATCGTCACGTTATTTTGTTTATAATATTACTTTTCTTGTCTTACAGTTACTTGATAGGGCCAATTCAGAAGTGGTGTTCAAGAATTATAAAAGTTTGCAATTCAAATTCTGAGTCAATGTGTAAGAGTAACATGATATAAAAGGAATTGGAGCACATTCGGATTAATCCATTATAAGAAAAGGAATAGATTAGAACGCAAAAGATTAAATGACTTAGTCTTTGCTTTATATAATTTAAAGCTTTAAGAAAGATATTTATTACCATTATTAAGTTGAATATAATTTTTTGAAATTTTTAAACGTTTGATTTTATTTATTTACTAGGAATCTTAATAGAACAAGGAGTTTTGTTGATCCAATTTGTCTTGACCATATTGATCTTTTAGTAGATTGAGTTTATGAGAAATTGAGTTTGATAGATGTGAGTGACTTAGAAGATGATCTTGGATGCAAAGAATTGATATTTCATTTGGTGCAATGAATTTGAATGATAGTGAAAATGAGGTTCCTCTTATTGATGAGGATTTTGTACTAAATAAGAATTGGAGTTAATAAAATTTGCGCGGATACTCGATTGAATGAAGTTTCAAGTTTTTTCGTTTCTTATCTTTTTTTAGTTTCACTTTTATTTGACGCCATGTTAAATTATATATATATATAATTGTAAATATTTTTGTTTCATGTTTTACTTCTAGTTGGTTGTGTTCCTCAGACACAAATTCTTATTGAAATACTTATAGAGTCATGGAACTTTATTATTCTTTCTGTTTGATAGTTTAATGTAATTATTCGTTATTATATGATGTGTAATATTTTAAATACTTTGTATTATCCTTAATTTTATATTTGTATAATTATTAAATGATCTCTTTTTTATTAATTATAGTTATTGTTTATATGTGAAATATGTGAAAAGTAATATTAACAAAAATAAATAAATTGTTGTTATTTCAAAATTTTATTGTTATGATTTTTTGAGACAAGGTGAATGTAAAATTATAAATTATATAACACAAAAATTATAAATTATATAACACACTATATTGAATGATTATTTTGTAACTTTGAAAAAATTAGAGATTGTTTATAATTTTTAAAAATTACTTGAAACGACATCTGGTATTGACTGATACCGGTATAATAATCAAATTGATATTCATAATATTGCTCATAATGATTTAATAGAAGTCATTAGCAGTCTCGTTAGTGAACAACCTTATTCTCCTTTAACATAAGTCTATTTTACGGTCATTTTTTACCCCCCAAAGAAGCTGAGGTAGCACCACTTTGGATTAGTAGTCATGTATAGCCATCACCTTCCAACCTAGTTTTTGTCATTGCTGATAGAGGTCGAGGATAACGATTCTTCCAAAGGCCAACAAAACTAAAGCGTGTCCAAGCCACTAAAGATGAAATCAAGATATTTAATCACATATTAGTTATTATCTTAATCTTTTTTTTAGCTTTATTATACTCCCCGAATGGAGGTATTTGGATTAAAATATTGAAAAGTCCTGATGAGAGCTTCTTCTCTTGTTGACGATAGCAAATTTTGATATAAACAATTGGAGACGAATCCTTAATTCTAATCTTCAAGTCTTGTCAGGCCCTTTCATCGATGATGAAGGGAAGAGATAGAGACATTTATAGACTTGTCCTAATTCGATGAACACCCTTTATATAGGTGACATTTACTACTTGAACTTGCTCGCGGATAGGGTCAGATCAAAAGTAATTAGAGAAACTGCGTCATTGCAAAATACAAAGCATTCAGATATTCTTGGAGATATTTTTCACCAAATATTTCATCTTCAAAACCAGTCAATTGTCCTTAATAGTTGCTAATTAGCAGAAAATTTGGTAAAAAAAATACAAGAAACTATAAGTTGGTTGGTGATTAGGGAAGTATAAAGCGTCTTGTACTTAAAAATTTTTCTTTTAAAAACAATAATAACCTACTAAAAATCTCGCTAAAAAAAAGGTGTAATAATACATAGCATTAGCCCTAAGTAATAAAGAAACTATTTTTGAATGCTCCGCGTGAAGTTTTTATTTGCTAACAATAGTATACATTATTGCATCATAATTTTAGGTTTTGCTAAATATTCTGATCTTAATATTTGGTGTTAACATATATAATTAGTTACTTGTAACATATATCTCTCATTACTTAGCATTTGCAAAATAAAAATGAAAAAGTACCACATATATATATTTTTAATTTAGTTTTTCATCTGCATTAAGAAGTTACAATAAGCTCTGTAATTAAGTGGTTTTAAATAAAAAATTAAGAATATTCATTATGAAACTCAAAAATAAAAAGGGTTTTATTAATAAATTTAATTTACAAAAAATTCATAGTTTGTATTTGTTAATTCTTAGAGTTCAAGTCACGTAAACAATCACTTTGTAAAAGAATACAAAATAAATGTTGCATACATTATAACCCTTCTTAGATCCTGCAAAGAAGGAAGTCTTATACACTGAGTACGTACGATAACTTTATTAATTGTATGATCCTCATATCAACCAACACAAAAAAATTAAATAGAGTAGACGACAGGTAATTGGATGAAAACAAGAGAAAGCTATCTAGGAAATATTTTGTTACTACAAAGTTTTGTGTCTTGAAATTATTGGAAACTCTTCTAAAAGTTTACAATATGCTAAAGAATCTAGAGTGGATTATACTTATGCCCGTAACAAGAGAAGAGACTAAGTCACGACAATCATTCACTTTAGTGTTTGTAGTGTTGGTCTGTTGTATCCTTGGAGTTCACAAATGATTTTCCATTAAAGAAGTTATTTATATACGGCCACCAAGTTCTTTAGAACTTAACCTACTAAAAAAATCTCTATAATGGAGATTGATAGCGAAGAATAACTTATTAAAAACCACCACACAAAAGTAATATTAATATACCAACTTTGAAATTTGGTGGTATCAACTATTTGTAATGGAGGCTACATCATGAATTGAAATAATCAACAAGAACAATAATTAAAAACGACTTACTTATTGGTCACAGAAAAAAAAAGTAACCTTAATGGAATAAAAATATATTTTTTAATATTCTAAAATTGAATATCTTTTTGTTATATGTTTCCAAGGAGGAGTAGAAGAAGAATATTACCAGATTGCTTGAGCATCCAAAGCAATGCCATAACTATACAAACTTAATTAACCAAGGCGCTGCCACATGTTCTGTTATGATTAATCCTATTTTAATTATTTAGGATTACTATACTACGTGAGCCTAGCTAGGTTAACTAGCCAAGTAGAACTTAACGAACTCATGAATTGTCATTAACCATTGTTCTTCCTCCATGTGGAGGCCTTAGGGCTTGTTAATTGTTTCCTTCTCCAAACATTAATTAAACTTTGTGATGAAAGGACCTAGACTTGCTTTATTAATTTACTGATGGCGGCCTGCACACTGCAGCAATATGATTTTGTTTTTCATGCCGTTATAGACTTGTAATCTTCACAAGGAACATATACAATGCAATCGTCTCTAAAAGGACTTTGAGAATGAATTATGTGATGTAGGCGATTATGAATGATACTACTTGCTCTTTATTTGTTTATTTGATGTGAATTCTTTTTATGTTTTCTTTTTCTATTAAAAAGAGAAGCTTAATCTATTAGTTATTAATTGTGACATCTTATGGAGTAAATGGTATTTCTTTTGAGAATGTAACATATTTTATAGTCAGGTCTTTTTAGTTGATTTTTTAATTTAATTATTGTTTTTTTTTAACTTTTCAATCAAACACTTCTTGTTAATACGTAAAATAATTTCAAGTTGTATTATTAAGCAATGTTTTATAAATTAGACCGATTTAACAATGAAAATCTTAAATCCGTCAACATTCTAGTTTGATATTTAATTTTCGAGCTTGATGATATTTTTTATTGTTAAAAATCGATCATTTTGTTAGTTAATTGGTCAATTTTTATAAAACAAAACAAATCGATTAATTTTTATTTAATAATATTTTTTTAATTAATCTTTAAATTTTTCAATGAGTAAAAACAATCTTTTTCGTCATTTTTCAAATCCTTTAATTTTATTCAATCTTTAACCAAATTTATAACATCCTAATACTGATTGAACCTCCTTTAAACTTTAAACCTCTTGTCTTATCAGTTTATTTTCTAGTCTAATTTTTAAAACATTATTATTAAGATAGACTAATTCAATTGAGGATTTTAGTAATATAGAAAAATTAAGTAGACCATTGTCCTTATTTCGTTTACAGGTGGTTTAAACATTTTGATTTAGGTAATCCACGTATTGAATGTTAACAACTTTGAGCGTATGTCCAAAAAGAAGCTTTAAAAGGTCTCCAAACGTAGACACCATACGCTTTATTCTCCAAAAGAGGATGTGTGAGGTATAGGCCACAAGTCAATGAAAATTAGAATCTATATAATACAATAATATGCTTAACAATAATACCACAAGTTTCCTAGTTCTGCTTACATATTTGTCTGTCAGACATTAATAAAAGAAAGAAACCAAATGCAAGAAAACCATCTTTTGAGTAATCAATTGGAGGGTATAAAATAAACGGTTAGCTTGTGTAACCAAAGAGTTTCAAACTTGAGAATGGAGAAGGGGAGAGTTCTGACTGTCACTGCTTCCAGTATACTGGACTGGCATCAATGCCGGATCTTGGTACACATTCACCAATTTATTAAAAAACTCACTCATGCTTTGCTCATTCTGCTCTTCATTGTCTTTCTTCACCAAGCACTGCCAGACCCACAAAGCATTAAGGTCCAAGTGAATATGGAAAATTCAGTAGAAATTCAAAATGAAACGAGGATTTTCTCTTACGTACCTCGGTTGGATAGGCTTGAAATATTGGTAGGAACCTTTTTCGGCAGTATTCATTGAAAACAAGCGTAAGAATTGGAAGAGGAATGGTTAAACTGGATGCAAGCGGAAGCTTTTTAAGCCCAAATATTCCAATTGCAATAACATGCATCAGTATCAAAGAAAATATGGTTGAGTTGTGCACTATAGGCCAAAACTTCCCATTTGTCTCATACTTCGGTGCGTACACATTCAATAGCTGCAAAAGAAGAGGTAAAATAACTAATTTGATTCCTAGTGTCAAGATTAAGCATCTACAATATAATGGAGCAGCACAGTAGCAATTAGAACAATCACAGCAGTTAAAGCTACTTTCTTTTCTTTATCCTAAATTAACCTTATCAAGTAGTTTATCATATGATGCAAGATCATGAAAGTAAATTTAACTTCTTAAAGTTTATATTAACTACTCTAAAAAGGGTTTCTGTGAGTGGAGCCTTCTCCTTCTTCTTTTTTTTTTTTTGAGCCTTCTTTGACATCTAGATACAATCAGTTAACAAAGTAAGGAAACAGACAACAAAAGAAACCTTAATTACCTGGTTCCGGAGTATGATGAATCCTAGGCAAAAGTAAACCAAGAGAAATGGCAAGATCAGGGGAGCCAGGAAAAAGTATGTAACACCAACTAGTAAAAAGAAGAGAATTGTGGGAATTTCACTGTGGTAAGGAATTGATGGAACTTCAAATTCATCATTCTTTTCCCTTGCAAATAATCTACTCACGAAGCAGCAAAACAGATGAACCAATTGAACGAGTTCGTATGCCAGACCTGTCCATCCAGAGGTCACAACATATGAAATGAAAAATGATGCCTGCACCCAAAGTAAATAAAAGGTAATTCTCTGGCAATCAAGGAAGAATTGGACATCAGAAGCCACAAGTCTGGCTTGCTACAAATAATTTTAACTGGTAATTAGTTTGTGGTTTCATGTTCACAAACTGCCATTATGATCCTCGAATAATCAGGATGATGAACAAGACACTGCCATTTTTTCATAAATGTAGCATTTGTATTTCATAGGATACACAATATGAAATTGAACAGGGAGCAATATAAATATTAAATAGAGATGACAATAGAGATAATTATATGCATGCAATTATTGAAAAAAGAAATACACAATGATTTCTCTGGAATGCATAGTAGCGAACATCTGATGACAATCCGTCTTGTAGGGACTTCCTAATGGAGCTCCAATTTCAATTCTGTTGCTTGCTATTACTTCTATGGTTGTATATGGTTAACATTTACGGTCTACAGCTTGAGTCAAGAGTTTTAAGTCATCAGAACATAATTTCAGTTGCAGTACTCAGCTGCAACTATAAAATACCAGTACATCGGCTAAGAGGCAAGCAAGTAGACCATATAGCACACTTATTCAGTTCTTCCAAGTCTTTCACCCAGATTCATTGTGGGTCTTTGGATGATGATTGACATAGGTAACTGTCAAACAATTCAGTTCCAGCAAGAGAACTGAAACAGGTCATGTATAATACAGGCCCATCTTCCTGCAATACATATGCCATATGCCACCACTCAAGCTTCTCAGCGTGCTTACTGGTCTAAGATTGAGAGCAGTTCAGCATAAAAAGTGTACACTAGTAGCTGTATGAAGTATTATGCCCCAAGAAAACAAGATTCTACATAGAAATGTAAGTTTATGTAACTTACACAAAACAATGGTGCTTTGAAGGTATGAGAGATACATAGATGATGACCTCACCTGAGATGGAACAGCTTCAGCTAGGACCCTGGGGATATTTTTGGGCTCAAGGAAGACATTGACTCGATATAAAGCTGATCCAGATAGTACATTTGCAAAGAAGATGTTCCATACAGTGAAAGATAAAACTTTGATACATGCACTTTTCTCTATCTGACTAAGAGAAATGTATCCTTGCATGGAAGACAACATTATCATAATTGGCGGAACAAAATATAGGAACAACTTGAGAATCAGACTTGGAAGATATCCGGTAATGAGTTGACTGACAACTGTTCTGCAACACAATAGGTAGGTACATTAAAGTTCTATCTCACATGATAGAATCTCAGTAACAAGATAATAACTTTTCAATCCTCAAGATTTTCTACTTCTAAAATATCACTAGACTCCCACTTCAGGCATTGGTGGATTAAAAACATCCCATGTGTACACCAAACTGAAGATGGTAGCATAAATAATGAACTCAAGCTTCATAGATACAGCTTACTTTGACCTCCAAATCATCATAAAGAAATTGGTGTGAATGCATTAAAATATAATTCAAAGAAAAAAACTACTTCTTTTCAAGGTGCATGCTTTCTGAATAATGGTAACATATATCCATGTAAAGCACCTCAAATAATCATACGAGAAGTCTCAGTTTGCTTTCACTTACAAACTCAATATCACTTTCAAAAAAGGAAACCAGGTCTCTAGCTGATCCAGATTGGCAAGACCTTGCGCAAGTACAACTGGAATAAGGAACAGAATAGTGAGAGCAGCAAATGCAACAATGACAACTAGCTTGGAGATCCATCTTCTTATGAATGATGCAGAAAAGAAAGGCCAGTGAACATCAAGAGGGTCAGGAGCTTGTTCTGTAACCCACTGTGTGGGGTTGATCCCCTGTTGAATGTGTAAAGCTATGGCAGCACCGAACCGGGACTTGAATGAGACAAAAGCAGCTGGAACTTGCTGAATGTTTTAAAAAAGTTCCATGACAGAAGAAAGGTTGTGTCAATTATCAACATCCGCTTTGGAATTAGAGGAACAATAATGTTAAATACTACAGTTCTTTGGTTAAAAATGATATGTGATGTATATTCAAGCCCATTCTCTAAGCAGGATAGATTTAACTATTCACTATTTGGTAGATGTAAATAACTAGCATCAACTAGATAACTGCCCATTGTGAAATTCATCTCTAGTTGGAGTCTTCAAAAACTGTACTTGGCAATATTGGCATCAGGCAATGATAGCTTATACGAGACTAGTAGGAAAATACTGATCGATATAAACAGTTCTGAAGTCATATCATTCGCCCACTATAATTATGGACAGAGAGGGTAATCACTTTTTTGGCTCGTCTACTTATGCTGATTAACTATTTCACTCATCCTACTTTAAAATATTCTATTTATATCCTTTTACTATTGCCAAAAAAATAATCTTCCTTCCATCAACTCCTTTGAAAATTCCATAAAAGTTTCTCTTTTGTCAGTCCTACTGATCATATTTTTCTATTTTACTCCTCCAACATATTTTTTTTCATTTACATGCTAATATTAAAAAATATGATGATAAAATTAATGCTTGAAAAATACCAACAGAATTTGTTTATGGAGACAATGGCGAGGATTTCATTAAAATATTGTGGATAATAAGAAGATTGAATTGAAAACATATTACAATAAAAAGAACCAACACAAAAATTCTTCTATGTATCAGGAATACAAAAATTTTCAAAATCTTTTTATCGAGAAAATGGCGAGACATTCATTAAAATATAGTGGATAATAAGATGGTTGAACTGAAAACATGTTACAGAAAAAAGAATTAACAAATAAGATGGTTGAACTAAAAACATGTACAGAAAAAAGAACTAACACCAAAATATTCTTGTATGTAGAAGGAATACAAAAATGATTATCCTCAGCCAGATAAACCTTAAATGCATTATACTGTAAATTTTCAATCCTATAGTATCACAATTTCCATTTAAAGGTGGTCCCTTAGCAATAAAATTGTTATCGTAAGATTTCAGACAGTTATCACACACCTCTCCTGCCGACGATA
The DNA here is from genome assembly GCA_027576715.1 of Erythroxylum flavicans. Classification (NCBI taxonomy): domain Eukaryota; kingdom Viridiplantae; phylum Streptophyta; class Magnoliopsida; order Malpighiales; family Erythroxylaceae; genus Erythroxylum; species Erythroxylum flavicans. The sequence goes on along the minus strand of JANZXP010000008.1, from coordinate 12,411,381 downwards.
ACTGTTCCATTCTTAAATTATTTTCCAAATCTTCCAACTTCTTTTCATAATCATGTAAAAGATTAACTTTACGTCCAAATAGTCCCAAAAAGCCTTCACGCCTAAAATGCTGAGAATGATTATTTGACTTCAGATGGGCAAGTCTTCTACACAACTTCTGTACATCAGTCTGTATAAAAATAAGATAGAATTGTCAAATTTTGCACCATAAAAACTGAAAACCATGACATGGATGCCGATATCTAAAAAAAACAAGAAATTGACAACTTTTTCCAAAATATTTCCAAACTATATGAGGGATGGAGAGCTGAAAAAGTTGCAATAACGGCAACTCCTCTAAGAGGCAATTCACTTGTCATTGTATAAAAACTTAATATTTTCATTCAACAAACATGTTCAATTAGATTTCGAGTAGTGTTCTGAATTGGAAAAGACTATAACTGGATGACATTCATATGCCATTCCTGTTAAAGTGTGTTACTTGCTGGCTCATTGGAAGGGTCCACAATTTCTTAAATCACCTACCACACTATCTGATCTTAAAGAAAATAGCTGATTTCCACAGATCGGGCCAACTTTTCAACTTCTATCATGCATGCTATTTTAGATACTTCACCAGTTTACTGATAGCGCAGAGAGAGGTTGTGAACCAGCAAAAGAAATCCTAGATTGTTAAGCAAGACCTGAATGTGAAAATTCCCAATGCACAAGCAGATCAGAACATGTGAGGGCAGTTAATAGATTCATTTTGAGTTTCACCTGGTGCACTTACAATGATACGTCGAATTTTGTTTGTACGGATAACCACCGTATGTGAAAGATAAGTAGAAGGGTGATATTCTGTGAAAAAATTCTCAACAACTTCACTAAAGCTTCTCCCAGATGTTGCAGGGATACCACGGACTAGTATTGTAAACTGATGAGGCTGAGGTTTGGATGAATAGAAGCAGGAAATTCTTCTTGAAGAAATATAGTCATACTCCTGCATAAGGTACAATTTCCAAGACAGAATATTTCTAAATGATGTCAGTTGGATGAACCAGGTGGCATAATGGCATCAAATATCAATAAGATGCTACTTACATAATAAAGAAGCCAGCAGACAACTGCCGTAAACATGTATGCAGCAGAAAAGTGAACCCATAGCCTTGAAATGATTCAAAAGCAATAATCAGTTCTTCAAGAAATATTTCCAAAATTTTTGTTGGAAGAAGCATATAGACTGAAGGATTCTTGCTATAATTCTCGTGGGAATCTTTGGAACGTACTTCAACATAATCAGATATCTACCGGACAACCATTATGGTGTTATTTAAGTGGATACGAAAGCTAATATTGTGGTCAAGATACGATATTATCACATAATATTGTGATAATCTGATTGTAATCAGATTATATTGATTAGATAGCATTATCTTAGGGATAAGCATTATCTTAGGATTATTTCCTTTATTTGTATAGATTCTCTATCCTCTTCAGTATCCCTTATTCATGTATATATATAAATATTAGAATTTAGGGTTTTAACGCATATCTTTATTGACACTTAATAGGATATTTATACACAAAGAGTACAACATAGATTAGGAAACTAATCTCCTAATCCCACTAAACTAGGAAACTAACCTTATATGAGGATCCTTTTATCTTAAGGGATCCTAATAATACATATCCTATATCTGATATTTATCTAATGCAATATCTATATCTATTAGTACGAATTCTCACACTCCCCCTCAAGCTGGTGAATTGGAATTTCCATTCCCAACTTGGATACAATGTCCTCAAATATTGAGCTACTCAACCCTTTAGTGAGAATGTCAGTAAGTTGCCCCTGTGTTGGCAGATACAGAGTGCATATCAAACCACTGTCTAACTTCTCCTTGATGAAATGTCTATCCACCTTAATGTGCTTAGTCCTATCATGCTGAACTGGGTTGTGGGCTATGCTTATTGCTGATTTATTATCACAGTAAAGTCTCATACGAACATCCCACTTAATCTTTAAGTCTTCTAGAATGATTTTCACCCAAAGCAATTCACATATATCTCGTGCCATAGCACGAAATTCTACCTTTGCATTCAATCATGCTACTACCCCCTGTTTCTTACTTCCCCGTGTGACCAGATTCCCTCCAAGAAAGGTACATTACCCTGACGTAGATCTTCTATCCATTACCGGTCCTGCATAGTTAGCATCCGTATATGCTTCAAGTGTCGTACCTCCATTTCTTTTAGACAAAATCCCTCTTCCTGGAGTTCCCTTAAGGTATTGCAAAATTCTATGTGCTGCTTGTAAGTGAACTTCTTTAGGACTATGCATAAACTGACTTACCATGCTTACAGCATAGGCTATATCAAGTCTGGTATGAGCCAAATAGATGAGTTGTCCTACAAGTCGTTGATACATTTCCCTATTGACTGGAACATCTTCCTTTGCTTTTCCCAGCTTAAGGTTCGGCTCCATGGGTGTATTTGAGGGTTTGCATGCAGCTTTACCTGTCTTCTTAAGTAAATCAATAACATACTTCTGTTGGGATATAAAAATTCCTCTCCTGAAGTGTGCTACCTTAATTCCTAGAAAATACTTTAACGTTGCCAAAGTCTTAATCCCAAACTCCTTAGCAAAACAATTACTCAAGATCCGCTGTTCTATCTCATCATCTCCTGTGAGTATGATGTCATCCACATAGACTAGTAATACTGTTACTTTCCCTGTGGCTGAATGCTTAATGAACAAAGTGTGATCTTGACTTTGCTTATATCCTATAGATAACATAACCATTGCATATCTGCCAAACCAGGCCCGAGGGGATTGTTTCAATCCATACAAGGCTTTATTTAGCTTACATACAGTATTGGTAGTCATTTTTGTTTCATAGCCTGGTGGGACCTCCATGTAAATATCCTTTGTTAAATCCCCATGTAGAATCTTTGCATCAAATTGTTGTTGTTCCCAACCACGGTTTGCTGCTAGAGATAAAATTACTCTAACTGTATTCGTCTTAGCCATAAGTCTGAGTGTATCCTTTGGCTACCAATCTTGCCTTGTACCTTTCAATCTACCCATTAGCCCTATATTTTACTGTATAAACCCATTTGCAGCCCACCGGCCTTTTTCCAACTGGCAATTTCACCAAACTCTAGGTTTTATTCTTTCTTAGTGCCTCCATCTCCATATCCATGGCTTGTTTCCATTTTTCATTAGAAAATGCCTCAGATAAGGTTGTAGGAGTGATTGTGGTATTGAGGTTTACAAGAAAGGCATTAAATGTTGGTGAGAAATTTTGAAAGGACATGTAGCGTGAGAGTGGGTATAATGGCCTTTTGGTGCATGTTCTGGTTCCTTTCCCAATGGCAATAGGTTGATCTCGATCTTCCTCACTAATCTGAACTGCAATTTCAGTTTGCAAAGTAGGAAAATCAGAAATTGTTACCTCATTTGAGGAATCTGGTTCAGATCCATGTACATGCACATATTTCAAATTGACCTCTTTCTGCCTTGAGTACACCAGATTTTTGCCAAATCGCACATCTCTAGAAGCAGATT
>JANZXP010000008.1:12386423-12399233 GCA_027576715.1 Erythroxylum flavicans | reverse complement strand
ATCCAATGAATCTTGAACTCTCAATAAAAAAAGATATGGAAATCACTAGATTAACCCCAAAAATCACAAAAGGGACACAAACAGAAATCAAAAGATGTAATTGCAAATATGTAGATAGTAAGTGGAGAGAGAAAAGAACGTTTACTTGCTTCATGGGAAAAAACATTTATTCGCTAACTTATCGTTAATTGTTCAAGACAAATCTGCATCCATGGTCATTGTTATCTGCATCCATTTTCAAGCAGAGAACAAGCCAACCTTGAAAATGTTTTTTGGATGTTGATGTTAAAAGTGGTTGAACACCTCATAGTATTTTGAATGTAGACTCTCTGCGGGTGACAGCAACTGACTCATCATGATCGGCAAGTGTAACCTTCTCCTTCTTGCACACTGAAATTCCTCTCTTTTACTTCCTACCTCCAGATAAGAAACAAACCTAAAATTCCCACTACTTTCCTCAGTATGAACAAGCATATTAAAGCAGTTAACACCCCTGAGTAGAACCACACAAACCCAGAAAGCTCTGAACTTTCGTCAAAAAAAGGATAATTTCTTGATACATGATTGAAAAAATAACAAGAACCATTAGAAAGATTGAACATATCTTCCAAAAAAGAAACAAAAAAAACAAAGCTTATCTTTTCAATAAGCAAACATTATGATATCAGTACTTCCAGCTTCCATACATCCTAGAAGAAGACACACCAAAGATAACGAAAGAAAAATGACATGAAGGAGAAGAAGGGTAAGAAGAAGAAGAAGGCTTTTAAAGATAATTAGAACTTGGAAGCACTTTTACCTAATATACTTGATAATATCTTTTAAAAAAACACTAATATAATATTCTACTCCATATTCCAAATATTAGTTTACCTTGAGCTACTTCCCTTGAACTGATGCATGTAGTTGTCCAACTTGTTAAAATCAAGAGCAGTCGTCTCTTGATTCCATATCAACAAGAAACTCATTCCTAAACTCAGATTCCACACCTATTTCTTAAGCTGATATTCGAAAAAATTAGGTTTTCAAACTAAGAAATAGATGAATCCTGAAGTTCTTTTACTTACAAACAAGAAGTTGATGAATCAGAGCATGGGGTCAAAGCCCACCATAGAAAAAAAACCCTTAGTTGCCAAGCAACTGAAGCTGATGTACTTTCAACTGAAACCCTAGTATGATTCTAAGCAATTTCAATATGAAAATAATTTTAACAACGAAAGATCACAGGAAAAATCACTTTTCAACAAAAAGGAAAAAAACACTAAAACCCTCCAGTTAAATAGCGACAAAACCCAGTAACCCTTACCCCAAACTCCAACACATCAATCTCCAAACAACTAAAACAGATCTAAATCAAAACCAACATCAACAAAATTAAAGCAAGCATCTTAGAATGTGTACGCAACAAAGGAAAAGATGGGTTATAAAAGGAACCTCCTTTATACGAAAGCATAATCAAAAGGGTTATTCGAAAAGAACCTCCCTTGCCGGAGGAAAGAGATGGAGCAAAACCTGCAAAAGGCCCAACAAAATAATTAATGAAAGAAAAGACGTCATAATAGAAGGAACTTAAGATAGCAAACAATTATATTTTGAATAGCTAGATCCTTCTGGATAATCTTCAATCTTTTTCTTATAGTAAAAATAGCTTTAAAATTAACATTTTGAGGGTATATGAACCTCCCGGTGGCTAATCCTAACTTTTTAGAGTAAAAAGAATGGTAAGATGTAAAAAGTCTATAAAAGTCTTTTAAAAAATTAGAATTTTCACATTTTAAATACGTTTGGTATGCTTGAGACATAATATGGGACATGATTATGTCTCTGGGACATGATTATGTCTCAGGCTATCGATCCTTTTGTTTCTCCTTAGGAGGGACAAAGGCATTAGCATGCCTATATCTTAGACCATGGATCTTTTTGTATCTTTTTTAAGCACGGGCATTTATTGAAACAAAGGCATGTCTTAGGTTGTACACTCTTTTGAAGTTCTCTTTGCCATACAGTCTCCCTCAAGGCTATGTTCTAGGTTATCTTCATCTCCATGTAATCTATATTGGGTATAGACTGACAAACAATCATGTATCATGCTATTTTTTAACAAAAATTATGATTTTAGTTTATGTTTTTATTTGAATATCCTCAAAATCTTGACAAATCTTATCTTAAATTCAAATCTTCTCAATTACCTGAACATAAAGAAAAAATTAAGTAAAAAGGTAATGTGGCATGAAAACTAAGCAAAAATACCAAGGAAAATATATGTACTTTTATGCACATAAAGATTCTCATATTTAAGCTTTTGTTTGTTCTAAAACAAATCAATTTTAATAACTCGTAACTTAAATAAGTATCAATTAGAGAAAAGTGTAACAAATCAAATAAAGTAATAAAAACTCCTCATCATTTACTCAACTATATTATTCATTAACTATTTAGGGTCATAAATACTTACAATAAGTTGTGATTCGATTCAACCTAACCTAATAATCCAAAAGCATCAACTTAATTTATATATCTAACTAAATATATAGAGTAAATAAAAATGAGTACGAAACCTTTCAAACATTTTAATAACCCTTATTAAAAATAAATTTAAACATTTATCTTTTATTTTTATAGAACATTATAGGCTTGTTTAAAAAGTCATTTTGATCTTTTGACGTAAAATTAAATAGCTAGTTATCAATATTCTCGATTACTCAATTAGTTCTCTGATCTAAATTCCTTCTAGTATCACTCTTAACTTCAACCTTTTTACTTAATATTGCTCTTAACTTCAACCTATTCACTTAGGTTAAATTCATTAAAGTAAATTTATTAGTGCTTACATTTTTACACAATTTTAGTAAGATAGCTAAATACTTGAAAATAATCACCGCTTAACTTAAATTACGCAAAATTATACATAATGCTTCATTATGCAAGTTAGGCATCCATCTCAAATTATTGGATCAAAATAAAACTAAACTAATTATTAATAATCGTATAACATTACCTAACCTTTTTAAATCACATTATGATCCAACTTTTCATGGGTCTTCTTAATTTATCTTCTTTCATACTTATAACTAGATTAAGTTACCAAGTCGAAATAAAGCTAAAAGAAATTTAATCTCTGTCCATACTTGAGTTATGTATTATTCTTAATGTACCAAAGATAAATATTATGCAACATAAAAAGACAATAAAAGTGAATGAAGGAAGGAAAAATAAAGGTGAAAGAAATTCTATAAGCCAGTTGTTGCTTGATGTCTAAAATAAATATGATAATTATCTAAAAGCTAGTTGTATCTACCAAAAGACTAAAATAAAATGCAAATAAATTGAAAATAAAATAAACTAAAATAATAATAATAATAAAGTGAAATATAAAGATGTAGTTTAGTAAATACAAGAGTAAAGAAAACAATGAGTGTAGAAAACCTAAACAAAAGATATGAATAGTTCAATAAGCACTTGGTTTATCATCATCACTATCCGTAGTAAGCTCCTTTCATAGTTGTGGATGTTGCTTTAGAAAGTTCACATGGTAAAAGTAGGTTAACAATTGCCACTTAAATTCATTTTAATTACTTCTCATGTGTATTGAACTTCCTTTAAACTATCTACAGTATATGATTTTATTCAAACTTTTCATTGTTTATATAGAGATTGGCCTTATTGATCCTTTACTATATTATTTATTCTGGTGGAGGCTTAATATCCTCAAGTACGTCTGCTACTTCCTCTGCCTGAGATTCAACTACTATTAGTGGCAACTTTACTTACTCCATCATCTCTCTTGCCTCCTCTATAAGGGCACCATCCATTTTTTAATCTCTTTCTCTGACTCCTAACCAATGCATAAGCATCACTGACCTTCCTAACTAATTCTATATATCTTACCATATCCATGTCGATAGTAGTTATATAGTAACCCAAGTTCATTTCAAAAGAGTGTTGAATGTATTTAAGTTCTTTATTATACTCTATAAGTATGATCCTTCACAAATGACTCCATTTTTCATATTACTTATGTACACTTAGTATACAATAAAGCAACAACTTAAGTGGCACCATGTCCTCCCTTCTATACACCACATATAAAATAGATAAGTGTCATTACCTTAATACTCTTTTTCCTTCTTAAATTGAATAAGCGATTACCAAGTGCAAGAATTCCAAAACTTTCTAGAAGTATAAACAATTTTCTCAAATAGGAAATCGATTACACAAGTCTTAAGGTTCTTCCACATGACATGCCCAGTTGTGAGTTTCCTATAGGCATGCTTGCTATGTGGAAAAACATATTCCATCCTAAATCTTCTATTTTTCAATCTGCACCTCGTCTATTAATCTTAATTTCTCTAATGCAAAGTAGTCCACACATTTATTTAACTTCAAGTCAAGATTTATCTTGACAGTGATTAGGTGAGTTGAAAAAAAACATTGACATATTTGTATGCTCAGATTTTATTCTTTCTTATATATGGTTGGTAACTATTTTTTCTCATAGAGAGTTAGGTTTGGAGGGAGACTAGGGGTGAAATTTTGCTCAACTACTGTAAATCTCCAAATTTCTAAAGATTGAAGCCTTATATTATAAAAAAGAGATTTTATAGGTGAATAATAGTTAAATCTTGGTAAGAATAGAGTTAAACTTACTTAAAATCTAATGGGTTTTATTAGGGAGGTGAGTTTAGATGTTGGGTTTATGAAAAAAATGGTGGAACATCAGAGAGTTTGGGTGAAAATAACATATGGTGCAACTTTTTGGGTGACTTGCGATACAACCATGTCATTGGCTATGAATCCTTCTAAAAAATGTTAGATACATGTCCCAGATTATGGTTATCACAGAGATTCAACACATACCAATTTTTAGTGTGTTTATTTAGCCTGTATCTTTAACTTTTCACCTATTTACTTTTTTAATTGTCTATTCAAAATTGTGGTCACTTTCCCTTGCTTCTTAACTTTACAACCAAAGCTACAAAAATAAATAATAATCATAAAGAAATGAAAGCCTATTTAAATTCTAATAACAAGCTTAAATCAATTTCAAAAATAACAATCCAAATTAATTATCCATAATAAAAATAACTCTAAATAAGTTAGAAGTTCTAAATGTTTGAGTTGCCTTCCAATAAATGCTTATTTTGAAATCTTTTATCCAATGATTGTTAGAGTAGTGTATTTGTTGTCCTCTTCTTTATGATTATGGAGAGTGTCAGACATGGATTCCCCTTTCTTTTATTTGTTTTATTTCTTTTTTAATTTGGCACTTATCCCTTTTTTTCCTTAACACTTTAACTTTATAAATAGTGACTTCTTGTAAAATATTTGAAATATTAGCTTGGCTCAAGTCATCATTAACCATAAAATAATTATTGTCATCCAATATTGAGAAGATAATCTCTTCACCTTCAACCTTAAAAGTTAATTCACCTTTACTAAAATTTATGATTATGGCATTTGTTGCAAGGAAAGGCCTATATAAGATTAAAGATTCTTTATTATCCTCTTCCATATCAAGGATATAAAGATCAGTCAAAAATGTAAACCTATAAATTTTCATTGAGACATTCTCCTTAATGCCTTTAGGACTTCTAATTGATTTATCTATATATTGCATTAACATCCTAATAGGTTTCGATTCTCCGACCCATAATTTCTTAAACATAGTATAAGCCATTAGAATAATAGTCGCCATTAAATGTATTAATTATTTAATTATAAAGACACCAGTAATAATGTATAAAATAGTAAAAATTTCTAGATCTTTTAGCTTCAGTAGTAGAGTGAGCCTTGAAAGATGTTGATATTGCCTTAATCTGGTTTTATCTCAATAACGTTCTCCTATTTCTTCTCCTCTTCTACATTATATGTTAGCCTTGTTCTCTATGTAATTAGTTAACTCCTCCTTATTCTTTGAAGTGATTACCTTCATATGTTTATTAGGATTAAGAACTATGTCACTAGGCAATGTCCCCTACTATCTTTCAACTATAAACTTTGTTAGTTGACCAATTTAAGTTTAAAGGATCTACATTGAAGCCTTATAATTTGAAAGTCAATATGTAGTTTCTTGTATGAACTCTATCAAAATCTCTTCTAAACTTGGTTGTTTTTCCTTTTGCAATGGTTATTGAACTATAAGTGGAGGTTGTTTTGAGCTGGTTAATTGTTCAAGAGAAAATTTGGGTGGTCTCTTCACCCATATTGTATTTCTTATTGTAGTAATTTTTTTTCCATGAAAACTCCATATATAATCTGCTTATTCTACTAGTTCAATTATAAGATTTCTAACTTAACTTTCAATCCTTTAGTGTCCTCCTAATAGAATTCACAAACCATTAGGCTAGTCAAGCCACACAAAAGCCAAGTTTAAACTTTAATTCTCAAGTCTTTTTGAAAATAAAATACACCTTTTTAACTAATACTTGATTCAAAATCATTTTAAAGTTTCCCCAAGTTCTTTTAAAGATCAACATATTTTTTTAAAAGATGAAAATTTCCTCTTAAATTATGAAACGATTTATACAGTTTATACTGTATATAGATAATCATGAAATGACTGAGCCTTAATTCATTACAATGAATAAGATAAAATTACAATGATTTTTTAAAACTTGATATGCATAATTCCTCCTTACTTTGGTTCTCCACTATAATTTCCTTGAAGCTCTCTTAAGTTGCATACATATTCCACTTTTCTCATTTTATCCATCTTTTGACTGCTTAATTTTTTAATTAAGTCTTTTGGTCACTTTGCTCTTCTATTACACTTCATCTATCACAAGTTACTCTATGTCATAGTAATAGATCAACTAATATTATCAAAAGTAAATTTATTAATAGTAATATATTATGTTATCGTCATAATCATAAGTTAGAACCTTATTTCTAATAGAAAAGTTTTTAAGGCATTAGAAATGTTAAAGAGCTTGAAAACTTCTTGTGAGATATAGAGCAATAATTTGGCATTGTTAAGGTACTTTAAGTGTAGAAAGTTAATGGTACTATAATATACCTAGATGGGCATTACTAAACTTTAATGGAAAACAAGAACCTCTTTTAAAATTAGCGATGATCATTCTCCTATGAACGTATGGGAGAAAATAAAGGAGTTAAACGATCAATTCCCTTTAAATAACAATTCTTAGTTTAATAGAGATGCCTTGAAGCAATTAAAGAAGGATAAATCAGTAAGGTAATGTTTAAAGCAATTTTATTAATTGATGCTAAATACTAAGAAAAAATTTGACAAGGAAAACCTCTTCAACTTCATTTTGGATTACAATTATGGGGCAAAATTAGAATTGCAATGAAAAATGTTAAAGATGTTATAGGAGAAATTATAATTGTTAATGTTTTAGTGAATTTTTTAGTACGTAAAAAGATTAAACCTCCTATCCCCTTATTAAAAATCAAAAGCTAACAATTACAAAGGGAAGTGCAAAGGGAATAACAAGAAAGACTACGAATTTGGTCAAAAGGAAGAGGATCATAAAGGAATTGAGATGTTATTCTGAAAGTAATGAGGGAATTCAGTAAAATGATCTTAGTGAGTATTATAGTATATTACTAAAGTGATGCAAGCAAAGTTAGTTGAAACAGGGAATCCATTATATGTAGGCTTAGGTTAATTACAAAAGTTCGAGTTACTAAAGATTTGGAGGTAAAATATTCATCCTTGACTAAGCATTATCTCTGACATAAGTGTGATGCAAATCACATCAAACTTTATAAAGTTATAAGAGGATCCACAATTTTGGATATGAGCTTGGCCTAAATCATGTCCAACTTTATAAAGTTACAAAAAGATCTATAGTAATAACCATAGGAATGATCCATACCATACCTACTATTATTAAATTGTCTATAACTAACATGACTTAACCCATGATCATGACCCAAACTATGGCCACTCAAAAACCTAGTTTTTCACATTTTGTATTGAAGGCATATTTCTTTTAATTTGAGATTGATATATTTTTTTATTGATAGCCATTCGAGCTTCTTTCTTTTATTCTTCATTGAACTATAAAATTATCAAAGAAATCTTTCTTCATGACTTTCAAATACTTTTTGAATTTAGTTCTTGATTCTTTACAATTGACAGGTCAATTCTTTTATACAGCTATTTCACCTTTCTTGGGTTTGATTCAAACTTTTTTATGGGTCTCTAAGGTATATTCCTAGGTAAGTTTGCACCAGTAGGTACCAAAGTTCATTTCTAATTAAGTGTGGTTATCCTTTTTATTTTAGATTGTTACAATTTTATTATATTCCTTTTTTTATAAAAAAGAAAGAAAGAAAAACTAAGTCATTTATTATTTCTTTCCATTTCATTACTTTTTATTCTTATTTATAAAGTTTTAATCTAAAAATTAAATCTTGCCATCTTCTTGTTTTTAAAAGAAAGAAAAAGGAAGGTTGTGTGAGTACGGAAGCAGCAAGAAATTAGTTTGAATATAATTTGATAATTCTTATTAAACTTTATTATGATGATCGAATTCCTTACTTCTTGTTTAGACTGTGATTTATTTTATATTTTGATCACTTGTACTTGGATTTTAAAATTTACATGGTTTAATTTCTATTTCAGTTTGTTTAATTCTTTTAAAAAAACTCATAAAGAAGCATGAAAGTGGTAAAAAGATAAGAGCGAATGAGATTAGCATCAAAGAAAAAGTTGAATAAAGAGTGAAACACGAGTAGTTTGTCATCCTTGAGAGTATACATATAAGGGAGTGTATGAAGAAATTTTCTTTACTAACTTTTCCTGCAGCTTTCAAATATGTCTCTTAAAGACATTTCATCATCGAAGGAGGAGAAAGATAACTCGTAGTTTATGCAGACCAAGCAATAATAGTTTAGGAGTGTGAATATGATGTATGTTAAGGTTAAGCACATGATGGAGAAGCAACCATAGTAGATTATTGAAATGAAAGGGAGACAACATCCTTAAGTTTATAATAAGGGGAGGCATACTAGGCATAATCTAATAGCCTTAATGAAGGATGATGAGGAGAATAATGAACTTAGTATTGATGATGTTAATCTAGCCTTTGAGAATAAAGACGATAAGTTTAGGAGTTAGGTGTGAATGGGAGCATAGGAGAAAGCCTAAAGTTCAAGGAGTGTATGGATGAGAATCTTGGCAGCATCAAGATAATCATACATTACTTTAATGGTAAGAATGATAATAAAACTTAATTGGAGTGGGAGATAAAGATATAATTAATCTTTGATCATAATTCCTCTGAGAAAAGGAAGGAAAGGTGATGATAATAAAGTTTACTGATTGTCATAATTTGGTGGGATCATATGATTATTAATAAAAAGAAATTATGAGCAACTTATAGAAACTTGGAATGAATTGAAGGCACTTATGAGGAAGAAATCAAAACCATTTTTATAGAAACTGATATTAGAGGTTACAAAGACTTACTCAAAGACTAAAAGGTATGGAAGGTTATTATAAGAAAATAAAAATAGTCATGATATGAGTCAATGTAGAGAAAATATATAGAAACAATTGCAACAACATTCTTGAATAGGTTAAATAGAGATATAGCCAATATTATAGACTTTACAGTACTTTGTAAAATTGGGAGAGATGATGCATATAACTATGAAAGTGAAGAGATAGCTAAATCATAAAGGAATAAACAAAGTACCCCATCAATCCTAGTAATTCTTGGTGGTTTAATTGAAACAAAAGGATGATATAAGTTCTTTTGAAGTAAAAATTAAACTACCTAAAGCTAAAATATGATGCCTACAACTAAGGCATAGGCAAAATTATTCTTAACCCTCTCAGGATAAAGATATTAATTATTTTCATTGTAGATGATTGAATTGAAGGGGAGACAACATCCTTAAGTTTAGGCTAAAAGCCCAAATTGGGGCTTAACCTTTTTGAGTTTGATTATTTTGGGACTTAAAACTTAAAACTAGCTCAATAAAGGGCTAAAATTTCACGAGTCTGCTCAATTTAAGTTTTTTTGGATGAAAATTAGGACATGTTTACACACACCATTACATGCAACAATGTGACACCATTACCCTTTAAAAAAATGCCACGTATAAAAGAGTAAAAGGTTTTAAGTTTTAACTTAAAATTTTGTAAATTTTCGTAAAGTAAGAAAAGAGAAACTAAAAAGTTACAGAAAATCCTAAAATCATATCGTCGCTCCCCTCTCTGACGCATCTTCACCGTCAGCCATTCCGCTCCAGTCTTCATGCAAGGGTTGTCTTGCTTAGTTCACACATCTTCACCAAGGGTTGCCCTCGCCAGATCTGTGCTTGATTGTTCGTTGAAAGGGTTATGATGGTTGATTGATGCATCTTCATTGTCCTTCGATCCGCACTCCAGTCTTCATTGAAGGGGTTGGCTTGCCTTGTTCATGCATCATCTCTTAAAACTAAGGTAAGTCCTAGAATTAAAGTATTAGCCATTAGACTTAAGAGCGGTAAATATTTGATTTTGAGAGGTCTAAGGTTAGAGCGGTAAAAAGAAGTATGAGGTTAGAGAAGTTTAAGTTTAGCATAGTTTGAGGAAGATAGTATGAATGAGATGGGCAGAAGCAAACTAGTATTAGTTTCATCTTCTACTGAAAATGATCAGTTGCAGAATGGGTAGCTGTTAGGACCAATTGGTTTTCTATTGTGCTCTGATTGGTAGAAAAATTCATCTTTCCTAATAATTAGAGCACCATAGAAAACCAGTTGGTCCTACAAAATCTTAATTTGATGCTTTTAATTCCATTGCCCTCCTACATCCTTTTTACTTTAGTAATAGGAGTATTTGTCGTATGAGTGTGTATTTTTTTTAATTACAAATGATGTATTGTTTTTATGTTGTTGTTTGCAATACTCTGACTATCATTGATGATAACATAAAGTTTTGATTTTGTTATTCTAATAGTAACTTAAATCTAAAAGACTCTAATTACTAGTAACTTAAAGTTGATATAACAATTGAATTGAAAAAGGATTGCATTTAATATGGATATTATTTAAACATTGAGGCATAATAAACCATTAAGTAGGCATATAGGCTGGAAACCAGTGATGCAGCTCCCATGAGGCTTATAGGTGAAAAATACCACGAGCCTAGAAGCCACAGCGAGAATATGTTTCTTGATTCATAGGTGTAAACAACGTCACGTACCTTAATTAATAGAACTTAGTAAGTTGGTTGATGGAATTGTTATGAATATATTATCATGTGCTATGCTAGGCTTGAATTTTTCACTTTCACTTCAGTGTTTCCTTCCTTTCAACATTCTAATTGAGTGATTTCATTTTCTTGAAGTTGGTTTTTTCAATTTAGCATAATGACATTTGATAAAGTATCACTACAGTTTTACCATGCGAGATGTTGTTTTTAATGTGGGTGATAATGTTATGTATGAAAGTGGTTTTATAGATGAAATTGAATTTGATCCTGACTTACTGAGCTATTTTGAACTGGTTGATGTATGCAAGAGAAGTGGGTATAATAATGTGAAAAGGATATTTTATCTTATGCCTAGTTTTGAACTATGTAATGGTTTGAGAGTTGTACAAGATGATGCTAGTATGTTAGATATGGTTAGTTAGATGCTGGGTACGGGTAGTATTGATATTTATATTGATCATGGTGTGAATACCCCTGTTGAAGTGATTGAGGATGAATGTAATGAGGTTAATCAGGATAATGTAGTTGAAGATAATGATGAGGATGTTAATAATGAAGGGTTTGGAGGTAATGTAGGTAATTTAGACAATGTGCCAAATGTGGAGGACGAAAATGATGCAGATTTGGAGAATGAAGATGATACAAATATGGAGGTTTAAGAGGATGAAGAGGATTTAGAGCAAGGAGATGAAGGTAATGGTTCGGATGAAGATGTTGAAGTCGATTTAGAGCAAGGAGATGAAGGTAATGGTGCAGATGAAGATAATGGACCACATGAAGCTGATGCAGGTGATGCAAATGATGAAGATGAGGTAGTTTTGTCTTAATATTATGACAGTGATGAATATGGAGAACTTATTAATGATGTAGATGATATGGTATATGATACTACTAGGAGGAAAAGGAAATATCTTGTTTATGATGAAAATACAGCTGAGCCTTATATTGAATTAAGGATGATTTTTCTTAATCATTTGCAATTTAAGCGTGTAGTGAGTTTGTTATCCATCAAAACAAAGAAGGATGTCATATTTATCAAAAATAAGCCTAACTTTGTCCAAGGTAAATGTAGGACAGAGAACTGCCCTTGGTTTATATATGGTGCATTTAATAGGAAGTTGTAGTCATTTCAAATTAAGAAATTAAGGAAAAATTATGACTATAATAGGGTATATACAAATCCTAGGATGAACACCAGCATCTTAGATGACTTGTTAAAGGATAAGCTTAAAAAGGAGCCACTTTTGAAGAATGATGATACAAAATTTTACATTAAGGATTGTTTAGGTGTTGAAGTGTCCATAAGTATGGGGAGAAGAGCAAAGAAAAAAATAGTTGACAGTGTTGTGATCAACATTGAAGAGGAATTTAGGAAGCTTTGGTCTTACGCTGAAGTGATTATGCAGACCAACCAAGGAAGCACTGTTACATTGACAATGTCTCGACTAATTCCAACATCTCCACCTGTATTTGAAAGAATATACATATGCTTAGAAGCTATTAAACATGGGTTTAGGCATGGATGCAGGCATTTTCTTCGCCTAGATGGATGTTGGCTCAAAACCAAAACTAAGGGTGAACTTCTATGTGTTGTGGGAAGAGATGGAAACAATCAAATGTTTCCTATTGCTTGGGCT
>JANZXP010000008.1:12356691-12370480 GCA_027576715.1 Erythroxylum flavicans | reverse complement strand
CTACAGGTAGAACACTAATCAAGATTGTACCTGATGTTTAATCTAGAGCTGTTAACATTGTACGTAATGTAGAAAATGGGAAATAGAAGATGTACCCTGAAGGAAGAACAGGTGATCTTACAGATGAGCAAATACAAGAAGCTGTGAGAAGCATAGATGATGCATGCAATACAGAACAACCAAAAGGCATCTATGTTTCACACCACATTTCAAAGGAATCAGGAAGCCATTGTGGATGCTTCTCTACAGATGAAACTTCTCAGGTAGTTGGAAAGGTGACTAAAGCACAGTTCATAACTATTATGGTCGGAGGTATCAGTTTCAAATTAGAAACTTTTTTGAACCTACTTATCTATCTTAGACCTTTAAGTTCTATACCATCAATCAAAGATGTCCTGCACCTTCTTAGCAAACCAATACCAAAACTACCAAAACCTGATGACCTTGATCTCCTAAAAGGAAAACAATGGTTCAAACCTCCTGTTTTGAAAATCATTGAATTGGATGTTGTGTCTTTAGAAACATATGCTGAACCAAACTTCCATCCATCAAGTGAACCTCAACGAGTTCTTACAATTGGGATGGAAGAAGTTAGTCACTCTCAGAAATGGAGTCTGGAAGCCTTAGTGAAGGAGATGGAAGAAATGCATACTAATATTGATGATTTGAAGGACTCCATTAGTGATCTACATGAGGAAGTAGCTTATCTTCGGGTGACAGTAGAGCAAGACCTCAAGTTGATTAGGACTGACATGCAACGAATATTTTCTGAAATCATACAGCATCTAAAAAACAAACCTTTTTTATTAATAACAAATAGGGGGAGAAAAACAAAGAAAGGGGGAGGAAGAAAGAAGAAAATTTGTATGTCGAGCAACTGAAAGGATTTATTGATTCAGCCCATGTAGATCACATTTTTAAGCTAAAGAAAGTTCTTTACGGTCTCAAACAAGCACCAAGGGCTTAGTACAAATGGCTCACACAATATCTCATCAGGTAAGGATATAAACGAGGTAGTGTTGACAAAACTTTGTTTATTAAAAAGTTTAAATCTGATTTTGTGATTGCTCAAATCTATATTGATGACATTGTGTTTGGTGCCACACATCCGAAGATGGTAGATGAATTTGTTGAATTAATGACATTCGAATTTGAAATGAGTATGGTAGGTGAGCTGAATTTATTTTTGTGTTTGCAAGTTAAACAACTGAAGTATGGAATTTTTATATCACAAACCAAATATGCCAATAGTTTAATTAAGAAGTTCGGTCTTGAGAATGCTAGACATGCAAGAACACCTATGAGTTTTTCAACGAAACTAAACAGAGATGAGAATGGTTAAAGCGTTGATGTCAGTCTATATCGGAGCATGATCGAAGGTTTATTACAATTGACTGTAAGTAGGCCAGATATCTATTTCAGCGTGGGCGTATGTGCTCATTATCAAACTAACCTAAAGGAAACACATATGACAGTGGTCAAGAGGATTATCAGGTATATAAGTAGAACATCTGATTTTGGGATATGGTATACGTATGACTCGACATCTTATCCAGCTGGATATAGTGATACGAATTGGGCTGGAAACTTAGACGATTGGAAAAGCACTTTAGGAGGTTGTTTCTTCTTAGGAAACAATTTGATCTCTTAGTATAACAAGAAGCAGAGTTCAATTTCACTATCGATCGTTGAGGCAGAATATATCGCTACAGGTAGTTGTTTTCACAACTTCTTTGGATGAAACAGATGTTAGAAGATTATGGGATTGATCAGAATGTGTTGACTATCTTATGCGATAATAAAAGTGCCATAAACATCTCTAAGAATCCAGTTCAGCATTCAAGAACAAAACATACTGATCTCAGGTACCACTTTATTTAAGAGCTTGTGGAAAGCAAAATAGTCATTTTGTCACATGTATCTACAGAAAGCAGTTGGCAGATATCATTAAGAAACCTATTGATGCAGTAAGGTTTGAACTTCTTCGAGGGGCTTTGGGACTTTGTGCTTTACATTATTGATGTATTATTTTTATTTTTTAAAAAAAATAAAAAAGGAAAAAGGAAAAGAAAAGTAAAAAGACGTATAAAAAAAGATTTGTCTTCTTTAGTTCTTCTTTAATTTTTATGTTGCCATTATCATCCCATCTTTTTAGTAGTTTGCATTGTGACTTTTATTTGGCTCTATCGAAGACTCTTCAGCTCTCTCATCAACATGGGTCTCTCTCTCGAGTTTCTCTCTCTCTTTCAAGTATATCTCTCAGTGTTTTAAATGGTAGTAAATTGTCATCTTGGGATGTGTATGATTCTTCCGCCGCACCTACTATTGATTTTTATGTTTCTTTATTCGTTGAGATTGATTATGTTGAAGGCATTCTTTGTTTTGACACTGTTGTCCTAAAGGGGAGTTATTAGATCGTTTATGGTGATTGTTCCATTCAGGGGGAGATTTCAAGGTATATGTGTGGCTGTTTGTCTTACTTTTTGGCATCTTTTTGTCCCAAAAGGAAGAACTTTGGATAATTGGATTATTGTTTTTATGGATGTTCTTTGGAACTTGATGATGTATTTAGGGGGAGTATTTATCATATGAATTACGAATTTGATACTTATATGTCCAATTATGTTATTTAGGGAGAATTTCTTATTTGTGAAAAATAATGCCAAAAAGGTGGAGATTGTTAAATATATGGTATATATCTTCTTATTTTATTTAGGCATATTTATTATTAATTAGACCTATAAGATATTAATTAGATGATGATAGCTAATCAAGTATCTTTGATTGACTTTGATTCAAAAAGCTATTGGGGATAATGTTCCAGTTGTGATAAAGCTCTATCTCTAATTGATTTGTTTCTTAGTAAGATGTAGTGTGGATCATAGCTGCATGGCTGGAGGGGGCATTGTTGGAATATTCATGTCAGGTGTTAATTGTTTTCCAGTGTAAGGTGTGTGTTTTGTGTTGTATGGGTGTTGATTGGATATTTTGATGTTGGCCGCACATTAGTGAGACTTTTGGTGGTGAACTTGTTTGTTTTTTGGTAAGCCTTTGGTTGGAGGACTTAGGTGACGTTAATCTTTTGTGTGGTTGTCGATTGGATGGATGGGAGTGCAGCTATGTTTTGATTTCATCTTTGCATGAATCAGCTTGGAAATTTCATTTTATGCTTCAACGTCTTTCCTCTGTGAAAGCATTCCTTGAGATAGTCTATTTAGATTTATAGCTGAATGGTTATTAGAAGAACTCCATCTTATGAAGACTCTTTGAGCATCTCATGACCAAGGGGGCTAAAGTGTCTATTGCCTTGGGTGTGCTTGTTGACTGGGTTGTCGATGGAGATTTTGGTGCAGCTGTGATTTTGCTTTTGACATTGCGTGGATCAACTATCCATATTTCTAGCTCTTCAAAGTCAAATTGCTAGTGGCATTTTCAAGATTCACGATTGAAAGTAAGGCGAAAAATCCTAGCAGCTAACTACGACAATTTACTTGATGAACGACTCCAGATCTGTCTTATAAGGAGCTAAATTTATTGGGAAGTCGTTCCTTCCTATCTCTATCTCAAGTTTTTTCGATTTTGTTTCGAGCTATTTTTACCACTTGAGTTGTTCGTTAATTATTTTGTTAATGTCTTTCATTAAAAGTTGTTAAGAAAAATCCTCTATTGAGGTTAACACGAGTCGATCTTGTTACTGGGTGTGAAAATCTTTCACAGGAAGTGAGGTTGAGAGATAGTATCAAGGGTTGAGTAGTGTCAGCTCAGTAAAGCCTTGGGTAAATCTATTGTACTTCGGTGGAAGTATTAAGATGGGTGAGGGCTCCGTAGACATACAAAGTGTGCCAAACTGCATTTCTTAATTTATGGTGTTATTTATTGTTTCGCTTTTGATTATTTTGTTTTTATTTTTGCTAGAGATGACCATGATAAAATTGAAAAGTTTGCAAAACTATTACCCCTATGGTTCTACAAAATCCATATCCGAATTTCCTCTTCCTCGTCCTTCAAAAGGATAAAACAGTCGTTAAAGTGTCAGATAGGGACTTCCTAAGTTGTTCGCATCTCTCAGTATTGTTGATTTTCAGTGAGTTGGGATAAATGAAGAGCCAAGTTGGGAAGAATCGAATCATAATTCGATCGAGATAGGATAGTTGGAGATGGAGAAGTGTGTTTGGAGTTGGAGAAGATGGGTTGACTATGGTTTGGGAGATGATTTCAACTTGGCTCTTCATTTTCTATTTGTAAAGACAGCTCAAGTAATTGAATTTGGTAGCTTCTTGTAAATCCTGATAGTTAAAGACTGTACAAGTTCTTGCTTATATAGACGTTGGTAGGAAAAGCAGGGTATCTGATTTTTGTCATCTTTTTAGATCGATTATTATAAAGGAAAAAGGTTTGTCATTGGGATTAAATTATAATTATAATTATTAAAAAGTGAAGTGATTTTGAGCAATTTTATTCAGAGCAAGGTATAAAACATATCTTTTGATATTTGTACGGCGTATTAAATATTGCGAAATATCATAAGGTTGTTTCTCCTAAATAATACAATGAGCTAATTGTTAAAAAGCGACCATTAGTATATAACGCATACATCTATATAAAGGTGAGACCTACAAATTTAGCTTCTTTGTAAAATACAAAGGAAGACTACACTCAACATTTGATATTACATTTATTACAACAAAAATATTCCAATCTATCTATAAAAATAGTGAACCACAGTCCCATCCAATAATTGCAACTTTCTTTTCAATGAAAAATGTGAACAATGAGCTGAATAAAAAATATTTACCTAATAATTTGACTCTTTAGAGAACAAAAAAAAGTTTATGATATTTTAACGGTATCTTAATGCAACGAAAACAAGTTCAGAAAAATATTATTAGAGAACAAAAAAAAGTTTACGATACTTGGCTGGGTGATTTAGGCATGCATGTTGTGTTCTGGTTGATATCATGTTTGTCTTGATTGGGTATTCTTCTTTTGTTCAAAGACAATTGAGGGTGTTCTTTGAGAGTTTTATAGCTAATTTATTATCTGGTTTATGTATTCCTTCTATGCAAACATTCTTCATCTATTGTACGGCTTTTTGTGAACTGATTGGTTGTTGATTGAGTGGTTGTCGATAGTGGAAGTGGTGTCAGAAAATTCCAGCAATTGTTATGGTTGTTGTAGCCCTGATATTTGCATGGTTTCGGTGAAGAAATGTTTATGCATGTTGGAAATTTGTTTGTTGCTGTGTATGTAATGTTACGGTGATAATCTTGAAAGATTATAGCATATTTATGATGGGCAACTTTCCAAACTTTCATTAAAGAAGTTAGAATTATTAGGGGAGTTGTTTTTGTTTTTCAAGTGTTTTTGTTTATATTTATTGTTATTTCAATCACTTGAGTTATTTTATTTTCATCCTTTTTTATCAAATACTGTTGAGAAAATCCTCTATTGAGGTTACTACGAAGTGGCTATACTATTGGGTATAATTTACTTTCATGAGTAGTGAGGACGAAGGATAATGTTAAGTTTTGGGTGAGTCGACTCTATAATACTTTGAGTAAAACTATTGTTGTATCACAGGTGAAAGTAATTAAGCTAGGTGAAGGCTCCGCAGATGTAGGCAATGTGTGCTAAATTGCGTTAATAAATTTCAATGTTGATTTGTTATTTTACATTAAAATTTTCTATGTTTGCTTGTGCTAAAAACAACTGCGACTAAACCAAAATTTTTAGGAAACAACTACACTCCTTCGAAAATTCTCTAGAACTTTTATCTTAACGTATGATTATTGAAATTTCAGTAGAGATGATATCGACGATTAAGCAACAACCAGTTGAAGAAATTGTCTACTTAAGGAAGAACCACTACGTTTGTGAAACACACAGTTTTGCGAAATACTTTAGCAACGTCAATATTATTGAAAGTCATATCTATATCAAACTCCTTATACCTTAGAAAGTGAAATCACTCTATTAAGAGAGACTATTAAACTTGTTATACATTTCTTATTGAGAGCTTGTAGAAGTTCGTTAAACACTATGAGTGTGAAAGGTTGAAGAATCTTTAAAAATATGTACTTGTGAACTTAGAAAAGCTCGTGAAAATTTACTACTTGGATTTATAGTGGAATACTCGAGTTAAACACTTGGGGACGGGACATAGGCTTCGTTATTAGCCGAACCAGTATAAATCGATTGTCTTATTCTTTCTCTCTTCCTAACTTTTAAACTTTCGCATTATAATTTTCTATTTTCAAGAGGCACCTTTGGTTTTGTAATTGACTCTTTCTGTTTTTATATCGCAAGACGTTCTTTTCGTTTTGAGCGTTAGCAGGCTCCTATCGATTAACAAGATCCTTTCTTTTTGAGCCCTAGTAGGCTCCTATAAATTAATAGGCTTATTTTCTTTTGAGCGCTAGTAGGCTCCTTTTATTTTTAAACAATTAACAGGGATCTTTTCGTTTTCAACATTAACAGGATCTTTTCGAAAGTTGATAAGACCCTTCTATTTATAGTCTTATTTTGTTTAAGAGGATATTATTAATTTGAAAGTACTTTGTAAATTTTTTACACGCAATTCACCTCTGTTGCATGTGTTTGCTTTATCCCCATAGATATTAACATACGACCGAAAAAGACTAGTGATGTTTTCTACGTCACAATAATAAAATTGATGTTGTCAATCCCCTTTCATGTTAATAATTATAGAACTTATTTTGTGGTGCGTATTGGACTCCACTTTAAATGGCTCAACTAGCAAAGAAAGATGACGTAATTCTCAGTTGTTTGTCCGTTAATGCTGGACTGGATGATCAGGACCCTTGGAGGAAATGGAATGGATACGTACAGAAATCATGCGATGTATTATGAGCCTTTTGAGGATCGTGGTTGTGGCTTTCTCCTCGCTAACTCTTTCACTTGAAGTAATGACATTTTTCTTATAAATGAATAACAAATTGTGCAAAGGCAAATTGGAGAGAAATATGTGACCTGGTAAAAGGTAAAATATATAAACTTTATAATTTTATTTATTTTAAAAATATTCTTAAATTTGAAATTTTATTTAAAACATTTTTTAGTAAGATTAGATGTTAAAAATAATATCGATTAAAAAAACATAATTTTGCAATGAAACTTTTATTATCATATTATAGATTGATTTAATGACCCTTTTTACATAGGAGAGTGTGATTCGCTACAATAAGGGACCAACAATGTGGTTGTCTATCCCCTTCACGTATGTATATACGCTTTTATGTTATTAATTATAGATCCATATGCCAAAAACTTATAAGTAGAATAATTTTACATAAGAAACAGACTTGAAGTCAATATAATTGCCTTAGTTTGATTGAAGTTTAGATTGAGCTTGAACTTTTTTTACCTAGACTAACCCTAATTCTTTATTATAATTTATAAAGTATAAAATGACGTTATTTTATACTAGTATAAAATTATAAGTTGCATATAAAGATGTGACTATAATCTATTACCTTAAAATTTTAGGTTCAAATATAATATCATGATTCTATATAAATTTATTTGCATTGGTCTAATTTCTTCTCAAACTTCTTCAAAATGTTTTACTAATATTAAAATTAGGTTGATGAAATTCGATAAACAAAAATTTATAGATTTAGGTTAAATGAATAGTGAATGATATAATTGCAAGTCTGTACCGACTTAGGTATTTATGTTTTAAAAAAAGCAAGTTGCAGTAAATAGCTTGCATGCAAGCTGTATGCAAGTTGTGCCCCAGCTTGCAATATGCAAGCTATGGCGGCAAAGAGGCAGTGGAGGTTCTATATAAAGACCCTCCCTCCCTCTTTGATATGTGAGCATAATATAAATGTATATGTGGTAGTGTTTTAAAGTCTTGAGTGAGGATATTATCCTAGGGATAATAAATTTGGGAACCACCTTGTGTGTGAGTGCCACTATTTTGTTGTATTATTTTTTACTCATTGTACCTGCTATTTTCATTAGTGGAAGTTTTATTCGGAGTTTGGCCCGTGGACGTAACCCAAATTAAAGGGTGAACCACGTTAAATTTCTGCATGTTATTTTCTTGCTTATTTTGCTTGTGGGATTTAATTC
The DNA here is from genome assembly GCA_027576715.1 of Erythroxylum flavicans. Classification (NCBI taxonomy): domain Eukaryota; kingdom Viridiplantae; phylum Streptophyta; class Magnoliopsida; order Malpighiales; family Erythroxylaceae; genus Erythroxylum; species Erythroxylum flavicans. The sequence goes on along the minus strand of JANZXP010000008.1, from coordinate 12,362,383 downwards.
GTAAATTTTCCCAACAAGTGGTATCAGAGTGGGTTCGGTTCTATATCAAAGCATTTCTCATCACAGATGGAGGCAAAAATAAGCAAGATGATTAGCCTAAATCGTTCTAACTACCACATATGGAAGAACAAGATGAAAGATCTTTTGTTCGTCACAAAATTGCATTTACCTATGTTTACGACAACAAAACCCGAAAATAAATCGGATGAGGAGTGGGCGCTTGAGCATAAGCAGGTATGTAGTTTTATTTGGCAATTTGTTGAAGATAATGAGTATAATCATATCTATAATGAGACTCATGCACAGACATTGTGGGAGAAGCTCGAGGAGTTGTATGCCTCAAAAATCAGTAATGGTAAATTATTTTATCTGACAAAATTAGTACAAATAAAATATCAAGAAGGTACCTTTATAGCAAATCAATTGAATGGATTTCAGGGGATCGTGGATCAATTATTAGGAATGGGCATAAAGTTCGATGATGAAGTACTTGCCCTTTTCATACTTACCACCTTACTAGAGTTTTGGGAGACTTTGAAGATTTCAATCACCAATTCTGCAGTTGATGGTGTTATTAACATAGAATATGTAAAAAGTGGAGTTTTGAATGAAGAGATGAGACAGAGATCATAGAGTTCGGCCTCTGTACCATAGTCAAAAGTTTTGGTCATAGATTCTAGGGAGAGGAGCAAATCTAGAGGTCCAAATTTCAGAGATAAGAGCAGAAGAAGATCAAATAAATATGCAAACATTGAGTGTCATCACTGCAAAAAGAAGGGTCACATCAAAAGGATCTTTCGAAAGCTCAAAGAAGAAAAGAACAAAAACAAAGAAGTCAAGAAAGATGATAGTAATGATGATAAACACACATTGACGACTATCACCATTGATGACTTTCACATCGTCTCATATGATAATGATGTGAATAGTGCATCCTGTGAGTTTAACTGGATAGGTGACAGCGGTGCCATTATTCACGCCACATCAAATAAAAAACTATTCTCATCATATACAAAAGGAGATTTTGGTGTTGTTAAAATATGAAATAGCAGTTTAGCCAAAATCACCAAAAAAGGTGATATTTATTTGGAAACATATAATAGCATGAGAGTGTCTCTGAAAGATGTTAGACATGTTTTTGATCTTTGCCCAAATTTGATATCAATTGGCATACTTGATGATAAAAGTTTTTGTAGCACTTTCAAAAATGGCAAATGGAAACTTACTAAAGGTTCCTTGGTAATCGCCAAAGGTAAGAAGTGCTTAAAGTTATATGTGATGCAGGTAAAGGACTCCAATGATGTTATGAATCTAGTGGAGAAAGATGATGCAATTTAATTGTGGCACAGGAGACTTGGTCATATGAGCGGGAAGGGGATGACTCAATTGGTGAAAAAGAACGCATTATTTCGACTTAGTTAACTAGGTACATTTAAAGAAGTGTGCTGATTGTTTTGCAGAAAAGCAAAATAAAGTTGTTTTCAAAAGTTCCCCTCCTTCTAGAATGAAGAATGTGTTGGATTTGGTACACTCAAATTTATGTGGGCTAATGCCAAATTCACTAGGTGGTGCTCAATACTTTGTGACTTTCATTGATGACCATTCTAGGAAGACGAGGGTATACACATTGAAGACTAAAGATAAAGTGCTAGATGTTTTCAAGCAATTTCATACCTCAGTTGAAAGATAAATTGGGTAAAAGTTGAAATGCATTTGAATAGACAATGGTGGAGAGTACATCAGACCATTTGACGTTTATTGTAAGAAGTATGGTATTCGACATTAGACTACTCCTCCTAAGACACCGCAATTGAATGGTTTAGCTGAGAGGATGAACATCATTTTGATGGAGAGAGTTAGATGCCTACTCTCACATGCAAAGTTGCCTAAGACATTTTAGGGTGAGGCTCTATTCACAGTAGTTCATGTATTAAATCACTCACCATGCATTCCTTTATAGTCTAATGTTCTAGAGAAAGTATGGTCAGGAAAGAATGTTTACTATGATCATCTAAAGGTTTTTGGTTGCAAAGCTTATATTCATATTCTTAAAGATGAGAGATCTAAGCTTGACGTCAAGACTCGCCAGTGTATATTTATTGGTTATAAAGAAGATCAATTTGGTTATCAATTTTATGATCAATCCAAAAGAAGTTGATTCGGAGTCGTGATGCTATATTTGTCGAAGATCAAACCATTAAAGATCTTAACAAAGTAAAAATGGATGTTCCAAGAACTAATGGTGACCTAGTGAACTTAGAGTTAATTCCTCCAAAAACAGTGCCAAGATAATTTAGAGATTAAATTGAAAATTTCCAGTGGAATGTAGCTGATGATGATGCTCCCATTCAAAATCAATCAGGAGAAGATTCTGATGAAGATGATGTCTAGAATCGACCACTATCACCAGAGATTGCTCAGGTTCCAATAAGGAGATCTACGCAAGACAAGCCACTACTAGATACTCCAATGATTAGTATGTGTTACTTACTGAAGGGGGAGAACCTGAGAATTTTCAAGAGGCTATGATAGATGAACATAAGATGAATTAGTTTGAAGTTATACAAGATGAGATGTTGTCCTTGCATGAGCATAAAACGTTTTAGCTAGTGAAGTTGTCAAAAGGTAAGAAAGCTTTGAAAAATAAGTGGGTGCTCAAGATTAAGCATGATGAACACAATCCTCATCCAAGATTCAAAGCTAGATTGGTTGTTAAAGGATTCAATAAAGGAAAAGGTATTGATTTTGACGAGATATTTTTACCAGTTGTTAAAATGACATCCATCCTTATAGTGCTTGGTTTAGTAACAAATCTATACTTAGAAATCGAGCAATTGGATGTCAAGATAGCTTTTCTTCATGGAGATTTGGAAGAAGAGATATATATGGAGCAGCCAGAGGGTTTCAAAGAAAAAGGGAAAGAGGACTATGTGCGTAGATTGATGAAAATCCTTTATGATTTAAAACAAGCACTGAGACAGTGGTATAAGACGTTTGAAACAGTTGTGGGAGAGCAAGGCTATAAGGAGACTACTTCAGATCACTGTGTTTTTGTACAAAAATTCTCTGGTGATGATTTCATTATCCTTTTACTTTATGTTGATGATATGTTAATTATTGGCCAAAATATTAACAAGATTAATAGTTAAAAAAGCAGTTAAGCAAGTCTTTTGTCATAAAAGACTTTGGCCAGTAAAATCGATTCTTGACATGACAATTATTAGAGACAGGGGCGCCAAGAAATTATAGTTATCACAAGAAAAGTACATTAAGAAAGTACTTCAAAGGTTCAACATGGATAAAGCTAAAGCAGTTAGTTATCCTCTTGCTAATCACTTTAGGTTGAGTACTAAGCAATGCCCTTCGACAGATGAAGAAAAGGAAGAGATGATGAGAGTCCCCTATGCTTCTGTAGTTGGAAGTTTGATGTACGCTACAGTATGTACACGGCTAGATATTATGCACGTAGTTGGAGTAGTGAGTAGGTTCCTTTCAAATCCTGGTAAGGAATATTGGGATGTTATAAAGTGGATCCTCAAATATCTATATGGTACTTCCAAAATATGCTTATGTTTTGGAATTACCAAGCCTGTGTTAGTTGGTTACTCAGATGTAGACATGGCCAGTGATGTTGACTCGAGAAAGTCTATTTCAGGTTACCTAATTATCTTTGCAAGGGGAGCTATGTCATTGAAATCAAAATTGTAGAAATGTGTTGCTCTACCCACCACTGAAGCGAAATTTATTGCTACAACTGAAGCATGCAAGGAGCTCCTATAGATGAAGTTGTTAAATGAACTTGGTTTTTAACAGAGTAGATATCAACTATTTTGTGACAATCAGAGTGTTGTTCACCTTAGGAAAAATTCCTCATTCCATTCAAAATCAAAGCATATTGATGTGAGACATCACTGGATCAGACACGTGTTAGAGAAGAAGCTATTATAGCTTAAGAAGATTTATATGGATGAGAATGGATCAGATATGATGACAAAATTTCTACTCAGGGGAAAGTTTAAGTTTTGCCGATCATTTGAAGGAATGATAGTAAATACCATGTAGTCAGTAGGGGGAGAATTGTAAGTCGGTACCGATATAGGTATTTATTAAAAAAAAGAATCAAGTTGCAGTAAACAACTTGCATGCAAGCTGTATGCAAGTTATGCCACAGCTGCAAGTTATGGCGGCAAAGAGGCAGTGGAGGACTATATAAAGACCCTCCCTCCCTCTTTGATATGTGAGCATAATATACATGTATATGTGGTAGTGTTTTAAAGTCTTGAGTGAGAGTGATTTTGGGTATTTTTACAAAATGTTTTTCCTAAAAGGGTGAGTAATAAAAAAATGAGGATATTATCCTAGGGATAGTAGATTTGGGAAACACCTTGTGTGTAAGTGCTACTATTATGTTGTATTATTTTTCACTTTGTAACTGCTATTTTTATTAGTGAAAGTTTTATTCGAAATTTGGCCCGTAGATGTAGCCCAAATTAGAGGGTGAATCACGTTAAATTTTTGTGTTTTATTTTCTTACTTATTTTGCCTGTGAGATTTAATTCGTAAATTTTCCCAACAATAATTACTCAAATGATTTTCCACTAAGTTAAATTAATGAAGCATGATAAATAGAAATTCATAAATTTGAATAAGAGGAATAATACTTATAAAGTGATTCTAACAAATTCACGTTGGCTTTAGATTTTGAATTACCGAAGAAGATAAATGTCGATGATCTTTATTTTGGTAACGTCTTTGCAAGTGCGAACAGGAAGCCTTTAAGGGGTTCTATAATCTCTTGGCATCGAAGGAACATTTTTGTTGGCTAGGGATGTCTTAGCATCGTATAGTTGAGTGGTATGCGACTTGTAAAAAGGTGAAAAGTCACGAGAATCCAACCCAGATCTTGGGTGGATGTTAGTATTGATTATACGTTTGGACCGTGTAGAGATCAACAGTTATGGATCGATTCCATAAATGATTCATTTCATTCCACGGAGAAGACTGAGACGCCTCACTATTGCATAGGGATGACAATTTCAGCCCGGCCCAATCTGCCCAATCCGGCCAGTTTTTAGCCCGAGTTAGACGGGCCACTAGAGGGCCAGGATCGAAAATAGTCTACCCGAATCGAGCCACGGGACGACCATCGTTTTGCAATTTTTTTAATTAAAAAATATAAACGGGCCGACCCACTCGGCTCTCGGCATGCCACGAAGGCCTAGACTTGGCCTGGCCTATTGGCATTCTTACTGTTGCGGACTCGTTCATTAAAAGAATAATGATATAGTATGGCATTCCGCGGCCATTGTTTCAAATAGGAATGTGAAATTCTTAAGCTATGGACTTTATTGAAAAAGTATGGTATTTAGCTTCTGGTTAGCACCACCTGTCACTCACAGACAGTCGATCAAATATCCTCTTATTATGTGTTATAATCACCCAGAATTTGCAAATTTGACACAATATTTCTTAGCTCTTATAGAGCGCTTACAATCGATCCTTTCATGGGATTTAAAAAAATTCACCGTTAGGGTAGTGTATGGATTTAATCCCCTGATCTCACTTTATTACTTTGTGATAACGGATCATCTACTTAGTTGAAATTATCTTAGATTCACTTATCCTCTTATCTTCATTTTTTTAATTGTAATTCAATTTGCTATACTTATCTTGTGTATCATATCACTTTAGA
>JANZXP010000008.1:12335322-12356591 GCA_027576715.1 Erythroxylum flavicans | reverse complement strand
TTTCAGTAGAATATAGAAAAGTTAGGCTTACTACGGGTTTTGGTGGCATTAAGCCTACCCATTCCCTAGTGCCAACATGGCCTAAAAAGGGTGGGTCGTGTCATGTAATCCGCTGGTCAAATCAGCTGATAGAATAAGCTATCAGCTAATAGCTAATGCAATCAGCCGATTGCCAAATAGGGCCTTTGTCTAAGTTTGTTGTTATTTCAATTACTTGAGTTATTTTATTTTCATCCTTTATTATCAAATACTGTTGAGAAAATCCTCTATTGAGGTTAGTACGAGGCAATCGTACTATTAGATGTTATTTACTTTCACGGATAGTGAGGACGAGTAATAGTGTCAAGGGTTGGGTAAGTCGGCTCTGTAATGCTTTGAGTAACATTATTGTTGTATAACAAGTGAAAGTAATTAAGCTAGTTGAGGTCCCCACAGACGTAGGTAAGATGTGTCGAACTGCGTTAACAAATTTCGGTGTTGTTTTTTATTTTCTTTTTAATTTTTCTGTTTTCCCTTGTACTATAAACAACTACGACCGAACCATAATTTTTGCAAAACTACTACACCCTTATGGATTTTCAATTGGTATCAGAGTGAGTCACTGAATCAAAATTTGATATGTCAAGGTGGTGCAGATCTTTGTTTTGCAATTATAACTATAAGAGAAGGGGTCAATCATCAGGCCACCGTTGTTAGATTGTTCAAATTATCCTACGTAGAAATCTCTAATGAGAGTATTTATTCAGGCACAGGGAATAAAAAGCGTGGAACTCAGTGTTACATAGTTGGACACATCTAGTTATAATTGATGACAAGGGAGAAGTAGTAATGAAAGATCCATCTGACTGGATAAAAGTTGAAGAAAAGAGAGTACTTGGAAACTCTCAAGCCATGCATGCCATCTTTAGTGTTGTTGATGAAGGTCACTTCTCAATGATATCAGCTTGTGAATTGGCCAAAGAAGCATGGGATACTTTGCAAACTATACATAAGGGATCGAAATCTGTGATAGCCTAAAAACTTCAGATGTTGGCCGTGAGATTTGAAGAGCTAAAGATGGATGAGAGTGAAACCATTTGAGACTTTCATAAGAGACTGCGTGACATAGCAAACCAAGCGCATCAACTCGGGAATAAGTACTCTAACCTGAAACTAGTTAAGAAGACATTGAGATAGTTACCTCTGAGATTCATACCGAAAATTGCAATAATCGAGGAAACTTATGATATCAATGAATTTTCATTGGATAAGGTAATTGAAGTTCTTGCCAATTTTGGGATGAATTTGTTTAGAAGCAAATAAGAGAGAAACAAAGGATAGGCATTGCAAGCCGAAATAGGTAAAGTCGTGAATGACTTCGAAGATGAATCCGATGAGAATGAGGATATGAAGTTATTGACAAGAAATTTAAGCAAGTGATTAAAGAAAGTGAAGAAGGATAGATCCGATTTTAGGCAAAACGGTGAGAGCTCATCAAATAGTAATTTCAAACAAGATAAAACTCAAAAAAGTGAAAGAAAAATGAAAAAAATTTAATGTCATGAATATCAAGGCTTTGGACATCTACAAGCGGAATGCACTAACACTTTGAAGAAGAGAAAACAGAAATCTTATATAAGCACTTAGAGTGAGAATAAATCCAGAAATGAATATGGTAGTGAAGAAGAATTTGTGAGTAGTGCTGCGTTGGTTGCTTTATACAACAAAAGTTCAGTTGCTTGCTTAACAGCAACCAAGAAGGAAGAAACTAATGATGAAAACGTAGATAAATTATAAAATTTTAGGAAAAACGCAGATGGATCAGCTCAAAGTTTAACCTCAGATTATGATAATGATGATGGTGGTTCAGATGACAAAAAAGAAGGATATTTATGAAGCTTATGAATTAATGTATGCAAAATGGGTACAAACTTGTAAGAAAAATGAAAAGCTAAAGAAGAAAAATCTCTCTATGAAGAATATCATTCAAGATCTAGAGAAGAAGTTGTTGACTACATTAGATGAGCTTGGTGAATGAAAATTAAAGTTGGTCAGTACTAAAAAAGGAATAAGAATACTAAATGGAGGTACAAAAAAATTAAAACAATTACTGAAAATTGGTAAGATTAAAGAAGATCTCCAAGGTATTAACTATAAAAGTGAAATTCTACGTCTAATGATGAGAAAAATGGCACAACCAGATCTATCCAAGAAGAAATAGCAAGGAAGAATCGGAGGTTTATACTTACATGTCATTTTTTTGGGGTTATCGGGCACATAAGGTCGAAATGCTATAAGTTATTACAAATGATATTTCTAAGGGGTCAAAATCGAAAATCTAGAAATTCTTCATTAAATTTCTAGCAACAACCTATGTTATCTAACATACTTGAGTTAGAAAAAATTAGCCTCCCACATTAGAACAGACACGTAAGGGAGTTAATACTAAAAACTATCTAGATTCACAGTTAGTTGTTATTAGAAAAGAAACTAACCAGACATCTGATGACAGAGATGATGTGACGAGGAATAAGCCCAGGTTTGAATTTCTTCAAGGGACACAGGGACTGTGTGCTTTACATTTTTGAAGTATATTTTGAGTTCATTTTTTTTAATGAGGTTCAAAGGTCGAAGGAGTTAACATCTAGGTTTTTTGAGTTTGTATGAGCTTTCTAAGGTTTAATTGATTGGTGCGTGTTTGGTTTTTCTTTACTTATTGAATAGTATATTTAATGTGAGAATGAGGCTCTACTTGATGATTTGAGAGTTTTGCTTTTGGATTTTGATTTACAAAGTTATATCGAGAAAATGTTAATACTTGGTTGGAGACCTACAAGAAGATTCAAGTTTTCTATAATTCGAGTTTTTCAAGTTTTATCTTGATCTATCTATATCGTAGGTTGTATGAATTTGGGCAATATGCTTTCACATGGTTTATGTAAGGAGGAGATTGATTAAGTTTAATTATGATTCACTGAATGCATTTTTGAGGTTTATGAATTTAATCAGTCGTATGCGAATGACTTTAATATGAGTACTGATATGCTGGCTAGTGTTTTGACTGGTGGTAAATTGTCATCTTGACATGCTTATGATTCTTCTGCTGCACCTACTAATGATTTTTATACCTCTTTATTCATTGAGATTGATCGCATTAAAGACATTTTTTGTTTTGGCATTGTGGGGGAGATACTAGATTTTTTTATGATTGTTCCATTTAAGGGGAGATTTCAAGGTATATACGTGACTATTCGTCCTGCTTTTTGGCTTCTTTTTGTCCCAAAGTAGAAAATTTTGAATGATTGGATAATTGTTTATCTAGGATTATTGTTTCTTTGGATGTTTCTTGAACTTGACGAATTTGATGTTATTTGGAATTTGATGCTTGATTAAGAGGGAGTTCCTATGTGTTATGCGAATTCAATATTATATGTCCAATTATCTCCTTTAAGGGGAGTTTTAAATATGTGACAAATAATGCCAAAAAGGTAGAGATTGTTAAGATATAGGTGATTATATCTTATTTTTTAATTTTAGACATTATTTGATAATTTGACCTAATTGTGTTTATGTGGGACTCTAGACAAGTTTTGATAAGGTTTGAAATCCTAATCAAGATGGGATTCAAATATATAGTCTATTTGTGGATAACAGTTATCTAAGGAAGCAATATTTGTTGGAGATTTGATTAACAATTGAATATGTTTTTGTTGATGTGCTCACACATGTTTTGGAGCTAAATTGTGTCGTTTTTTGCATGACTTGGCAACTGGATTTTTTTGGTGATTATTGACAATATTCTGTGGTCAATTAAATTAAGATATCATCTTGTGTGTTGCTAATTTTTTGGATTAAGGATTGCGTATCTGTTACAACCTATTCTAGTCAATTACGTCACCTGGCTGAAGTGTTGGAGTGATGTGTTTTCTCTGGTTATGTTGTTGATGGGGTGGTTAAGCTGCTGAGAATTTTTTTTTTGTTTTCACAATACTTAGCTAGGTGATTTGGGCATACATGGTATGTTCTAACTGATATCGTGTTTGTCTTGGCTGGGTATTCTTCTTTTGTTCAACGGCAATTGAGGGTGTTCTCTGGGAGTTTTGCAGTTGATTTGTTTTTTGTTTTATGTATTCCTTTTGTGCTGCCATTCTTCATCTATTGTGTGACTTTTTGTAAACTAATTGGTTGGTGATTGAGTGGTTGTCGATGGTAGAAGTGGTGTCAAAAAATTCCAGTAGTTATTGTGGTTATTGCGACCCTGATATTTGCATGGTTTCAGTGAAAAGACGTTTACTCTTGTTGGACATTTGTTTGCTGTTGTGTATGTGATGTTACGGTGATAATCTTGAAAGAATATAGTAGATTTATTGATAGACAACTTTCTGATCTTTCATTGAAAAAACTGGAATTATTAAAGAAATTGTTTATTTTTCTCAAGTGTCTTTGTTTATGTTCGTTGTTATTTTAATTACTTAAGTTATTTTATTTTCATCCTATATTATCAAATATTGTTGAGAAAATCATCTGTTGAGGTTAGTACAAGGCGGTCGTATTATTGGGTGTGGTTTACTTTCACGAGTAATGAGGACGAGGGATAGTATCAAGGGTTAGGTGAGTTGGCTCTGTAATTCCTTGAGTAAAATTATTATTATATAACAAGTGAAAATAATTAAGCTAAGTAAGGGCTCCGTAGACGTCGACAAAGTGCGCCGAATTGCGTTAACAAATTTCGGTATTGATTTTTTTCTGATTAATTTTTCTGTTTTCTCTTGTGCTAGAAACAACTACGATTAAACCAAAATTTTTTCAAAACTATTGTACCTCTTCGGATTTTCAATGTATATATATATATATGTATGTATGACTCTGTCTGAAAACTTCAAGATATTAGTCTTTTATATATAAATCACTTATTCTCTTCAAATAAAAATAGTTATTAAATTTCACAATAATCAATCATATAGCCTTTTCCTTTGAGTCCAAATTTTGGGAAAATGAATATAAGAAATAATTGTAGTAATACATTTTTCAATCGAAGAAGAAGCTAACAGTGGAAGGTAGCATGTTTTGTTTAAGTTTCTTATACGTGATTTGAAAGTGTTTGATGAATGACAGATGTTGAACATCAGTCCACATCTGTTGAGTGCACGAAGATTACAAGTCCTAAGATCCATCTCTTTTTTTTTTTTTTTGAAGAGAAGTCCTAAGATCGATCTGTTCACATTCAAAAGCTTGGCACGAGCACGTACAACTCCGACGATGAAGGATTGCGGAAAAGAAGTGGCAGAAAGGATAAGACGTCAAAGACGTGTTCGGTGAAAAAGAAGAGTTACAGCTTAGGAGCAATGTTATGAATATTAAATTTAATATCAGATTAAATTTTAATACAGTCCTGTATTAATATTGGTCAATATCGAATATTATTTTAAGTAATTTTTTAAATTTATAAAATAGTCCATTAATTTTTTAAAAATTATAAAATAGTTTATTCTCATATTATATAATTTTATTGTATATTTTTAACCATGTCTCTAAAAATCAAAATAATAAATAATAATCACAATTAATATGAAATAAAATAATTTAAAGATATTTTACATATAAATAATAACCACAATTTATATAAAAAGACAATCATTATTATACAAATATAAAATTAATAGTAATATAAAATATTTAAAATATTATAATTTCAATTTTCTTTATATAATAAATAATAATTATATCAAAACATCCAATAAAAGAAATAATAAATATCCTTAACTCTCAAATTATTATAATTTAGAACAAGAATTTGTGAAAGAAAACAACCAAGCCAATATTTATACCCGGTACTCAAATAGACCAATTTTATACCGAAATCTAGCCGGTACGGTACGAAATTAACAACAACGCTTGGGATAGTTCAGATTTTCTGTTTAATGTTCCTTTGTTTAACTCTGGTCACTAAAAAATGTCTGTCATTTTTTCTTAAATTTTAAGTGATTATTTACTCGTAACTGTTGCAGTTGTGACTTTTTATTTTTTATTTTTTAATTTTAATTATACTACTATTAATTTAATAAAAAATTAAATTAAATTTTAATTTTAATTATGCTACTATTAATATTATAAAGAATTACATTAAAATAATAAAAACAAAAAAATTAGTTTGAATTTTTGTCCAGTGACACATATTTTCTTTTTTTATTAATTTAATTTAATTTTTTACATAAAATTTATAAGATAAAAATTGATTAATTTTTCAAAATTGTTTAATTAATTTATAAATTATAAAAAATATTAAATTAAATTTAAAAAATTGATTAACTTTATTATTATTATTATATCAGCCCGCATATATATTAATGCAATATTAAATATCTTGTATGATAAAGTTTTTTTTTTCAGATAATATTTGTGAAATGTAAATAAATTATACAATATATTATATATGTAGAATAATTTATTTTGATTTCAACAACTTATTTCAATTGATTAATTTACTAAAATTGTTTAGTTAATTTATAAATTATATAAATTAATTAAACAATAATTTCTATGAATTATAGAAAGCTGGTATTCGCAACTTTGCTTCTGACTCGTCACCCGACGTAATGCTTTGCTACCCCTGCGCCGTTCTTGTAAGGGAAGATATGTCGCCTTCCAATTTCAATTTGAGGAAAGGCCGTCCCTTCCTTCCCTTAAACTATCAGCCCATATCGACTAGTAATAAATGAAACCAAACTTGATGCAATTATTTGATGTTATTTAGAGTTTAGACCCATTGGTGACAATAAAATATGTATAGTGTGCAAGAATAATTTAGTTTTACTTTTTTCCCTACGTCCTCATTTTAAATGTCCGCGTGTAACGGAAAAGCTCTACGCACAGGACACGACACCAAAGCTTCAAGCTTTACATACACTAACCAACAGATGTTTACACTGTACAGCAACCGCAATCATAGGCGTAAACATGCATGATTTCCTTGTCTAAAACATCAATTAAAGTACCCACGTCACATAAAGCGAGAAGGAAAAAGAAACAAAGAAGACGATCTCGTCAACTAACAAAGAATTACTTATAACACCATACCTAAACAGGAGCAAAATCGCAGCAATGAATGCCAGCTTTAATGCTGATTAGTATCTTCTTAGAGAGGAAAATGGTAGGGTAGGGAAGATAAGAAGAAACACTTGTGGAAGGTGGTCTCTTCAAGATGGCTGTTATGTGAGATATATTTATACATTCCTCTCATTAGCTCACCGTGTTACCAACCTTTCATCCGCCTACTAATAGAATATTCATTGTCATATTGTTCACTGAGATATATGCAAAGTTGTAGAACCATTTCGCGTGAGAAAAAAGAATGAAGTTTGGGAAAGAATTTGCCGCTCAAATGGTGCAGGAATGGCAAGAAGCATACATGGATTACAACTACCTCAAGACAATATTGAAAGATCTTTTGCGTTTCAAACAGAGAATATCATCACCAACAGTGACATTAGGAACCTCGAGAGGTTCTTTGAAGAGAAGGGTTTCACTTTACAGAACCTTCAGCGGCCTAACTAGATCAGGCAGAGGCTCCCCAAGGAAGAGTGAGGATGAAGTAATACTTATAAGTTCAGTGAAAGAAGAGGGGATAGAAGGGCACTACCAGACCATGTTTCTCAATGGTTCAGATAAAGGAGGAGAAAAAGAGATTTTGTTCTTTAAGAGACTTGATGATGAATTCAATAAAGTTGTAAGCTTTTACAAGAAGAAAGTGGTGGAAGTGATGCTAGAGGCAGAGGACTTGAGTAAGCAAATGGATGCTTTGATTGCGTTAAGGATCAAGGTGGAGAATCCAGCGGTGGTAGGTGCTAACATTGCTACTCTCGCCACCGGCAATTCTTCCTCTTCGGACTCTGATGTTTATCCTACAAATGTCCGACACCCAGGTTAGAAAAACCAGAATTTTTGGATAATCAACTTTTCCTGCATTTACTTTTTCTTCTTTTTGGGTCTTTTGGGTTGAGTGGTGATCAGGATTTTTTCATGTTCCTGCTCTTCCAGAAAAGGAATTTAATTTTGGACAAATTTAGACTGATAACTTCCACCAGCCAAGTTAGTAGTTAAGAACATAATTCTGGAAGATTCAATTCTCTGTGCAATGTTTTAATGTTTGTAGTCATTGTTTTGTGAAGGACTTGCACGTATGGATGTGATTCAGGAAGTTGAGATGAGCAATGAACTAAATTCAGAAAATGAGACGAATGAACGCAACAATGATAATTCCCGTAGCCAGAGGAAACATAGTGGAGATAAAGTAGACATTCAGGCATCTAAAGCGGCTCCATTACAAGTCTTGGAGTATGTAAAGATCAATGTAGTACCTGAAACCCCAGTATCGACAATGAAAAATATAGTCTCAAGTCCAACATCGGACTTGTCATACACCAAAGGAGAACTGAACAAAGCCGAGGAACGAATGACTAGGGCTTTCGTTGTATTCTACCAAAAGCTTCAACTCTTAAAAAGCTACTGGTAATGTTTCTTCCAGCAGGACTCTTCAGAATATTCAACCATTTCCTCATTGCAGAAACTAATTGTGTTGCTTGCTGATGTAACAGCTTCTTGAACCAATTAGCATTCTCCAAGATCATGAAGAAGTATGATAAGGTACGGAAGGTTCACTTTCTGATAGCTAAATTTACCTGCAAAGTCTTAACTGGGACCTGTACAGATCACTTCAAGGAACGCATCAAAAGCTTACTTAAATATGGTGGACAGTTCTTACCTTGGTAGCTCTGATGAGGTCAGAACAAGAATTTCATTGTTTCTTTCTTTTCTGCTGCAGTGCATTTACTTCTGGCTCCAAATTCCCATCTTCATTAAATTTTCCTCCTCAGGTTACCAAACTCATGGAGAGGGTGGAGGCCACCTTCGTTAAGCACTTTGCTAATGGGAATCATAGGAAAGGAATGGCCACTTTGAGACCAAAAGTTAAAAGGGAAAGGCATAGAGTTACATTTTCCTTGGGTAAGGATCAGAAGATTATGCACGTCCTGATATTATATGGATCTTCCCAGTGATGTCAATCCATCACTCGTATAAGCATTCATAAAATCACTGTCGTATTTATATACTTGCAGGCTTACTTTCTGGCTTCGCAGCTGCACTTGTAGTCGCAATTTGTGTGCTTATTCATGCCAGAAATGTCATCAACAGTCCAGGAGGACCTAAGTATATGGAAAACATTTTCCCTCTTTACTCGTAAGTTGCAGTTAACATACTCAAGAGGACTTCTTTTGCATTGAGATATCAGATCATTGTATGATTTGCCATGATGTGTTGCAGAGTTTTTGGATTCATGGTCCTGCATATGCTCATGTATGCGGCTAATATATACTTTTGGAAGCGTTATCGGATCAATTATTCATTCATATTTGGCTTCAATAGAGGAACAGAATTGGGCTATAGACAAGTCCTTCTTCTTAGTTCAGCTCTTTCAGTACTTGCGTTGGGTGCTATCATATCAAACTTGGATATGGAAATGGACTCTAGGACAAAACGCTTTGAAGCACTTACTGAATTACTCCCGTTGGCCCTACTCATTGTAATGTTCAACAGACAACACTTAAAACTATTTCTAATTGCTCAAGTGGCTCATGAAGGTTGACTAATGAGCAAACATTCATTGCAGCTTCTGCTTCTTATCATATGCTGTCCTTTCAATATCATATATCGGTCAAGTCGTTTCTTCCTGATTGGATGCGCCCTTCACTGTGTTCTGGCCCCTCTTTACAAGGTGACAACTTTATGAAATTCAGACATGATCAAAAATAAATCCCATTTAGAAAAAGATATCTCACCTCTGCTTATCATTCCTCAGGTTACCCTCCCAGATTTCTTCTTGGCGGATCAGCTTACGAGCCAGGTGTTTTCATAACTGGTTGCAGTTGTTTCTCGTTGTCTCCTCTTAATCTGTACATCTCTAAACGTTCTATAGTCTTAAGACTATAACAATGTCCTCTTTTCAGGTGCAAGCTTTCAGAAACTTGGAATTCTATGTTTGCTACTATGGATGGGGGGATTTCCAAAGGAGGGAAAACACATGCGGTGGAAGTAAAGTTTATGAAGTATTTTACTTTTTGGTAGCAATGATTCCATATTGGATCCGGTTCCTTCAGGTATGTATGTATTGTTTATACTGAAGTGAGAAGCCTTTGGCTTATGATTATGATGGTACTGACACAGTAGTCTACGATGTATCAGTGTATTCGGCGTTTGTTTGAAGAGAAAGATGGATCGCAAGCGTGTAATGCAATCAAATACTTGTCAATTATAGCAGCTGTTGCCATGAGAACACTTTATGAACTAAGGAGGGGAATAACTTGGAAGATAGCAGCTGCTGCAACTTCAGGTTTTGCAACAGTTATTAATATGTATTGGGACATAGTGATTGATTGGGGTCTTCTGCAACGAGATTCAGTAAACCCGTGGCTGAGAGATAAGCTTGCCATACCAAACAAGACTGTTTATTTTGTGGCTATGGTAAGGTAAAAATTAAATCCTGCAGGCAGCCAAGTCTGTAAAAGGGTATAGTATGCGCACATACTAACTGCACCAAATATTTGATAAAATGGTTGGTAGGTGCTGAATGTTGTGCTAAGACTAGCTTGGATGCAAACATTGTTGGGCTTCAGAAGTGCACCCTTCTTGCATAGAAGAGCCTTGATAGCAATAGTTGCAAGTTTGGAGATCATTCGTCGTGGAATTTGGAACTTTTTCAGGTACTCCTCAGTAATGAAAGTGGAAACACATGAGTTTCAAAGAGGTGACAAAAAATTGATTGAGTTGATTAATGAAATTTAACAAATTAAATTAATATTGGATGAATTGTTGGACTTGAGAGGTTGACAGATTTATTTATAACATAAAGCTAAACAAACTAAAGACCAGCTTATGTTGATGTTAAAAGTATTTCATGTATCCCACTAACAACTGATGGCAATGTTATTTGATCAGGCTGGAGAATGAGCACTTTAACAATGTTGGGAAGTATCGGGCATTTAAATCAGTGCCCTTGCCATTCTACTATGATGATGAAGAAGATAACAAGCGTGTATAATACATTCTACTGCTGCATATAAATTTCTGAAAAGTTCAAGATTTGTTTGCATCATTTCCTTTGCTTTGTAATTATTTCTTCATGTTAACACACGAAAAATGTAGAAATGAATACTGAAATTTGAAACATTGCTCAATTTAGTTTATCTATTTCCCATAGGATCACGTGGATGTGTCTGTCCTTTTGCTTTGTGGCTTGTTCTGCTGCTGCTTCAACTTTGAGCAATTGTTGGTTAAAAGTTACAAATTGCTCGTGCTGCTTAATCCAGCCACCTGAATTTTCCATGCACATCACCCTTTAAAGGTACATCCTCTTTAATTGAACATACTCGCATATCGAGTAAAAGACAAGAGGCAGATGTAACTGCTAACGAACACGAGTCAAAATCTTTGTCGCCAATACAAAATAGATGTTCTTTTTCCCCAAAAAAAAAGTATAGAAAGGAGATAAGGTTTTGCAATGGGAAGCAAGCATGAAGGGGAAAGCATCTGCAGTTCATGTATGAAGGCGATATTGCCTTCCAGTTCAGACCTGGAGTTCAACTTGGTGAAATGATAACAAGATCCCCTATAATGGTTATTAGATATTCCTTTAACAAAATTATATGATCAAGAAAATGAACTTGCATCTTTATATTTCGACAGGTTATACAATTAAAAGTAATTATGTAGAACTGTTACAGAAGACATTATTCAATCTCTATCGACTACCATATTTTTGTCTTACAAGACTGAAAATGAGCAAGGCAAGAGCAATGCCGTATCAGCACAGGAAACAAACACAACAAAACAAAAACGTTTTTCTATCAACCTCCACTCCTTACAGAATTGGCATCTTCTTGACCAGCGTCTTCCCCTTTCAGCGAACTAGGTGAAGAGTTTGAAGGTGAATTTTCAGCTGTTACAGCACCAGTGCTTTCTGCATCCTGGATCTTGAAGAAATATGAAAATACAGGATCATAGGTGGAGCTTGCTTTTTGAAGGCCTCGTATAGCATTCATGGCTGCAAGGGTGCTGCGATATGTATCTATTGTTTCCTCACCCAGAGAAGAGGATGTCTCATTAGAGATACCAGCTCTGTTATTTAATTGTAGGTTAGAGCGTTCTGGCACAGATTCAATCACTTCGTCTTGTAACGGGAATAGCAGCTCAAGATTTGCTTCACATTCACGGACGAGCCTTGTTAATGGTTCAGTTGTGAAAAAGGGCTGATGAAGTGCAAGTTGCATGAAAGGCAGACGCAACAACTCTCCAGTTCGTTTGTCATACTTCTTCAAAATCTTAACCAAACCTATCATTGGAAAAATGAATATGCATTTAAAAACAGGTACTACTCCTGTAATTACGAGTGATATTAACAAGAAATGCTATACCTGAAACATTTAGCAAGGTGTAATTTTGGAAGCAGCATCTCCCCATTTAAATGAGAAACCTAAACAACTCAAGTTAGAAGTAAGAAGTAGAGTAAACGGAAGAGTTGCAGTACCTGCAAAGTTTAAGGAGCTATAATTTTTTAGCAGCACCATCTGTCCATGAATAGTAACCAAGTCTTTACGAATATCCATCATTTCTTCACTAAATTCACTCTCAGATGTGAAAACTCCGTTCTTACTGCTCTCTTCCTTCAAACGCTCTATTCTTTGCTTCAGCTCCTATTAAAAATGCAGATACAGATCAATAAAGAGCCCCAAACTTAAGTAGATAGCAGCCACTTTCTGAACATGAACTGCACTATGTAACGATAAAGAGAACTCTTGAGTGGCAGTTTAAGGCCAAGTTCAAAATTTTCTGAAACAGACAATCAATCAAATGTGCAGGAAAATATTTAACAATTAAAGCATCAAAACTACTGCAAAGAAAGGTATAACCAAAGAATATGGAAACAAATTTGCATCTGTTGCAATTGTGTACAAAACTTCACAGCTCTGTAGCTAAAAACACAGATCAAATAACAATCAAGCACTGGATATAACACTACAAAGCAAGCGGAGAATAATGATAGGATTGCCAAGAATAATGCGAAAGGGACAATAAGAATTTAGAATTGAACACAAGTCACTCAACCATTGCATCCCGACTGAATTAACAATAATTCCATCCATCAACCAAAAATGTCTTTAATCACTCCTGCTTGAAGGTTGGGAGTAGATCAGCTTTTGTCGAATAAGATGTGTAAGGACTGACCACTCAAAAATATTCAAAGAAAACAGGTTAATTACCAAGAACTAAATGTTCATTAAATAAGATCACATGTTAAACGATCACATAAAGAAACGATGCAAAAGATGTAGAAGCAAAAAAAACTTTCCTCATTTGAGGCATTTCTCAGCTTTGCTTGCTAGAATTTTATTATAATGTCGATTGGTATCAAGTGAATTAAGTATTATATCTTTGATTTGATGAGTCAGGTACCCGTCCTTCCATTTCAAGACATCAAGCAACAACAGTTATGAGTTGACAAAGTTATTGTTGCATGTTAGGAGAGTGGTGATTCGATGAATTACCCATCCATTCTAAAAAACCCTACTGTATCTACAATTCCTTAACTTGATGCACACCCATCACATTCATTACACAATTTGTCGTCCATTTTACTCTGATACATTAGGTTCTTCATAAACCTCACAGTAACATCCATTACTAGCATTACAACACTTCTCTAGTACTATGGCAAATCTCCACTTGAGTGTCCCCTTTTGCGCAACAAAAATAACAATATGACACCGTTACTGAACACAAAGTCTGTATACGTCACCTGCCCACACTTCACTATTCCATTGATAAAGATGCATGAAAAACACTAATTAGTCACTATCATTTCGACTTCAAAATATCAAAGCTTCGGCCTATATTCTAAAGCCAAAATATCAAAGTACTATAATTTTCACAAGGATTGAAACAACTTAAATTACGTTATAGAAAAGAATCTACAAGCAATCAAAATCTTCACCATATTCATTTGTTTGTGCAAGTGCCAAAACTGGGACAAAGTGAACTGAAAGAGGAGCTAAAAGCACCAGAAAGAAAATGAAATTAAAAAAAGAAGAAGAAGAAGAAACACCTGAAGGCGAATTACAAAGTCTTCCTCTTTATCAACATAGAAATCATTGAACTTCTCAAGTTCTTCATTCAATATTCTAACGAACCACTCCTGGAGCTCAACCAACGATCCGGCGCCGCGTCCGTCACCGACAACGGGATCATCGTCGTGGGCTGGCTGATTAACTGGGCGAAACAAAAAGGTATCAGCAGTTGAACAAGGGTAGTGCTTTAGGAGCTTTTTGAGCGGTTTGTAGCAGAGGAACTTGTCCCTCCATTCAGGCAAGGTCTCCTCTAAGTGGGTTTTGAATTCTTTCCCAAACTTCATTGTGGATGTGTCTAGATTCTTCTGGATTTGTTTCTCTGTGGCTCTATGTTCTATTGTTGAGGTTCTGAATTGTTTCTGTCTGTAAGGGAAATAGAGAGAGAAGGTGTAACAAGCCAACAAGAATCGAAACGGGCATGGACGAGGAATTTGGAATCTATTGTGAGAAAGTGGGTGTGTGGATAAGAATTAGAAGAATTCTTTTGTCAGATTTGTTGGCACACCGTTTCCACTGTTCTTCATCAAGTTCCGCTTTTGGTTCTGGGCTGGATGGATTGGCATCTACTTTTCTCATGTTATTTTTAGTATCTTTTCTTTTTTATATCTTTTCTTTTCTTTGACTTTTCTTTTATTCATTTTTAACTAAATTGTTGAACAATTGTTTGGATTTGACAACCCTTATGGTTTCAAAAGTTGCTATTTGAATTATTTCTCTCAAATGCAGACGACAACGAAGATCCCTGAAACATTTTGCCCTAGATCTTCAAAAATTCCAACTATGTAAGAGAAACATAATGATGCATTCGGTAAAGACAAAATAGACAAGATCTTCTAATGTTCTCAATGAACCAAATTGACAACAAGAGTTTGGTGAAACACCCAGGCAAAGCCTATGAACAGAACACTAATTAAATAGCACGTCTCCATGCTTATTTCATCCTTCATACCACCAATTCATAGACTCCAAAGCCGAAGAGCAGCTCATATTGACGAGTCCTATATGGTCTCAAGGGCTTGGAGTACGTCAGCCTTCAAATCGTTGAAGTCTTCGACTCCAAAGCTGAAGCGTACCAAGTTATCTCTGATACCATACTTTTCCCTCTCCGGTTGAGGAAGATCCCTGTTTATCATCGATAAACAGTTAATTACTTCAACGCAATAGCTGCATTTATGAGATTGTATTCTATATATTCAAACTTTTCAGTATGCATACCAATAAGACATTATAGCTGGCTGATCCACAATGCTTTCACAGCCACCAAAAGATGGAGCAATATATGGGATCTTCAATGAATCCACAAACTTTATCGTGGTCATTAAGTCTCCATCAACCTGAATCATTAAAATGCAACATCCAAAGGTTATCCACAAAAGAAAGCACACCAAAGAATTAAAACAGATGCAACACCGGAAGATTATTAGGCAGGAATCACCTCAAAGCTAACAACACCGCCAAAACCAGTCATTTGCTTCTTGGCAATGTGATACTCAGGATGACTTGGCAAGCCTGGATAATAAACGCGCTTCACCTGTCATCAATGGCTTTTAAATGAATCCTCAAGATATATTACGCGTGGCTTTGTCACAAAGATATGCAAACAACTTCCGACTAATCACTAGTGCTTATGTTCTCAACACCCACACAGTCATTGAAGCTGAAATGAAATTCTACTTACAGAGCTTTTAAGAGAAAATGTAATTCCAAGTTTAAAAATCAATCTAAGCAAAGTAACAACAAAATCTGACATCCACCAGTAACCAATAAAGATTTTAACCTATATCCAACACCATTCAGCAACCCCCACATCTGAAAGGACAGTTAGCCAGTTAGGGTACCAAACATTTTGATAGCATCCTTCTGTCAGCAATCAAAGCCTTGAACCATTTATTGATCCAGGTGTGTAGTTTTGTTGCACATGGAAAACTTAAGTATCAACTATCCGCTGTAGAATAAGATCAAGCTATCATAGAAATAAATATCACCACTACAATTTTGGTACATACAGCGTCAACCTATTCCACATAATCCAGGAATTATACTTCGCACTTTGCATGTTTCACATGGAATAAGATTTAACCACAGGTTATTCGTACTTTGCATGTTTCACATCGAATAAGATTTAACCACGGGTTATTCAACAAAGACTAAAATATACACATGCATTTGATGGATAATAAAAGAAACAAACCTTAGGATGTTCCTCTAAAAGTTTGGCCATCCTTAATGCTGTTGAGTTCTGTTGCTGTACACGAAGATGCAGTGTCTTCATGCCTCGGATGATCAGATAAGCAGCATTCTGTAAAGATGAAAAACGTAAAATTAAGCTCAGCAATGAGATTCAGGCTATACTTGAATTGCAAGCATCATTATTTTACCAGCCAATAGTTCCTTAAAACTGATTACTTAGTAGCAAACAATAGCATGCAATATCTGAAAAGCACCACTAAAGGCCAATTGACCCATTATAACTTACTGGGTTCAAAGTGCCACCCAGAACATGATGCAAGTTACGAATTTCTTGAATCAAATTTGTGGCACCACTAATGCAACCTGCCAGGACCTGAAATACATACTAGTGTCAGCGTGTCTATTTCTTAACCTGTCTACTAGTCAGAGCATCTCAAATAAGTTGATTAAAATAGGCAAGCAAACTTACATCATTATGGCCCCCAATAAATTTTGTTGCAGAGTGGAGAATAAGATCAGCACCAAGGGAGAGGGCCTTTTGGTTGAGAGGTGTGGCAAAGGTACCATCTATGCATACCAATGCTCCTTTCCTGTGGCAAAGCTTTGATACTAACTCAATGTCAACACATCTGAGAAATGGATTGGTAGGAGACTCAGTAAAAAAGAGAGAAACCTGCAAGAAATCATAGCACCAACAACTCAGTATTATTAGTTGATAACACTAATGCTCAAAGAAAAATTCTGAAAGAACAAATGAAACAACGATCCACAGCACTGACTTTGTGTTTATCGAGAGCAGATTCCAAAGCTTCCATGTCAGCAGGGTCTATCACAGTTGCCTGCATACTCAAAAATGATATGTGTAATATATGACTGGTTCAGAAAATGAACGAATGAACAGAGGTCAATTAAGATAACATCATTTAGACAGATTGGGCAAAATCTACCACATCATTTAGACAGATTGGGCAAAATCTACCATACTGCTTCTAAATATCTTTTTGCAAAATGAGTCTTCTTTTTTGGGTCTCACGGAAAAATTAGAAGTGGAAGAAAGCCCATACCGTGATGCCCATTTTAGGAAGGACACTCTCAATGAATATCCTAGTCTTCCTATAACAGTCCGTGGTTGTCACAATGTGCCCGCCAGCAGGTACCAATGCCATCAACATGACCGTACTAGCACACATCCCAGATGCCATAATCAAGGTTGACTCAGCTCCTTCAAGAGCACTGGTTAAAGTTGCAAAATACCACGTTGGCACCATATAGTAATCGAAACAGAAAAAACGAAGCCAAAATGAAAGAAAGAAGGCTGACCTTATTTTCTCCTCCGCAACCACCGTAGTTGGATTTCCATAGCGTCCATATTCAAAACTTGCTAGGCGCTTCTCCTAGAGGAAAGTATCAAGCAAACATCGACCCATCACAATGCACGCCCGTATAAATGAAAATATAGTCTTAAAAAGACACTCTTTATCGCTTAATGATCTTAACAGTGAGTCTTGATGGGTTAACATTCCAAGGAGAAAAAAGGATTTGTGATTTAATGATACAAAGTCCGTCTTAACACACAATCTGAAACTCATGCATCACCAAATTAGCAGCTGAATTCAAATGTATACCTTGTAATCGATGAGCTCGGCGGTTTTCTTAAAGAAGTATGCAGAAGTATTTACCACTGGAGTTGTAATTGCATCTGTAACTATACCGCGACCCAATCTTTCACCTGAATTTATTGTTATAATAACCCATCAAATAATGATAATTATGCCCAAATGGTAAATGCAAAGAAAAATGGTTGCAGGTGAATTTATGCATAATCTACCAGCATGAACTGCGATACTCCCATCGGACCCCAAAAATGGTGCAATCTCCTTCATATCGCTACGAAAAACCTCCGACTGTACACCTGAGTTGTCAACCGCCGCCGCCTCATTGTCAACTGCCACCACAGTTGGCTCGGCGACAGGGGTGACGGCGGCAGCGGAGCTTTTGGCAGCAGCCGCAGCCGCCGGAGGGGTGACGGAGCTAGGGTTATTAGCCCACGAGGCCGCCACGATTTGCGCGACGCCGATGTTGCTGCAGTTCCGGCGGGCCTTGGTGCTGAGCTGGCGGACGAAGTTCGGAGGAAACCTCAGTATCAGGGCGGAAGGCAGTCCGCCGCCTAGGAACGACGAGGCCGTTATGTGGCGGGATAAGTTGACTCGGTGCGCGCGACTCGGCTGGTCGGTACCTGCCGGATCGGAGCGACACTCAAAGAAGGAACCAGCACCGGTGGCGAAGAACTTGGGAGAGAGACAGGATGAGGAGATGGCCATTTTTTTCTCGCCGCCGATACGGGGATTTGCAAATGACCTGATGGAATGAGAGCCTTTACCTAGGATTGAAGTTAGTTAAATAAGCGCGTCGCAAGGTGACCTACGACTCCCATTTCCACGAAGTTAAACGTTGGACTCATTTTTGTGGGTCCCAAGCCCAACTTCAACAATCTCACACAGGTTCTTGTTATTTTAATTTAAAGAAAATTATAGAATAGTTTTTTGGGTTATATTTTATTTTATTATTTATACTTACAGGAGGTTGTTGGCAACTTGGCTTGACTGACATTTTGGGTGATGACGTGGAAGAAAAGGACAATTCGGCGTTAGTTAGTAGTATACCTTTGGTAATAACTTTTTTATTTATTTTACTTTAATTAATATTTACACTTACCGGGAAGTTGCCGGCATTTTGGGAGGTGACGTCAGTTAGGATAGACTTGGGTACATATATTTTATTTAGCAGTAGAGACAATTTTTGATTGGATTAATAACTTTTTTTTTTACTTTAATTAACTCAAATTTATTAAATTAAAAATTTTCAACTGGACAACTTGTCGCAATTATCGAACCGTACACACATGATTGGTGGTATAGCTATGAGTTGAATCATCTCTCGTAACTCTCTGAAAATTATATTCAAATTCACCGTATTTTATGTATATAAAAAAAGATATTAGTCTTACCATCTATTTTCCAAGCAAAAATTATAAGAATTAAATTTAAAAATATTCTAACCTTAATTTTCAGCATCATGTTCCTCATTTCGACTGTCTTATAGTCAATCGATCAGTTGTAATTTAATGACAATTATTTAAATGCATTATTTACCTTATACATACTTAAATATTCATGAGATAAGATATATCAAAAATGAAATTATGATGAAATTATAATTGTGAGATTTATATTGCATTTTATGTATTATCTGTAGATTATTTCTAGTCATTGTTCTATTATGATTGGACATTAATAAAAAGTAAAATGACTAACACATATTAAGTTGGATTTAATTATAAAGTTTGAAAAAATTTATGATTAAATATGAGATATTTAATAAATAAAAATCAATATGGGATATTAAATATTATCTAGACATAATTTGTATTTAATTAGACAAAATTATAATTTAATTTTAGTTAAATTACTAAAATGTCCAGAACTTATTATTAAGCTCTAAAAGAGTTGACACTCCTTGCTTAACTCTCTCTGCAATAGTTGCAGAGTTCTAACTTGTTATGTGGATACTATTAGAGCCTGAAAACTTGTGCCGCTATAATGATTGAGATGAACTAGTTTCAAAAACAGTTTCATCGAGCTTCGGAATAAGATAGGAATAATGATTCTTATTTTATTATGATTTATATGTTAATCATTTTACAAAATTTAATGATCTTCGCTTTCGGGAAGTCAAACAAAAATATTTTGTAATTATTTGGCTACATATAAGATCAGATCTCAGCCAGATTTCCAACATCTTCATCATTATAGCTCTCGGATCTTCTTCATCAAACCTTTTAGATCATCCTCACTACAACTTTTGGGTTATCTTTGTCGCCACTCCTTACTGCGACTCTTGCTCATTGATTTATCTCCTCATCAATAGCTCACTAGTTGTTTCTTGCTTCATTTTTGTGACTTATTTGAGTTGTATGAGATTTTGGTAACATGTTACAATATTGCATACTTGATTTTGGAAGTGTAGTGATACTTAAACCATTATTATCTAATTATCTCCCTTGATTATTCGTTGATAAAAAAGGTCTAATTGTTGTTACCTTGAAGATCTAATACCCTTGTTCATATTACAGGTTTGTTTTACCATACGAGAATGTTACGTCAATAAAATATGTTAAAATTACATTCTTAAATTTTAGAAGGTAAATTTAAAATTTTCAAATTACCTACATTTTTTGACTTCCTTAATGTTGATATTTTGGAGATTTAATTCCCCTGTTCATACCATAGGTTTGTTCTATAGGTTTGTTCTACCAAACAAGAATGTTATATCAATAAAACATGTTAAATTTGTATTCTAAAAATTTAGAAAGCAAATTTGTAAGGCAAATTAAAAAAATTTTATGATTCCTTAAGTTTATTTTGGTCACGTACCATTTAAGGTTGGTTTGATTTTATATTATCGTATACCCAATCTTTTTTTAGGTAACTGTTGACTCATAAGCATATATACACACATACCTAATCTAGTATACTTGAGGGCCTTTAAAGATAGCATGATTTGTCTTGATACCTCAAACTGGTGAGCTTCATTGTTATTTGGTAATAGATTGACCAACATTTTATTTGGTTGCTTCCTCACAAAGATTAGAAAATTCATAATGTGATATAAAAATGCA
This sequence comes from Erythroxylum flavicans, assembly GCA_027576715.1. Classification (NCBI taxonomy): domain Eukaryota; kingdom Viridiplantae; phylum Streptophyta; class Magnoliopsida; order Malpighiales; family Erythroxylaceae; genus Erythroxylum; species Erythroxylum flavicans. The sequence goes on along the minus strand of JANZXP010000008.1, from coordinate 12,335,567 downwards.
ATTATCTTATTTCTTGAAATTGTAGTGTGTATCAATCATACCTAACCTAGTTGCACTACAAGAAAATCACTAATTAGCGTCGGAATATTACCGACGACAAAAAGTCCGTCACCTTTTATCGACGGTAATTAAGTAAACCGTCGGGGAAAACAAAAGTTTACCGACGGATAACCATTCCGTCGGAAATATTGTAGGGAAAAATTCGGCCCAAAATCTGCGACAGACAATAGCGACGGAACATATCT
>JANZXP010000008.1:12309254-12320644 GCA_027576715.1 Erythroxylum flavicans | reverse complement strand
TATATATGCATAGAAACAAAATTATATTTTTTATTTAATTATATAGAATATAAAATATGATATAAAAAGTTATGCATTCTTAAAATATAATATAAAAAATGTAAGGATATATTTATAACAATTATACATCTATTAATCATAAATTACTATTTGAAATTAAATAAATTCTGTCACTAATTTCTATAAATTATTTATTAAAGAAATTAAACTATTTACTCCAAGGTTTGACACTTGTCATGAGATAAAAAAGTACAATACGTTATTTTATAAATGTTATATAAATAAATTTTTTTTTCGTATTTTCAATGACATATTATATTTTTTATTATATGTTGATAAATATTAACTGATTATATTTTCAGTTATGCTTCAATTTTGCAAACATATTCGTATAGATAAGTTTATATTTATCTTGAATTTATATTGTATTTATTTAGAATAATAAAAATAAATATATTCATATTGTGCCCTTATTTTAAGAATACATTTGCTAAACCATAATTTATATCATGTCTTAATTTTATAAAATGTATTTTGAATAAATGTAAAGCCAATAAACATAATATATTATATTATGAATAGCTATCATTAAGTTATCTATTGGAGGGTAAGGCTACGTACTATCGAATCTTTCCAGACTCTGCGTTTCAGCGAAACTTCTACTGGACGTTGACGATGATCATGAAATTTGAATTCTTCGTTAATATATAAAATGATTTAGTTTTAATATTTACTTCAATTTACAAATGCATTATATATTATATTTTGGTTTTATAAATATATTTATTTAAAACTTTGAATTGATAAAAATAATGTTTTGATTTTGTAAATATATTTAGAATAATTAATAGTTTATTTCAAAATTTTATAAACATTAATTGAATATAAATGTAAAGTGAGAGCATTTTCCCTCAGATATGAATGGATTGTAATAGGACTGATTTATAAGTTTTGGGCTTCAGCCGAGTTGAGTTTAGAACAGAATATGATATTGCTTACATGTAAGTTTGCAAGACCAATCCAACTAACATGTTTGGGCCTATGATTTCACTGAAACTTGGATGATGTAGCTGCTCTCGATTTGGGTTTTGGATTTCAAAGGACATAAGTATACCCTACAAGCCACCCTGCCTACTATAAGTGTTCTCCTCGACACACCCCTAACTAGTTTGCGGCTGAATGTTAGGGTTGAGAGCAGGCAGAATCTAAGGTCTCGTTAAGCTGGGTTTTGCAATTCTTTTGATTTCTCATGTGGGTTTGTGTTAAAATTTGGTTTTTGGTAATGCACTAGTACTGAGGCCCTGTCTGATATTTGCATTAGCAGTGGCCTAATCTTTCATGTGCAAAATGGACTAAAGGGATGCGCTTTGCAGCTTAAACTTTCATGTTTCTGCTGCCTGTAATTGCCCTGACAATGATTTTGCCAAATGATTCAGTAACATCTCGACTTGTGGGTTGTAAACTTGGAATTTTACATGATTCAATAGCACCATTTTCCTTACTGCCTGGATTGAGTTCCAAACTTTGACAAAACCGGTCATTTCGAAAGAAAGCCGCAATCTTTTATGTTTGGCTTAGTGTTTTTAGGCAAAAGAATTGATTGAAGATGCGCCGCGGTAGTAAAAAATCTATGTTGAACGTTTGTATGTTCATATTTAGTTAAGGATTTCAGCTTATGTATTGATGTCTTGGAAAAGCTCATTAGATTTGTCGCCCGAGTCTGTCTTACACAATCATCAATAAGGTGGTGAATGACATTTGTATCTGATTCCTTAAAGATTATCCTTTAATCTTTTCACGTAACTGGTCCGCTTTCAAAACTGCCGATACGTTGGTGCTTAGCAGTTTTGCAGTGTATATGACAATTCAGTACAATTATCGGTGACTACTTATTAATTCTCCAAAATGATTCAACGTATTCTCCAACTTGACGCATAACTCTGAACTTGTGGACGTGTCGATAGGTAGTGGGACTCTCTGCTTAAGCGGCAGGAGACAAGGATGCAGTTATATTAACTTATAGCCGAAAGGGCAGTGTATAATTGTACTGATCTATTCTTGTAGCTGAATTCTTTCACTGCGCTAATTGGGACTTGGATTTGAAGCACCTATCTAGTCTACAGATTTACTTTGATGTCAAGTTATACGTGCCAGCATGATTAATGATGGTTGGACCACCCAATCAAGTTTTTGAGTCGCAGCTTTTGCATATTGTACTAGGTCTTGCTGATAGCAGCATAATTGCCATATGATCGTTTAATGTTTTGGTTAATTAGCAGCTGCCAGAGGTCCAAACTCTTCTTAATGGAGAAGACCAGGAGTCCTATTGTCATGGGGCTACTGCTTTTGTCACCTATAGCAGTGATCAAGAAAATGATAATAAATATCACGGTATTGCAAGTAAGATTTGTTATATATTGGAAAGGTTTTTCAGGTTATTGTTGCAGTCTGTTAGATGTCAGAGTTCTAGCTTGGTGAACATTTTTTGGTTATGTGCCATGAAACTACAAGCTCAGTCCTTTGGCACCAAATTGCCATTTCTGGTTTTGTCTAACAGCGCCGGTTCAATGCGCATCACCTGAAGTTTTATTAAATGAAGGCTAAGCTAATGGTAATTCTAATAAGGCGTAGGCATTGCATTCTTTATGACAGAGGTGCCTATGTGGATGAAACGAGAGCATCAAGTCCTAGCAACCTCAAACCATGTAAGAGACTTCAGATATAGACATCGATGCTGTCGCTGTCGAAAAAGCAAGCTAAAAAGTCTTAGCTTGGTAATTAAGGGTTCATTGATGGTCTTTATAGACCCTGGAATTAGATAAAAGTATTGTGTTGAATCTAGACATTGTTCACTTAAACCTACGTCATGTTTGATTAATTCAGCGTGATTTCATCCATTGTAAACTTTTGACCTGCAAGTGTTCTCTGGAAATTAATTTTAGTTTTTCTCAAGAAAAGAAAATGGAGGAAGTGCGAAGTTGACATTGCGAACGTAATTGGTTTAAATACAAAACAGTTTGGAACTTAAATGTCCACAAGCTCCTACTTGGAAGCAATAAACTGTGTAATGTTCATGCAGAAGAAAATAAAATGCTATAATAGCACAATAGACAATAAAGTCAGAACTATTGGAAAGCAGTAAGAACTAAACTGGCCCAAAAATCTTAGCATGGCTTAGAACTGAGTAGCTAAACTGCTTTATGTATATACATGCAGTGGTGCAGGCTGAGGTAACTGGTAAGAAACAAAGGATCAACAGAAGCCCTGTTCATTCTACAGAAGAAACCATTCAAACTTCAAAGCCTGAGGTTACTCTAATGTCAAGTTAGTCAATAGAGTTCTTTTGCTTATCATGTTGCTTCTGGTTTGTTCTTATAATACATGAAATCAAGCGTTAAGCAATGTCATCCTTCTAGAAAATCATCAAAAATTTGAATTAGCTCTTGTTTTGTTTGTTTTTTGTTTTGGATAGTTTTCCTTGAAATTATGAAATAATTTAACCACCCTGTTAAACTTCTGATCTTGGTCAGCAAATTTATCCAGAGTATCAGTTGGCATTTCATGATAAGTCAAGTCTATTTTGGTGTTCAGTACGCATTTTTGCTAGTTTAAAATATATGAGAAACCACTATAAGATGTCACCTTTTCCTGAAAAATTTTAGCTTCGACTTGATCAATTACTATTCTCAATTTTGCAAAGCCAGCACCTTAGAATGTAAGGCCAACAACTTGAAAATTTGAGATTTTTATTGCATCAACTATGTCAACGGACTTGGCAAATCCTCTACATTCCTAGAAGTTAATGATCTTTCCTCTTATCTAGCAACAAACATGAAATGTTCAATGTTGCTAGTTCTTACAAAAGGCCTTTTGTTATTGGCTGGACTGAACCAGAATCATAATTCAATTCAACAAGCAAAAGTAAAGGTACAAAGTGATGCAGTCACAGTGATAATATTCTTATCTGGTTAACATTTCTCAGGATTTGTGTTGATAGGTACATGGCACATGCTCAAATTTGAGAAAGAGCAGCTCATTTAATGAGCACAGTTGGGTAAGGTAATTTAATACCCATGTGAGGTGCATTATATACTGAAATAAATGTTCCCGTACGCCTATACAAGAGCTTGGAGAAAAAACTTGTATCACGTAAAAAACCAGAAAATTTCTTTTGGATATCAGCATTGTGGCTAAAAGTTCACCCTTTGATTCTGTTCTACAACTATCAGCACAGCCTGGCTTCATGTTCTCTTCATTAATGGGAAAATTTCAGCTCTTGGTTTTATCTTTTCTACGGTGAATTGTTTCTTTGATGACAGAACAAGACATGTTCCATGTGCCCTTAGGGTCACAATGTACATAACAGTGGAATTCAAGTTGGACATTTGTTCGAAAGTGTGACATGGATCATACATATTGACAAATATCCAATCCCCTAGATTTTGTTAGGTGCAAACCCTTTAGCACTCTCACTTACATGTTCTTAGGCTTCATGACGCGATTGAGTTTAGCTGTGATAAAACCCTCCCCTTCAATTTGCTTTGCTAATAGATAGTGGAACAAATTCTGAATTCGTTCTTTCTTCTTGTTTCCTTTTGTCTTGTGTCCTGTTTAAGACGGCTGTGAGATTAATATAGGAATCACTTTTGGTAGGGTAACGTTTCTATTGTGGTGAAACTGACCTTGAAAACAAATGACGATGGAAGAAAGTGACCTCTGTCCTCAACCATTTCCTTTTCAATGTGTCTTAGCTTGTTCCAGAGAGTTGTATATTATACTTTTGGATATTCTACGTTTACTTTTACGCTGGACGCCATGTTTTCCAAGTTGATATTTGGGATCAGTGACACTTGAACAGTCAACTTGGAAATTGTGCTGCCGAATGCCTAAGGCTAGTGAACAATGAGAAAACATCTTCTCACAAAAACTTAGTCAACAATCTGTTAAGACTAATTGCTAAGGATACTAAAGATCCAGAAGTTACCACCTGAGTTAGGAACTGATATCGTCATTAAGACTTGAATTCAAATGTTCAATTCATTGTATTCCTCTGAAATCTTAAAAGAGAAAAACCACATTCACAGTTTAAGATCATATTCTGCGGTACATACTTTCACACATGAGCTACCTCATACATGGGGACGTCAGTAATGAATCTCTAGTTATATTAGAATTTTGGGGGGTCAGAAACCATTTGCTTCTGCACCACGCGACATGGCAGGATGATCCTGTATTTAGCTTTTCCCCTAACAGTGTTTTATAAATCTTCAAAAGATGGGCACGTGGAACAATTAGATTCATTTATTCAGTGATGTCCCCAAATTTTCCTTTATCCTCATTGAAGTCAATAAGCAAATTACGTTTTTGTCAGTATCTTTTTAATATTAAATAAAGGACAAAGAACTGAAGAAAATGAAAGAAATAATGGGAAACCATATTGAATTTTCTTGTAAGATAATAGAAAGTTTTCTGTTGGTGACAAAATTAAAAGCTGCCTTTTATGAACTCGGAAACCAGGTTTTAAATTACCAGGATCAGGATGCTTTAGTTGGTACATCCAAAATTTTTGAGGAACGAAGTACTCCATCTTTAGAAGCATACTGTGACAAAGAAGTGCGGAAGTAGCTGCAGAAGCTAAGCACATTAGAACTTGACAACTCTTCTTTCCAGTAGAGTAGACCCTGGTTGCCTAAAAGTAAATAATGAAAGGCTCAAGCAAACTCTAGTTTCATGCAAAGTTGCTGCCTTTAAGGGATTATGGATTCATAAATGCACAGTTGCTCCACTGTACAAGTCAATAACTTCCCCATTTATCTTGCAAACATTTTTTGACATGGCAATTGGAAGTGAAAGATTTTTCTAAACCATATGAGACTGTACATGGCAGATAAATTAATAGTTTTGGAAAAGGACAACCGAAAGACAACAAAATTGATAATGAAAGGATATTCTGTAGAGCCGCTTTTGTCTTATCGTAGAACCTACTAACCAAAATGGAACTTTATTAGATAGATTCTCTTCTAATAATCAGTTTTCTCTTCTAATAATCAGTGTTCAATTCATATCATAATCTTCCAATATATGGTTTCGTATCACTGTCAGATCCTGAGGCTGAAACAATGGTGTAAAGGGTGTATATGTTGACAGGTGACAATATAGTGGAAATTGCCAAGCTAGACGTTTCTGTTGATGTTACGAGTCGCTTCTTTTGCAAGCATTAATGCAGGATATTATGCTTTTTGAGGCTTGTGCTCCTCCTGTGTTTCTCAAGTCTTTCTGTTTCTCACGGGAGTGGAGTATTGAAGATTGCAGTGAAATTAATGGGGATGATTCATGAGAATTGCTTGCTACAAGTAGAAAGCACCCTACTATATCAGTCCATATTTGTTGGATGTTCATAGCTATAATTTTCATTTTGATTCATACTATATTCATGATTATGCAATTATGCAGTAAGAGTCGTCTTATGTCGAAATTCCATATTATCATGTCACAAAGATAGAAACTCAAGTTCAGACCTTTACAACCTTTGCTAAAAATTGTGGGAATTCTATTGATCATATGCCCCATAAGGGGTAATTACAACTGGATCTCAGTGAAGATATTGGTGCCAACGGCTCAGTCGCTCTCTAAGTATGTGATCCTTAGTGGGAAGAAAGAATCTTCTTGGAAAAGAAGGAATTAACACTAGCTTCCAAATTTCTAATTTTGCTTTTCACTTTGTTTCTCATAAAAATTTTTGGTTTCTTTTTGTTCTTGACTGTCAATTTTATAGTCCTTTCGGCACTTTTTCCCCCAGAATTTTCTTTTTTTGTTGGCAAGCACAAGTGAACTTACCTTGGTTGCTTGTAAGCAGAATACGACGTTAAGTGAACTTACCTTCGTTGCTTGTGAGCAGAATACGACGTAAAACTGACAGCAATAAAGCCTCATAAATACACCCTCTTATTTAACAAGTGTATAGAGCACGAATTCGTCTAATTAAAGGGAAGTTAGCTAATTCATTCTTTAACAATGTTCAGGATCAATTACTTGAATTGGACCATGCATATCTCAATCCACCATCATAGTAAACAAAGATGACATGTCAATTATCATTAAGCTGACAAACTAAGTTATGTTTGAATGGAGCATAAACTGAGTAGAAGATCTATCCTAGCTATTAACATTTCACATAAGAAAGAGAGGGAGAGAGAGTGAGGATGATTGCCAAAACTTCATCTTGTTGCGTCCATCTACAACATTAGTGGAGAATCTTATTTTCACACTTGGAAAGTGTGGAAGCAATCCAAACCCTTTTGGCGAAGACATTTTCCTATCCTATAGTTGGGACTTCTAGCAAATAGAAACTAAACCGATGGCAGGACATCTGGGTTGAGAAGGTGGTGTTACTTGTAATTAACTGGCACATCATCACTTTCTAACCATGCAGGGGGAACCTTATTTTGGTTATTTTCAGAAAATTGGTGAATTAGCAGGAGAAGAATTCACCAAATTAAGAATGCTGTTCCAATAATTCTTGTTATCTTCATAGTAGCCACTACCACCACCACTACCTCCACTGTTCTCTGAGTCCTTGCCACTTTCTGAGAAGTTCTGTTCAGTAGAGTCACTAAGGAGAAGACTAGTGAACCCTTCTTCCATCACATTTCCAACATGAACATGACCGCTATTTGTCCTTAGAGATTCTGGACTCCATGTCCCTTCCATGGAGATCGTCATGTCTTGAAAGTCAGACGAAAATGATACTGAATTCTCTGGTAAATGGTTTGAATTTGCCAGGCCCTTCCAATCATGCTCGCTTTCATCTTTGATAATTCCAGTCTCTGATGAACCCGAAGTGCCAACAAACTCAATTAGAGGAACCGAATTCTCTCCCATGTTGGCTGAAATCATGATTGGAGGAGCATTCTCTGAGAAAGTAAGAGTAGATGTTGGAGACTCAAGGTCACCTCCAATTCCAGTGTCTAGGGTACCACCATTACCTTCACTAGATTTTGACCACCCACCGTTCCAAGCTTTCAGTGCATCAAATGATCGTGGAGGATGAACTGAAGTTGAACCAGGAATATAAGTCTGAGGGCTAAGCCGCTGTTGAAATGAATGTGAGCGTAGCTTCGATTCTCTAACGAGTCTAGCCTCAGCTTCGAGCCTAGCACTCTCCCACTGAGCCATGTGGCTAATGTTAGCTGCATTCTTGGATTGGCCTTCGCTGGACAGTAAAGCATCATTCCTGGGCTTGTGAGTCACTGGATCAATCCCCATTTTGGTTAACCTTTTCTTGAGATGTGTATTCCAGTAGTTCTTAATCTCATTGTCTGTCCTCTTGGGCAAGTGAGTAGCTATAGCCGACCACCTGAGGATGAGAATATAAGAACAGACCTTGGGAAGAATATAAAGTGAGGGACGTACGAGCTATCAGATACACAAAGCCTTTTTCTATGCTCTAAACCTCTTAGATACAATGATAAGACTGGAGAAGAAAAGAAAAGGACCAAAAAACAAAATCATGATTTTCTATGTCGCGCTGCAGAATCTCTTTTGAAATGTAAGAAGACATGTTCACGTACACAACATGCTCAAGCGAGTGGTTTATTGTAGTCAGAAATAAAGGCAACTACATGTTGCTGGAGAGGAGCTAATTCTAATCGTTAAGCTTTCATAACAAAGCCAAAAAACACTAAGAGAAACACAAGGTCAGAACTTATGACATTGTTGAAGTAGAAACTACTCCCAAATTCACTACAAGAATTCACATTGTTGAATATTGTGAGAAGACTCGTTCAGATCCAGTCATTTGGGGTGCTTCAAAAGAATGATAACGTCTGAATGTGACAAGTAAACCATGTCAAGACTGTCAGGTTTAAGGATCTTTGCACCTGTTCCCCAAGAGGGCATGGAGTTGAATTATGGTTTGCTCTTCTTGCAAGCTGAACTTTCCTCTTTTAATATCTGGTCTGAGATAATTAGTCCATCTAAGTCTGCAACTCTTTCCACATCTCTGAAGACCTATAAATGAAGAGACAAAAGTTGCAGTTTTCTTCACTCAACTACGGTTAGTTAAAACTTCACTACATAGACACACAAATCATTAACATGACATATCACCTGCTTTGGCTGGCAAATTTCGCCAGCTTCCATGACCATGTTCTTCTATATATGCCAAGAGCTTTTGATCTTCTTCAGGTGTCCATGGTCCTTTCTTCAGACCAATCTTGTCACAGCATGGTGATCGACCCATCTTTGCTAGTCAAAACCAGCGAAGAAGGAAGTAGGTGCTTTGGCTTTTTATACAATAGTCAGTAGAGAGGGACAAATTTATGGAGAGACTGAGAGAGGAGTATTTGTAAATGTAAATTGAGAGATGGGCAGAGAAGAAAGGTCAGCGTATTAAATGGGATGAAGAAATAAATTTTGGAGCCACATCCCAGAAGTACACGTAAATTCAAGTAGTGAGTAGCAGCATTGTTGTTTACTTCGCACAAGGATTTCATCGTCTTTTCACACGAGCATTATGTTAGATCTAGACTAGACTTTCATGGCTCGACATTTTTTTACTTACTTTACTCCAAAACCTCATCAGAATAATTTTATCCATTCAGTAGCTGATCTCCAAGAGACTTGATCCTCTGTGTCACCTGCTATGTATCAATCTGTCACTCCATCCTAACCATTCATTTATATGAGACTCACATAAATAAATGGTTAGGATAGAGTGGTACAGAATTAGTACATGATAAGTGGCACGGAAGATTTGGGTTGAGTCTCGGATTCAACTTGGTCACTGAACATACTCTTAAGGAAGGTAATAATGGCCTTAGGGTTTGCATCAGAAGCTAATTAAACCTCAGACAGAATATTGATTTTGTGAACATTAAGAGGGTCTTGGTGATTGAGGAAAGTCATTCTGCCAGGATCAGAGTAAGTACTATCTTCTCAGCCACAGGATGCTGTTGATTTCATCATCAGGGTCCGCATTTCATTGCAGCTTATTGAGCATGTCACTTGATGGGCTACACAAGTAAAGAAACAAAAGAGTGGCACTTAATGTGTGATAAGATGGATTCCAATCGCATGAAACTGTCGTAGGATCATGCGTATAGTTGCTATAAAAGGGAACAAAATGTATGTAAGTCAGTGTTCTCAGAGTTAGTCGCTTGGATCGGACTTGGTGAAAACATTCATTGATTGGTTTGTTCAGATATGCTAAGAAGTAGAAACAAGATGCTTGGTGATCAGAAGGAAAGGAGCTTTCTCTTTTTTCTTGTTATGTAAGAATCATTACACTATGAAAATTTATAGGTAGAAGCTTCGTTTTCCTTTTCCTGTAGCATGATCATTTATTATCAGAGGCAACTTTCAGTTATAGCAGAATAGCCTAATGGGCATCAAAATTTATTAGCATATGACTTAACAATTAAAGCATTCCAAATTAATTACTCAGATTTGAATAAGACATCAAGTCAAGCCAAGCTATAAGTTCTTCCCTTCAAGTTTGGTTTCACAAGATCGCTTGAGAAGTTGAGCTCAATCCCAGGAAAAGATGTAACTGGCATTCAAACCGGCATCAACTACTTCCACAGGTCTAATTGTTGAGCGATCTTCATATTTTCCTCAATCAATTTCATATTTAAATTAATATCGTCTGACACACTTTTATATGTTAGAACATATTTCTTTTTAGAAACATGAAGTCAAGACACGATTCGATACATGAGTAATTCAAGGACCATGTCGTATGATGAAGAATATGCAAAAGAGCACATGAAATATTTGTGTCTTTCGTCGTTCTTTGGACTTATCAAAATTACATAGTCTAAGACACGAATATGCGATATGATAAAATTTTTCCTAATTTTTATCATTAAAATCTTCTATAATTTTATCTTAATACGTTCAAATTTAATATTTTTAAGAAAATGATTATTCCTTGATTCAAATTTGAAAGTTTTAAACAAATGAGCAATATCACCGTTAATTAAGGGAAATTAAAAAGATTTGGGTTGACAAAACATTTTATTTTGTATATTTATATCATATCATTAGGTCAAATTGAAATATGATCAGTCTAACGTGATTTTAAGCGTAAGCACGTTCAGTAGAAATTGCAATTAAACTTCAAAAGAAAAATGTATTAAAAATTGTCTGAACGTTATTTTGGCTAAATTTGGGTGAAAATCAATGTTGCGAATATCGTACCGGACTCGGTACCGAATTGAGTTCTAGAACGGTACTATACCGGTACCGGTCAATACCGGGTACTGTACCGGTACCGGTTAATTCGGGCAATTTTTTATATTTATGAAATAGTCTCTAAAATTTTTAAAATTTGCAAAATAGTCCACTGATATATTGTACAGTTATATACTGTACAGTTTCCTGTTTACAAG
>JANZXP010000008.1:12289372-12309154 GCA_027576715.1 Erythroxylum flavicans | reverse complement strand
ACGGCGGCGAGAGAGAGGCGAGACCGAGAGAGTGAGAGAGAGACTGAGAGAGGGTGAGAGTCTGAGAGAGTTGAGAGGCAGATGCTGGGTCAGGGGGGTAGTATTAGGTTTAAATTTCAGAAATTTCAAATTGGTCCCTCAACAATTCGAATTTGCCGAAATTAACCGGTATTTACCGGTATGTTAGGTACCGTCCGGTACCTAACGGAAAACGCCGATACCGGCCGATATTTTTGGCCGGTACCGATGCTTAATTTCCCTTACCGTTTTCAGCCAGTACGGTACGGTAATCAACACGCTGGTGAAAATAAGTAAAGATATGATTTGTGGGATCTAAAGAATCACATCAACAAGATTTTCGAATGGAGTTTAATTGGCTACAACTAGAGACAAGATAGAGGAGCAAAGTATTCAAGTATTCTCTAAATTTTTCTAGCTTTTCACAATTTTTTTCCCTTAGTGTACGCTAAGGCAAGTTTTCTTCTTTAAAAGATAGTTGTAGCTATGACTATTGTTGGCTAATTTTCTGTCTTGGTTAAAGGAAGTGAAATTCTTTTGGAACTTTAAAGATTGGAAGATAATTAGGTCTTAATATGGAGTGTTTCAATTATTTATGTATTGGATTGATTTTTTATGCTTATATTTTATGTTTTTTTGATTGATTTCTAATGCACGCAATTAGTTTATTAATTGAAGTGCTCATTTGCTAGTTTAAAGGCCAAATACTTAAAAGTTCAATTCTTTTAATTAATTGTACAATTAAAAGTTTTAGTTTGTTGCTTCAAAAAATATTAAATTAGAAAAAAGCATTCAACTAGATTAAATGCAATCAAGGATGTTGTCTTATTTTGCTTCAATGGTCTTTCTTTTCTTAAAGTTATTGTTAATTAAATTTTAGATCGTATCTAAGATTGTTAAATAATAATGCTTAATTGAATCATATGTTTTTAATTAGCTAATCCTAAGGAAAAAATTTATTTAATATCATATCGAATATATGATTGATGAGATAATTATTTTATTTCAATAACTAATAATAGTTTCAAAAGGTTGAAATAACCATAAACTAAAGTTTGTTTTGTTGATAATTCTCAGTTTATTATTCAATTTATTTTCTTTGTTCAAAATTCCATATTATTATAACGCTCCCATTTTTTTAAGAATTTTATTTTGTATTGATTAGCAAATTAAAATTCCTTGTAGAATCAACTCCTACTTCTCTATATTTTACTTGTTAATTGCAGGAATTTAGGAATTAAATTAGGGTATAGATGACAGTTCAACCAATATGTTTGTGTTTATGTTTTTTTTTGGACTTACCAAAACAAATTTGAATTAGACTTAAGAGAATGACACTTTTTGTCTCATGAAAATGCATCACCGTTAGTAGTCTTCTTTGATGTATTTCTTAAAAATGCTAAGTTAGCTCCTCAAATAAATGAATTTTTCCTTAGGGAAAACTTTAGTTATTATATCAAGTACTTGCGTCTTTGAAGAACAATATTAAGTTTTACTTTACCCTCGTTTTCTAAATGCTAGGTAAATATATCACTATCAAGAGAAAACACGTAGCTAGAAGTGCTCCTTACATCATCGATAATATTAACCCAATCATTATCAATATATCTAAATAAATCAGTGTTCTTTTCCTTCTTGTAGATTAATCTATAGTCTAATGTTCCTCTATATACCTTAAAACTCTCTTAGTGGCGTCAAAGTAAGTTTTAATTGGCTATTATATGAATCTTAATAGCAAAGTAGTTGCATCCATCAAGTTTGATTTTTTTGGTTATTAAATACAACAAATTCCCAATCAAACTTTTATACAAGGGTGCACCTACCTTTACCTCACCATCTTCTCTTAGCAATTTTAAGTTCTTAGGAAAAGAATCGGTCATTGTCTTTAATCTGGCTTAATCTCCATGATAAGAGTGTTACGCACCCCCTAAGATTAGATACATTAAAATTTGTTTCAAGATCATACATCTCATACTTATCATCATCACTGACAACAATAATAACAATAATATTCTAGTAGAAGTCCCACTAAGATAAAGGGTCTAAAGAGGTTTAGAAATATACAACTGTACCTTTAACTAATAAAGAAGTTATTTCTAATGGACTTATAGGAAAAAGAAAAAAGAAAGAAAGAAAGAAAGAAAGAAAAGTTTTTTAGAACTGTTTATAGGAAAAAAAGAAAAATAACGGTAATAATAACAATAAAGTAAGAATAAGAATAAATAAATAAATTCAAAAATAAAATAAAAGGATAATAATAAATAATAAATAATCAAAATAAAAGATAAATAATCAAAATAAAATAAAATAAAGTAAAATGAATACATATAAATAGAAACATAAAAATAAGTAATAAAATAAATAATACAATAAAAAATAGAACAAAGTAAATATAAATATAAATATTAAATATTAAATAAGTAAATAAATAAACAAACAAGCCATTCTAAGAAAATATTTAGGCTATGTAAGGAAATATTTAGGCTAAATAACTAAGGGGAAGTACTATAGATTAAATGTTTAGACCAAATACAAGACACAAGACGGGAAGAGAAAGATTTAAAAGACCTATAAGAAAAAAAAGGACTTCTCAATGTGAGATCCTGTACCCGTATCCTAGTATGTTAAAGTTTTCTATTAAGGTGTCCCTAGTAAATTCTAACAGAGTTATATCATTCTTGATGACCTCCTTTCAGATTTTCATAGTTCTTCTTCTTTTCCTCTTATAATCTCTGAGTACAATCTTCTCACATTTACTCATTAGAGCGTCAGGATATCTCCTCTTAATATGTTCGAACCACTGAAGCCTTATCTCTCTTAATTTTTCATTGATATTATTCACCCTTAATTTGTTCTTACCATGACATTTGTTACCTTTTTCTTTTAGTAAAGTTGCACATATAATGGAGCATCCTCATCTCTACTACTAAGTTAGACCTATTTGATGGGTCAACATTATGCCTTATAAAGCATGGTCGATCTAATCGCTAAACGGTAGAATTTATCTTTGAGCCTGAGTCACATAAAGCTTATGACGCACTCCTCTATTTAAGTTACCCTATTATGATACAATGAACTATGTCTTCATCGATCTCTCAATTACTTTGGATGATAGATCCTAAATACTTAAAACATTCTTTCTCTGATATAACTACTAAACCAATCTTTACCTTCATATTAAATGCCACCCTTTGGCTCAAAAAGTCACACTTTAAGTACTTAGTCTTATTCTTATTCAATTTAAAGCCCTTCAATTATAGTGTATCCCTCCAAAGTTCTAGCTTGACATTGACACTCTCTTTTTTCTCATACACTAAAACAATGTCATCACTACTGTAAATAAAAAGGGGCTCAATGAGGAGCTTTGGTGTAGCTCGATATTGACAAAGAAATGTTCTATATTTCTGCCTATTATCTTTACTACTATAGTCTTCACACATTCATACATATCCTTAATAACTCATATATAGGTCACAAGAACTCCCTTAATTTTTTAAACACCTCTATATAATTTCCCTAGGTGTCCTATCATAAATCTTCTCTAAGTTAATAAAAACTATGTATAGGTTAAGTGGTCTTTCCCTGTAATATTCCGTTAATCTATTAAAGCAATGTATAGCTTTTATCGTAGACCTTCTAGTATGAAACCAAACTGGTTCTTCAAGATAGGTGCAACCTTTATCACTCTCTTCTCAATCACCTTTTCCCACAACTTCATAGTGTGACTAAGTAGTTTGATATCTCTATAGTTGTTAAAACTTTAGATTTCCCATTGGTTCTTGCATAGAGGAATTAGTATACGAAGTCTCCACTCATTTGACATTTTAGTGGACTTGAGGATCATATTAAAAAGTCAGACTAACTAAGTAAGACCCTCTTTACCTAGGTTCCCCCACACCTTTATAGGTATTTCAGTAGGCTCTATTGTCCTTTTACTCTTCATCACCCCAAAAGTTTTTTTAATTTATTCTCTTAGACTTGTTAACAACATGTGAAGTTACAATTTCTCTCAGACTTGCTAAGATTACCTAAAGAGATGTTATCATAAAAAGGCTACAAAGGTATCTCTGTCATCTTCTCTTGATGTCATTTTCATCCACCTACTTTATCTTTTATACAACAAACTCGATCTAAGTCTTTCGTTTTTTTGTTTCCTAGCTCTCGCTAACTTAAATATATCTTTTTCTCCATATTTAGTTTCCAATCATTGGTATAAGAATACAATCAGCTTCATAAATTTTTCAAGTAAAATTTAGATATTAACTTCATTTTATCTTCTATTAAACCTTTGCTTAATCAAATATTCATCAATCATGTTGTACTAATCTCTTGGGGTTTGTTTTAAGCCATAATGAACTTTGTGCATTAGGTACACATCATTCTTCTTATTATTAATGTTTATTCGATTGCTCAACATTTATAGTTTCCTTGATGAAGCCATTGAAGGATGCTGATATGACAGCAAGAGGAATGTTAACTTGGCATCATAATTAAATTTGATTTTAGAAACTCATTTAAGAACCTTCAAATTTGCTAGTATTTCTAATAGAGATCAACTTTCATTCTTGTTTATCATATAAATCTTATCTTTTATGGCTTTAACTCATTCTTTCTTATTTATTGCCTCAACAAATATTAAATATGTTATTTTATAAATTTCATTAAGAGGCTTATTCTCCTAAATAAAATTTTGGTGTCTTGATCACTCTTAGCCTCCTCTAGGACTTCCTTCTCTTTACAAAGCGGTGAAAGGTTGATCTTTTGAGTTTTAAAGTTCATTAACCAATAAATTTTGCCAATTTAATTTGGGAAATTCATCAATTAAAACATCTTAAACCCACTTAAATCTTTCTTATTGTAAGATTAAACAATAACCTGAGTTTAGCTTTTTTGTTTAAAGTTTTATTTTAACTTTATGAACATGTATACCTTATAAACTACTAAAAACTTCAAAAAGCATCTAGGAATCGACAGTGGTCACTTTTTTTATATCTCGACTGGGAAGCGTGAAAACAAGACTGGAAGGGGGCTTAAGTATCAATGTCCTTAGCCCGCATTAATCAATATCAATAAGAATGACAATCGTATAGGTATAAGTTAGCACTTCCTTGCTTGCATCCGAAGTTTGTAATAGATTGTGAGTTACAAAATTATGTTTCATATGATGTTCTAATTTATTACCTTAATAGGTAGCATATTAAGTAAATATATTGAAGTTTCCACTCCTTTTTTCCTAAATTTGTTTATGTTTCTTTTTTGTCATTATACTTCTTACGATCTTTATAGTGCTTTTATTTTTCCTATCTACCACTCCATTCTATTGAGGAGTTTATAAAGCTGCCAATTGGTGATTGATTCCCCGTTGGATAAAAAATCTTTGAACTTGTTAAAAAATATTTTCAAAACCATTATCAAGTCTTAGTTGCTTGAGTGAGAGATTTTTTTTTCAATTTTTGCTTTCAACTTCCTGATTTCTAAAATGCCTGATTTTTAAGTTTTAAGAAAGTAATCCAGTTATATCTTTTATAATCATTAATGAATAACACTTCTATTTCCATTTAGTGAGACCTTAATAGGTTTAAATACATCAAATATAAGTAGATGTAACATCTATTTAGCTCTCCAAAAAGCATTAGAAAAAGGAAATTTTGCTTACTTCCCAAACTGGTGGACTTAATAGATTTCATTAGTTTCTATTACCTTGGGAAAGCCTTTCATAATACCATTTTTACTCATCCTTTTCAATGATTCAAGATGAACATGTTTTAATCTATTATGCCATAACATAGACTCATTCATAATTATAAAATTTAGCATAATTTATGGAATTACTCTCTACAACATACTTGGCTTTATCATTCCAATTCATGTAGACCTTTATCATTTCAGCTACTTTAGAGTCAATTATCACATGTTCATTCTTATAAAATTTCATAACACATATTTTTTTCAATTAATTGACCAACACTAAACAAAGTTTGATTAAGTCTAGGTACTAGAAGTTCATCAATTATTAACTTGATACCTATTGAAGTATATATATCAAAACAACCTCTTCCTTTCACCTTCAAGAGAGCACCATTGCTTGTTATGAATTTGCACTAAAATTTATTGTCTAAGATTTTAAAAAGAACTTATCATATTCCATACGACATGTACATCTAAAATTCATAATCCAATTATTGTAAACAAACAAAGTAACAAGAGCGCAAAGAGTTCTTCAACTTCTTGTTCCTCTTTAAGTTTATATTACAAAGCAAATTTTTTTTTGCATTTTGCTCCCTAACACTCACTACAATTGTGGTTAAGAATGAAGAGTAGAGTGCTTCTATCTTTTTTAGTATATTACAAGGTTATATACAAAAGATGAAGTATAATATATGTTTAAGAAATGTCATCTTATAAAAACATCATATAAATTATAGATAAAAGACATGAAAATATAAAGATAATAAGAAAAGTTGATCCCATCTTGATAATATAAGGAACTCAACTAACCCTATATTTGAATTAACATAGTCTAACGCACGATTAAGTATTAAGGCATATTCCTCTCTAATAATATCAAATAAAGATATGGCTTGATATATGGAAAACTCAAAGATCATGTCATATAATAGTGCATATATAGAAGAGCACATGGTCTAATACACGAATGTATCTATGCTTATGTTTCTTTATAAACATAAAGAAATGATAACTTTCATATTTCATAAAAATATATGAACAATAACAACTTTTGCTAAATTAATAAAACAAGTCTATATTGATGTGATTATCGTCTCATTTTTTAGGTAGCTTGATTTATCTTTAGCTTTTCCCTTACCTTTTTTTTCTTTCTTTATTGCTTAGCAGATCGTGAAAAAAGATTGTTGCTCATTTTGAAAAAGAATAAGATACTCACAAATACTTACAAACTTTCACAAATAATGAAATAAGAGTATTATTGTAATAAAACTTTTATTTTTTCCCTTTTACAAAAAATGAAAGATTACATGGTTACTTACATTATCAATGGATAATTTTAGACTAACTAACTTAAAGATATTTAATGCTAGAATATAAAAAGGGAGATAATTATAATGACATAATAAAATCTACATAATATAAAAATTTGACTATATTGTATTTATTTTTCCATAACTCTCTATAGGTAATTTCAAATGCCGCAAGGTTAATTCCATTTATATCTACAAACATAAAGCTTTAAAATGAATCTTAGAGTGCCTGAATTGATTAAAATTTGACCGTTTAACTACAAATGCTAGCAACTTGATTAAAGGGCTTTACAAACTCTAAGTTAATCTCCTTCTTAACAATACATTATCAAATAAAATAAAACTTTGTCTCAATATACCTGCTCCTATCTTAGAATAGCCTAATGAATATAGGTAACTAATTGCAACATACTCTAATTCATACGTAGAGAGTGTGACTATGGTTTTTTCTTTAAACATTAAGAGATTGGCATTATATCCCAAAAAGAAAACAAAACCACTAGAACTTTTTTCTATTATTAAGATCTTTGATAAAATCATTATCATAAGTACCCATTAGATTAAAATTTATAAAAAATGATTAAAACATGCCATAATTAATTATACCTTTAAGACATCTAATAATTCTTTTAGTTATCTTTATGTAAACCTTAGATGCTATCTCTATAGATCGACTATTAAATTCAATTACAAATGATATATATGGTCTTGTGAAAGTTAAATACCTCAAATTTTATACAAGAATTTTCAACACAGTTGGATCTAAACTCTTATCCATCTAACTTAGATAGCTTTATTCTATATTTCATAGGAGTGTTAACCAACTTACTATTTATCATCTTGAACTTATTAAGCATCTTCTTTGTATAACCTTCTTGAGTGTTTCCATTCATTTCACCATAATTCCCAATTAGTAAGATATCAATCTCATGTCACTCATCTTAAACTTTTAGGTGATAAGATATTTGAACTCTTCAAACATCTTTGAATTATTACATATGAAGATACGACCATCCACAATGATACAAATAAATAACAAATTATATTTATCCTATTTTATATAAAAAGCACAGTTGTGTAAGTATCTAGTGAAACCATTATCTTGGAAATAATTGTTGCTTTTGCTATTCCAAGCTCCTGAAACTTGTTTAAGTCCATATAGCTCCTTCTTTAATTTTAACACTTTATCTTCTTCACCTTGTACAATATACCCCATTGGTTGCTCAATATAGACTTTTTTTTCAAATTAACCATTAAGGAAAGTGAACATGACATTCAATTGGTGAATTCTCCAATGATTTTAGATAGTAAAATATATTAATAGACGTTTTATTTTCAAGTGACTAATATAGGCAAATATCTCTTCATTATCAATGCCTTACTTTTACTTGTACCTTTTGACAATAAGCCTTACCTTATATATTATTTAGCTTTGTAATTTTTTAAAAGATTTTGAACACCCATTTAGCTCAAATGGCATGAAAACCTCTTGAAAGGTAAATAACTTCCCATATATTATTCCTTTTAATGATTTAAATTTCTTTGTTCATTGCATGAATCCAGTTCTTATTCTTATTAGCATCTTCAAAATTTAAAAGACTCAATATATGTAAGTAGTTAAGACAAGTTAGGATTATCATAAAATTCCTCAAGTCTTTGATATCCTTAAGGTCCTATACTTATTAGTAAAGATGTGGATGATGATGCTTGAGATGATGGGGTTGGTGAGGTTATCGGAGAAATTTCATTTTTGATTTCTTAAATAACCTTCTTTTCTTCTTTATATTCAAAATATAGTAGGAAAACAAAATATCCCTCCATTTGAGAGCTCCTATCCCAAAATTCTTCTTCATTAAATTCAATATCTCAACTAATAACAATCTTGCTATTAGTTAGCTTGAACAACTTGTAGTCTTTTGAGTTCTCATCATATCTAATAAAAACAAGCTTCTTGCTTTGATAATCAAGTTTAGGCTTTTCTTGCTTTAAAACATAAAGATACATAATAGAACTACAAACTATCAAATGAGATGCATAAGGCTATACTTCACTCTATACTTCTTATGAAATGACATCTTTTAAGCTCTTTGTAGGACTATGATTTGAAAGATAAATTGTACATGCAACTGCTTTAGGCTAAAACTCCTTAGACATCTTCATACTTTTCAACATGGTTCTCTCTATATTCAGGATTGTTCAATTCTTTCTTTTAGTAACTCTATTTTATTAGGAAAATCTATGCATTTTAAGAGGAAAACAAATTCCATATAGCTCACAAAATCTCTTAAAGTTATTAGAAGTAAATTCTCTACCTTCATTAGTTCTTAAAGCTTTAATATCACAACCATTTTCTTTTTTAACTGAGCTTTAAACTTTTTAAACACATCAAAATCTTCAGACTTTTACTTCAAAAATTTTACCCATTATGGAGTATTAATGTATCATAAATATATGCATGAGCAAGTTTGAGTTGCTTGGTAGCTTTTGAAATTGGTTGGCGTAGAAAAATTTTCCTAGAATGCTTTTTAAGTAAGCATGCCTCGCGTAATTTTTCAGGGTGTTCTATTCTTAAGTGCATTAAAATTCAAGTGTTCATACCTTATATGCCATATACATAAAGGATCATTGACACCAATCTGTAAACACATGATCTTTGTAGTGTGCAAGTTTAATAAAAATATCATGTTGTTAGTCATAGTTACCTTAAAAAAATAGTATTATGATCTCAAAGTCAAAGAGTATGAACCTCCATATAGATTTGAGAACCGTTCTCTAAAAGGCAACCAATGCTTAAAATATTATTATTTAGTTTTGACATAAAGTAATTACTAAAGAGAAGCTTATGACCACTTACTTTTATCTTAAGCAAAATCATAGCCTTGTCTTTAATCTTCACTATTGTATTATCACTAAAATATATAGTCCTTATCACTTTAGTATCTAATTTAACAAATTTTCTTTTGTCACCTATCATATAATTGCTAGCTACATTATAAAGGTATCATGTGCTTTTTCACTTATTGGTTCATCCTTTATCATAAGTAGTAAAAAAAGTTCTTTCTGTTACATCTTTATTAACTTCTACAAAATTTCCTTCATCTGTGTTTTTGAAAAAATACTACCAAGAATAATGGCTATGCTTGCCACATAAATAACATTTAACTTTAGCTTTATCACCTTTTATTGTATAATTTTTGCCAAAGTATCCTCTTTCTCTTCCTCTTTCTTGACCATATTGAAAATTCTTAGGTCAATATTCATAAAAAGATTGTTGTTTATCTCTTCCTCTACTTTGGCTGCATGCATGTCCATAAGCTCATTCATGATTATGTCCACTTTCATATATAAATTATCTTTTTCCACTTTCCATATAATTGTTTTTAGACTTTATATAAGGATAACTTTGCCATAAGGCATGTTTTACTGGTACACTTTTGCTTACATCTTTACATTTTTCAGTAGCCACTACCATCTTTAAATTTTGTTGTTTTCCACAGATTCTTTGATGTAGTTTCATTAGTTTTTTTTCCAGATATTTCTTCCTCCAAACCTTGATAGATGATGACATGTTCACTATGATCTTTTTTTCCTTTGCTTCTCTAAGACTTCTTTTTTAGCTTGATCAAACTCTTCTCATCTTAAGGCTCCACATAGCCTTTTGTAACTACATCCCATATCTTTCTTCCTTTGCTTTTCCAAGAATGATCTTCATCCTAAGTATCCAATTATCATAGTTGAGTTTGATAAGTTGTAGATAGTGAAAATATATAAAGGCTCCTTTTGATATCATAGTTTTTTTCTTATACCACTTTATTGAAAAAAATAAGATATGCACAAATATTTGCACACTCACACAAACAATAAAACAACAGTAGTCTTGCGGCATAACTTTTTGTTCTTTCCTCTCTTTTATAAATGAAACATTACATGACTATTTATAGTGTCAATGAAGAATTCTAGACTAACCAACTTAAAGTCATTAAATTGTATAATACAAAGATGAAAATACTTTGTATAACAAAAGAATTATTTATACTCTCTTTATTTCACCATAATTTTTCTAAGTAACTCCAAATGACCTAAAGTCAATTTCATTTAATATAGACACATAAATCTTTAGAATGCATTTTAAATCACTTGAATTGATTAAGATTTGACCATTCAACTATTCCTTTAAAATTGTTTTCGAAATTATCAAAATCAATTCTATTTCTATAAGCTTATTCATCCTCAAAATGTAGGCAAGAAAATCAACGAGAAAAATCTTTTTTGTTTAACCAGAAAAATTACTGAAAAAGGTTAAAAAATGGTGACTGCAGAATTGTCATTTTGAACTTGTCATTTATCCATTTATCGTGTCTTCCATGCCTACGTGACCAGATGGTACCTGTCTTAGATAAGAGTATCAAATTAATGAGCAAACAATAATCAGGATCAGAAGCATCTGAGTACACTAGCAGAAGCATTTTACCAGTTTCTTCAGGAAAAGTTATGATTGTGCTTAAAACGGACCGGCCAAAACAATACTCAAGTGCTAAGCAAGCTCAGCCAGTTAGAGAGGTTGGCTCTTCATTCAATACTTAAGTGCAGAACTTTCAATGTTTAGACTTTATAGTAGTGATTGTGACTTGGATACAAGAAGTTTGTTGCACTAGAATGGAAAAGGGTGGTGCTTTAATCATCTGTAAGAACCGCACAAGGGCTTAATTGAGGTGGGGGCACCAGGCTTGTTGAGGAGGAGGAGGTGCGTGTCGAGATTGATATAGAGCGTGAAAAGACGAGAAAAATGGGTCCCCATGAGATGGAACTTAAATGTGTGTATGTGGTGTGTGCAAGGCAAATATCTCCAATTGGATCGAAGTTGATATTGGCTATGGAGGACAATGGGGACACCACCTTAAATTCCCCTTGATCATTGCCAGCTCTGGTCTAGTATCTGGTCCAACGTGTCTTAATTACCCTATTAAATGAATATTCAAGACACTTGTCAGGGTTCTATAAGTCCGCGTATAAGTCAAGAAAAAAGTGGAAAGGCAGAGGGAAAAGGAGAAGCATCCATGGATCATTTGTTTCAAAAAATATTTGGATGTCACTGTTTTGATCCAAACTTACATTGCAAGTGTGATTATCCAAAAGTCGCAATCCTCGAAGCAATTTCTTTTGATCCTGGATCATGGCTGCCTGGCTCTATATACTTCTTTGCTTTGGTGTTCTGATAATCTAGTTTTAATTACAGATTAAAATTGCTTCAAGATAAATCGTAGTCCCATGCTTACAAACTTTTAGCTTTGTTTCTGTAAATAAATGCTCTATGATTCCTGCAATTCACTGTTTCTTTTCCATGCAGAATGAGTTTTGAACTGATTATGGTCACAATTTGGAATCTGAAGTTTGAAAGAAGGAATTGGTAAACAGATGATTTTTCGAACAACGTGTTCAGTGTTCACGAAACGTTTCAAGTTTTACAAAGTTTAAAACTTGAAGCAGAACAGAAGAAGTCGACTAGTAAACCATACTTTGGTACAGAAAATGGGTTGTCTACGTCTGGCTGCCACTGCGTTAATGGATATTGTTTTCTATTAGATAAATAAAATTTCAAAGCAGTTTGACTAAAATTGATAGTTACAATACACTACACTACTGGCTGCTGGTCATATCATATTTCATATTGTTTGCTCATGAGTTAAAAAAAAAAGTCATGAGGAATAAATGGCATTTACTTGGTGGGGTTATGAGGTAGTTGATGAGATTAATACTATGCCCTATAGCACTGTACATGCTACTCCAATCTTTATTCATATATATATATATATATATATTAATAAAGATTGGAGTAGCAGGTACAGTGCTATAATACTATGCCCTATAGCACTGTACATGCTACTCCAATCTTGATTCATATATATATATATATGCCATTAGTAAAATTAAAATGTCACTCTCAGTCTTAGAGGTTAAGCATAGTATTGGAATAAATAGCTACTATTATATTTACTACCTCAACTCCCAACTTAAGATAGTCATTACTATGAATTATTCCTAATAATTTATTTTTTATACTAACGTCAACCTTCCTGATTTAATTGTATATGAACGACTCTATCATTAAGATTAATTTTAAATATTACTTAAAGAATAAAATCGCACACCTTTATATCTAATGGGTCAATTTAATATCCGACTCTTCTTTTGTACATACATCTGTATACTAGTTCTCTTCATAGTTTGAGTTAATAGTGTATACAGACCAATGAGGCCCGTTATTGGTACCGGCCAATGGAAGGAAGAATAGCCCATGAAGCACCAGACACAATGAGTAGGAGCAGCAAGCAATCTTTTGCAGATAACCATCTCTCTGTGACCTCTACAATCTCTCTGTGACCTTTACAAGGTTCAGTAAAGTATTGCAGTATTGGTAATCTTGAGACCTTATCTTTCTTTAATTGCCAGACATGTAAGACTTCTAAACCAATAATCAAGCCTACAATGAAATAAACCAATTTGTGACATAAAAATCTTATGATACGCATCGTTTTGAACATTGCATAAGGTTATTTTAGACGGATGATCCAAACTTTTAAAATTACGTTAGTGTTTGAAGTCTAATCGTGGGTTGCTTGGGCTACTCTAACCTTTAGGGTCTAGGCTCAATACCTCTTTAGTTCTTGTTCTTTGGCCCAATAATGAATTCTAGGTCATATAATTTAATTCAAAATCAATAAAGAAACAAACTTATAAACCAACATAGGTTGGAGCATCCTCTTTTGCGTAGGGTGTTTCAATCCTATTCCACTTAATCTACTCAACATAATTGTCTAAACTCCACATAAATGTGTGAATAAAATTTAATATAATAAAATTGGAACTAGTTAATTAGAATTCAAATGTTGGACCTTAAAAGAGTCGAACGTGAACTGACACGAAAATGATGATTCAATATTTCCTTTCTTGTTACAACAGCCAAACATGCTTCTGTAGCTATTCTAAATTCTAATAGCTGTAGGCCAACATGATTTGAAAGTCGGATGGTAAGTGTTCAAGTAGAAACATGTGTATATGTTCGCCAACTCTCTCGCGTAACTTTGGGAGGGAGAGAAAAGGAGGCTAAACTTTACTGATGAATACAGTGAAAAAGGCTTCACGTGTAGTTTCAAACAGAAAGCAGAAAGGGAAGGCAAGGGAAAGGGAGATGGAAAGAAACCGAGGTTCAGTGCATATTGCATGCAAATCTACACGATTACCAATGTTTCCTTAATTTGTCAAATAAGAAAAGTCTTCACGTGAAATCTATTTCTTTAAAAGAAACATACATCCATCTCTATAAATTAGGACTTTTAATAAACAATAACTAAAGATAAGCTTCAACCTACCTTATCTCAAAGGAGTGTACTTCTCATAGTCATAGGTGCATTCACTCAAATCATCTCCCCTGTGGATTCTTAATTTATTAGGGATTCCTTTTCTTCATCTTGGGCAAATCCAATGCCTATCTATTTCAATGGTATGTATGTTGAACAATTTTATCCTTTCTATTATTTGGACAATTAATAATTGTAATTTTTGGCTTTTCAGTAAGTTATCAGTTAAGTTATGTAATTTGATCCAGATAAGAGTAATAAAATTGCTCAATAAATGATCTAAATCAATGGGGCAAAGTCCAGGAGAAAAATAGATTCTGATTAGTATGGACCGAACCCATATTAGGCTTGTGATGGGGAAGTTCGATATGAAAGCTATATATAAAAGTTAAAGTCTCCTGCAGTTGCTCATATCATTCGTAAGTATACAGACCCTCTGACTCATTAAGAGCGCTTACGTATTGAGAAAACTACAGAAAGGCATTAACCGCATGTCGGTGAACGGTTGCCGTGAAGATCCCCGGAGATTGGATCTTGTTTTGCTCACGAAAACTGCTTCAAAAGTTAAGATGAAATTGAAATCAGTTATTCCACATTTCTTTCATTTTTAACCCTTTCACGAACGATCTGGGACACGTAATAAAGTCTATGCTATGTGTCACAAGTGGTATCAAAGCAGTTATATGATCGGGTTGTCAGAAACGAAGGTTTTTCAATTTTCATCCATTATGGTTTTCATCAGTTTTTGATTCCTTTTTCATTTTTTCTGCATATATGATTATGTAAAAGTGGTACACATAAGGTTAGCTATAAAAAATGAGTCAAAACGGGCCAAAAAGAGCAAAAAAAGATCTATGGATCACCGAAAATTGCCCTCCCTAGTGTTACAGTAACCGCCATAAGGCGGTTCGGTTCAACCCATAGAGCACTCTACCACGGGCATGGGATGGCTGGTGTGTGTGTCACACACGCCTGCCATCTGTCCTGACACACGGACTGTAGCAATTTGGGCACGTGTCAATGCGTGCAACACACGCGTCGTACAATGAACTCGTGGGGTTGTACTCGCGGGCATGACGCCTATTGATGTCAGCGCAATACGCTGTTTTGACGTCAGCGTTACAATACTGGCTAACGTCATGCTGACGTCAGCACCAGGAAATAAAGAAAAAATTTTAGAATTCCTATAAAGTTGCTTAGGGTCATTTTGGGTCAATTTCTGGGTCAAGGGAATTTTTAAAGTATTTTTCAATTTTTCTGGACTTATTATGTTGGTAATTGGATTTCGGAAAAAGGTTTTAAAGCTTTTTAAAGCTGATTTTGAATGCATTTTCGTGCTTTGAACTGCAAAAGGGAGACACTTAAAATTTTATGTCTAGTATGGTAGGTTCGGTATTCAGGAAAGTACGAAAGTCACTCTCATTGAGAATTTTTTAAATAAAGGTCTTAAATAAAGTTTTAAGACGATGTTTTCAGTACTAGTATGTGATAATTTAACTGTGCATTTGGTTTTTTACATTTATAGTTGATCATATAGAATGTAAGGATAATATAAGGATGTATCTCTTGTGTTTGTGGTCTTTTTAGGTACTGGTAAAATTTTAGTCACCACAGTGGCCTTTTATGTCAGTATTTGGATTGCACCACTTGCACATTTGGAGATGTCTCTAGTCTCATGTTTGGTTATTCTACCCACAAGTGTTGACCTTATATAAGATTTTGAGATGTACATAAAGGCATAATATAGAGGAAAGTTGTTGCTTGAATGATCTACTCACCCACAAGTGATAGTGTTATGAGAGTTGATGATTTGTACTCCGATCATTTTCATATAGAGGTCTAATTGCATATATTATTTATTCAGCCCACAGGTGTTTCATAATGTGTGCGTTCAAATTCTCTATATAGATCTTGCTTTAATGCTTTAAGTATCGCTGTTATTCTGCATTTATACTGATCTTTACATTGTCTTTTCTATTTTACAGTCACCTTTTCTGTAAACAACAATGCTGTCACAATTGAGACCTTAAATGGTTTCAATTTTAAGAAGTGGAAGAAGGATGTTCAGTTTGTTCTGGAGATGACTGACGTCAATATGGCGATACACATCGAGAGGCCTTCTCCATTTACTGATGTCAGATCAGAAGTTGATAAAAGCAACAATGGCAATCTGGGAGCGGTCAAATAGGATGTGCTATTTGACCATTAAGAGATCGATCCCAGATCTTCTGCTTAGTGGATTACCGGATACGGTTATAGCGAAGGAGTTTATGGATAGCTTTTCACAATGGTACAAGGTGTCTTTTCATGCGGAGCAGAGCACCTTGATTAAAGAGTTGTTCTTCATGAGGTATACAAGAGAAGGAGTTAGAGACTACATTATCAAGATGGTTCACGTTCAGAGTAAGTTGAAGGCACTAGATGTACCTATTTTTGACACACTCATAATGCATCAAACACTAAATACTCTCCCTCGAGAGTTTGAGATATTGGCTACCTCCTACATTTCTCAGGATGACAATTGGGACATCAATGCCTTGATTTCTCAGTATGCTGCGGCTGAGGAGAAGATTAAGAGTTCTCTTCATACAACCCTATTTGCAGCTGTTAAAGGTAAGGGAAAAGCTAAACCACAACAGCCTAAGGGTAAGGGTAAGAAACCCAAATCCTCTCCAAAGGTTCAGAATCACATGACATAAAGGGTATGGGGTGCTTTTTCTGTAAGAAGAAGGGGCATAGAAAGTTTGATTGCCTAAAGTACAAACTGTGGAAGGTTAAGCAGGAACTGTAAGGTAACTACTCAGCCTATATAATTCATGAATCCAATTTAGCTATAACCACATCATGTTCTTAGTGATTAGATAGTGGAGCTTGTAATCATGTTGCTTCCATAATGCAGGAGTTCACATCCAGGAGAAGGCTGATTAAAGGAAAGGAGAAGCTGATGGTCGCCAACAATAAAGAGGTGGATGCTTTGTTTGTAGGAAATGTAGGTTTGAACCTCAATACGGGGGGTTTGTATTAGTTTTACGAGACACGTTTTATATACCATCTTTTAGATGGAACTTGATCTCTGTATCAGTTTTGAATAAAGAAGACTATCATTTTGTATTTGATACCTCGGTTGTAAATATTTCTATCAATACAAGACATATCGGAACTACCTTCTTATCCTACGGATTATATAGAATGTGTCTTACTCCTAACAAAATGTATGTCTCTTCTTATGTTGCTGAACCTGTTACTCGAAAGAGAGCCTTTATTAGGGATGGCAATTTGGGTTCGGAGTTCGGGGATCCCCGTGGGAATTCTCCATTTGGGGTAGGGATTGGAAAAAAAATCACCCCGTAGAATCGGAGATGGGCAAATATAACCCTCGAGACAGAGTCGGAGATGGGGACGGTTTGAATAATCCCTGTCCTGTGGGGATCCTCGTTCACAATAATTTTATAAATATATTATATATTTTTAATTTTATACTCTTTACTAAAAGTTGGGTATAATCGACGAAGACTACAACGTTTCAGACTTTCAGTTGAATTAAATGAAAATTTTAATTGAGTAAATATTAACAATTGCAGTTCTAAGAAGCACTAATTATTTATGTAAATATGAAAAGTAAGAAGCACGAATAAGTTTCTATAAAATATAGAATAAATTTTTTGAAATTATTGGAAATTTGAAAAAGTTTTAATAATAATTTAATGTATATAATAATTTAAAATATATGATAAGAAATTATCTATGTTCTTATAAATTATAAACAAAAAATTATGATAAATTATTCAAAGGTTTTAGAATATTCAAAATAATTTATTTTGAATTTATAGGCAGCATAAATAATATATTATTATCTTTTTTGTTATTAGCCCATGTTGATGTATACGAAAAGAGTTCTTGATGTCAATAATAATTAACAACATTATATGTCGTTTAGTTAAGATTTAAGAGGCTTTTCGCTGTTAATAACCAGCATGATTTTGATAACAACATTATATGTCGTTCCATCTTCACGGTGGCACTGATGTATTCGCCATGAAAAATTGAAAACTCTTTAGGGTTTCCACTTTCTATTTACCAAAAGCCTCCATATTTTTAAAAGCCTCCCTATTTCCAATAACCAGCCGTCTCTCACCCTCTCTTATTTCCAAACTCTCTTCATTTTTCTTCGTTCAAGAATGATTATTCATATGTATATTTAGATACCTTGACTTGACAGTACAGATGGAATGATTATCTGCTTAGTTTTCACGCTATGTAGTTTGATTCAGGTCTTTTAAATTCAGTTTATAAATAGTTCTTGATGATCTATTATTTTATTCTTTTGGCAGAACAAAACTATGATGATTTTGAATCTTGTAGGATATTAGTATCAAGTTATCAACAACTTATGAAAATATCAAGAATATAATAATATTTTTTTAGTCATGGTAGGTTTATGATTTTTTTTCAAGTCATTTGTGTCACTGTGTGGATACGAATAGCAGCAAGTGGAGTAGTGGACCATTATTTATTGTGATTTGTGGATGATATCTTCCCTGCAAAGTGTTACGTCTATGTCTTTCTTTTATTTCCCAATTTGTGATAATACAGAGCAACTAAGCAAGCTTGTCGGCTACTGCAATGCTTAGGCTTTGCTTGAATAATTGCGTAAAATGAATGATCTAGCATGAAAGAACTTTTAAAGAATAATTGACAATAATGAGTTGTAATGGAGAGTTCTTATAATGGAATTTTTGGATTAAATTTTATCTTAGGAATTGTATCATTATTTTGGTGAAATTAGTTAACTTTTATCAAATTTTTATGCTTGTTTCTCTTTATTAGTGTCCTAATTTTCTTTTTACTGATTTATATCATGTTATTATGTAAAAATAGCAAGTGACAACAAATCAGTGCATACTCCTGTGGGAAGCAATCAAATTCCACTTATGTCGTCTTCAAATTTGGTAGAGGAGAGGCAAGAAACTCAACCTTCACATATTGAAATAAGTGAACAAATTTCAGAGACAGAATATCAATGAACGAGGAAGCCCAAATAAAAAAGGACTGACTTCAAAAGCATGGTAGCATTTTCACATAAGAAAAATAGATGGCAAGTGGAAGGGAATATGCAAATATTGCGGGAAAAATCTTGTTGGTGAAACTAAACAAGGTACTAAACACTTGCATGACCACGTAAGTAGTTGTTTGCATCGTAACAAAAGGGGTCCAAAGCAAAGCATACTGAAAACTTTGTCACAATCATCAAGCTCTATGGGAGATAAGGGTGAGACATTTATTATCGGGAACTATTTTTTGTCAAGATGTTGCAAGAACAGAGCTTGCATGAATGATTGTACTTCATGAGTATCCTCTTTCCATTGTTGATCATATTGGATTTAGAAGGTTTTGTGGTGCTATGCAGC
>JANZXP010000008.1:12253369-12282488 GCA_027576715.1 Erythroxylum flavicans | reverse complement strand
GATAATGAATTTTGTATGTCCAATTAAAATAAATAAAATGCCAAAACAAAAAGATATATATATAATATATCCTAACATTTATAAATACGGTTAATTGTTAATTAAATTTAATTATTTCAAAATTTATGCACATTAAATATTATTCATTTGATTTTTTAATAAATAACTTATATAAATTAATAAAATAATTTATTTAATTTTCATAATGATTTAAACTGATAAATACATTACATTTTAATATTGCATTTATTCGAAAAGATATGATTATTTATTTAACTTTTCTGTTTAAAATTTCTTTCCTATTAAATATTTATACTTAATGGATAAACATTAAAATTTTTAATTATCTCAATAATATAATATATAAATTTAGTCTAATTCATGCTTTTTAAAAATTTTAATATAATTGTGTGTATAATGTAAGAATTTAATTAATAAAAATATTATTATAAATATATCTTAAAATTTTAAAATACTAGACTTTTATTATAAAAATTAACATGTAATATAAAAGTAAAAAAACTATGATGTATTTTAAGAAGTGAATTCCAATTAAACATATTTTAGATATTAATTTATATTTATTTTAAAGTTACATAAAAACACCTTTATAATTTTTAATTTCTCATTAATTCTATACTGATTATATGCATAAATACATATATGTTGGTATATTTTTTATATCCATACACATATCAACAGAATTTGACATGATCTTAATGCATTTAAATTTCTTTATTTTACATTTCATATATACGCAATATGTATACATACATTATTTAACGTGTATATATTTATTTATTCATAATTTTTAAATAATTAATTTCTTTATTAACCATAATGTAATCTACCTCATCAAATTTTAGGCCGAACTTAGGTTGTAGAGGCAGCCCGACTCGAAAGGTTCGAGTTAAATAACCAAAATGATATTATTTTGATACAATTAACCAAAATAATTATGACTATAAAAAATTAAATTCCAAAACACCGCCGTTTTAATTGTGGTTGATTCTTTCCTTATTTCTATAAATATCATTTACATTACTATGATGGAAAAAATAGTTTTTAAAATTGTCATAGAAAAATGTGAAAAGTTTACAATGTTTTAAACTCCAGATCGTAAGTTAATCCGATAAGAAAAGATATTTTAGGTTTAAAAGGTTTAATTAGTATTACACTATCATAAAATCAACAAAACATTAAATAAAATTTTAAATTTTAAAATATAATTAAAAAAATTATCCTTATTTTTCAAAAAATTTGAAGTTTAATTTAAAAGTTTATTAAATAAAAATTAATTGAATTATTTTAGTTTATATGAACTTATTAAATTTTAAAAATTGGCCAATTAATTAATAAATTGATTGAACCAAAAAGTTGAAGAATGAACCAAAAAGTTGGACGGTTTAAAGTTTTTACGGTTGAACCGACTAAACCGATTGAGTTTTTTAATCATTGAAAGTTGTTGTTGTTGTTGTTGTTGTTGTTGTTGTTGTTATTATTATTATTATTATTATTATTATTATTATTATATATTCTTCATATCATATTCATTATTTGATGATTATGGATATTTTTATTAAGTAAATATTTTTAAAATTTTATTAACACAAATTGTCAAGAAGTAATTGATATTAATGCATGTTTCTTATGATTTTCCAAGCGGGATGTTAAAAAAGAAATTGATAAAATTTTGAAGTAGCTACATCTTATGAAATTGAAAAAAATTTGAAGTAAAGAAGTAAATAGCTACATCATATGTGAATAGATAAAAAATTTTAATTTAAAAATTATTAGTTCAAATCAAAATTTATATTTACTTTTAAATATGCAAAAAAACTAGTTTGTTTAATATGCGGTTAGAATTATTACAATAAATTAAGATTTATTATAGAAATATTTTTATTAAGAACATATATGTAATTATTTAAACAAACCATTTTCATATTGGTTCACTACAAAAAATATTAAATATTTAAAATATTATTTAATGCTATAAAAACACAAAATATTGTACGTAATAATTTAATATAAATTCTTTATAATAATTGATACGAAACTACTATAACAATAAAAAATAAATGCATATATGTTAAATAGGAATAATCTATAAAGTACTATAAACAAAATAAAAAAAAATAAATGTATATATGTTAAATAAAAAAATATAATTATATTATTAAAAATAGTAATTACATATTATATAATTACTTATATTAGATTAATAACATATTTAAATATTTAAAGAAAATTAAAAATAAAAATGGTGCAGAGGTAGTTTAATTATATGATATAAAATTCTGATATTAAGGTCTTACCAAGGGTACTGGTATTTTTATAGGATTAAAGATTTACAGTAATCCTACTCAAGGTCAAGGGTAAAACTTTTTTCCAATCCGAGAGCGGAAGAGATAATTGGGAAACAAAGGATTTCGAATAAAAAGTCACTATATGCTTACATATGACATCGTTTGTACTTTAGTGTTTGTCATTAATGATAATTTTGGTTGGTCAACTAACATATTAGCTTCCCCTGGCCACAGATAGGAATGTCACATTCACTCCTACTAATCCCCTTATTAACTTACCTAATTATCTAGAAATGGAATCCATGTAAGAAGTATCCCATTAAGTTACAACTGTAATAGAACAATGAACATACTCTTTTTATCGTTGCTATGTGATAGTTCCTCAGGCATTCGGAGAAGTGTATTTGTCAACTAATGCTTACGCCAAACCAAGTAACAGACTGTGATTGCATATTACTTCCAGAGTTTCACAGAATTGTACAGGCAATTGATACCTAGCATTGACAGACTAATTGCTTCTAGTTGAGAAAGAACTAATTCATAGTTTATGATACATACAAGCCCTTCAGTTACTATAATTACAATGCATATACCTACTACACACACACCGTAGTTTTTGCAGCCTACAACCCTACTTCTTCTTGTTCTTGAATATATTTACTCAAAACTCTTCAATCTAGTAATTCCATAGGCAATCAAGGTCCACTGGTCCACCATAATTTGACGGATCCTCCTGATGCTCAAATGATCTTTGAAACATGTCATGGTTGACTGTTCCTGAACACATGTCAGTACTAAGGCCAGTATCCTGCGACAGTTCGGTTTTTGAGTTCCGATTCATGTTTGCTCCATTGTTTTCGAGCAACAACCTCAGTATGGATTGGTGTGGCAGGAAAACAGAATCTGGGTACTGCAAGTTGACGATACTTGGTGAGATTTGTGAGGAATAGAAAGACGTTGCAAGAGAGTCTTTTGAGAGCAGAAGTGGGGCAGATGATATATTTGAAGAAGATGAAGTAGCCAAGATAGAAGTCTTGAAGCTATCAACTATGTCTTCTTGGCGCTTCTGGTCCTCCATTGGATTGGAGAAGCAGGTCACGTGCGACGTATCTCCTAGGTTGGTTCTTGTCTCGCTGTTGTGTGGAGAATCATCCATTAATGGAGGCAACTGAGTTGGCCTACGTTCGCTTCCGTATGAGCTTAACCTTCCCAATCCTATTATGGGAACCTTTTTACCACCAGGACTCTTTTGGAAAACTCTGCAAATCACCCACTCATTCTAAAGAAAAAGAAGCAAAAACTGGCGTAAGTGCTTGAAGTCTAAATGAAGCACAGAAAAGATAATGAAGAAAGTAAAAGAATCTACCCTCGCTGTTTTGGGAAGATTATAAACAGAGTATCTGCCCTCTAATCTATATTCATGCATAACCCAGTTGGTCTTCTCTCCCTTTGGGGCTCTTCCTCTGTAGAATACCAAAGTCTTCTTCATTCCAACAAGCGTCTTTCCTCTGTAGATTTCCTTGTCTTTGCCTGTGGCTTTCCAATAACCAGCATCAGTAGCTCTATTTGTTCTCAATCCGGTAGGGTACTTTCTGTCTCTAACACAGAAAAAATACCACTCTTTTTCACCCATTTTGGCTCTCCCTTCCAAAACCAAGCAAAAATCGTAGAGGTGAGAAACATAAACAAACACATACCAAACTTAACTAATAATGGAGAAACAGAGGAAACAGAGAATACAAACTTACAAGGCAAATCCCATGGCTCACACTTGTTTAAATCAACCTCATCAATAGCTCTAGCACAGAAACAGTTGTCAAGGATCTTTTGCGACAGGTAGTGAGTTATAAGCTCTTCATCAGTTGGATGGAACCTGAATCCTGGAGGCAACTCCATCTGCTCGTCTTCTTTAAAAGCCACAGAAATGTTCTCCATCTCCTTAAGACCTCTTTGTTTCAGCAGCTATCCTGCAGTAATATTTATAACCCAAGAAAAGCTATACAAAACAGAAAAACAAATCTCTTTTCTCTGGAGGGATTTTATAACAAGTGCTTTACACCATGACCAAAGAACCAAACTTGACAACCAATCCTAAAACCAGATTACAGAGTGATTTAATAGAGATGAAAGAGGTGAAGACAAGAAGGTACGAACTAAAAAGCTTGTAGCGAAGAGAGGAAGGTGATGTTAAGAAAAGAAGAACAGATCCTCCATAAATATTGGTTTATTTTTTCCTAGAGAAAAGAAGCGTGACTTATAAGGCAAAGTCTATTGGATGGTTTCAAGCTCTTACTATCTTTGTTTACCTCATTTTGACGAGCAATTAGACTTAATTTCCTTCTACAATTTGAGAACCAACATATTACTCCTCAGGCCTTTTATGCCTTTGCATGTAATGTAACTGATATATATATATGTTGTGATGCAATGTCATTTAGTTAGTTGCAACCAAATGTATCTATTGTGCAATGTTTCTATGCTTGCAGTTGCAGTCACACATGGCTAATGGCTTTCCTTTGGCTGAAAAGATGTCAAACTTGTACACATAGTAATTGCAGACGTTCTTAGCAAAGTGATATTTTTTTGTCTTTTAATTTTAATTATTTTTTAATTTACGAGTTTAATTTTTAATATTTTTAATTATTCAATGTTAGTATTTTCATTAATATCTTAAAAAACATTAATAAGTCTTAAAATGAAGTGATTAATAACAAGAGTTGTTATATGTTTGTAATTCTTTCCCGTTTAAGCCAACTTAAACTTTTGCTCTTTTCTCAAACATCACCGTGTCCCCCCACCTTGAAGACTAAAGTTTTGACTAGCCCTGCAGTCTTTCCATCTGTATTAAACTAACAGTTTTACAATTGAAAGTTTGAAACCGCATCAGTACTTTACATTGGTGGGTTTTGGTGGCAGTGACACCGCTCGCATGTGCTGATAGTTTCATAATACAGCCATATCGTTGACTAGTATAGTATTGAATTAATACCGTCATAAAAAAAAAGTATAGGATTGAATTAATAAAAACCTGTATGGGATTTTGGGTTATCTAGTAAGGGGTTACTTGCTTCCACTATTGTTTTTAATTTTAGTTTATATTCTTGGATTTAGTAAAAAAATTGTTCTGTTAATTTTATATTTTAATTTATGTCTTTGATTTTTCTTTTATAATCTATGAAAGTTATAAAAAGTGATATGATTTATATTATCTCAATCTAATTTTATTACTAATTACCACTGATTAAAAAACTTAACCGATTTAGACTAACTTTTTGATTCAATTTTTAAATTTTTGGTTCGATTTAATAATTCTTATCGTTAAAAATCAAGCAATTTATTAATTAATCGGTCAATTTTTGTAAATTAATAAGTTCTTATAAACTA
This sequence comes from Erythroxylum flavicans, assembly GCA_027576715.1. Taxonomy (NCBI): domain Eukaryota; kingdom Viridiplantae; phylum Streptophyta; class Magnoliopsida; order Malpighiales; family Erythroxylaceae; genus Erythroxylum; species Erythroxylum flavicans. Next base: position 12,276,795 of record JANZXP010000008.1, on the reverse strand, counting down.
AAATAAGTCAATTATTTTCACTTAGCAATATTTTTTCAATTAAATTTAAATTTTTTGATAAGTAAGAACAATATCTTTCAATCATATTTCAATTTATTTAGTTTTATTCAATTTTTAGGTTTAATACCAATTGAACCTGTTAAACATTCAATCTCTTATCTTACTGATTTAACTTCTAATTTGGTTTTTAAAACATTACTAATTATTATTTATAATTTAACTAATTACTAACAAATATTTTATATTTATTTTAAAAAATTAAAAATGTTTACTAATGGATGTTGTGAGGATTAACATAAATTTATTTATTTCCAATTTTTATTTAATGTTTTATTACTGCTAATAATAAAAATGTATCTAGCCTAGCACTATTAATCAAATAATTCCTATTTTAAAAACAAATCAAGATTTTGATAAAAAATTATGAGAGAAAATAACAGTGAAATTAAACGACACTTGAACTTTTACAAGAAACTTTTAAGAGAGCTAGTTGGTCTATTAACTATACCATTAATTAGCCATCTTGTAGTTGGAAACTAATTTTACCTTATATGTGCCCAAAAAGCCATGTTTAAGGTTGGAATTTTGTTTAAATAAAATTTATTTAATCTTATTTTCCTCGAAAGAACTTGTCAAATAACTAACTAAGGCCAACCGTAATCTTTGTGCATAACGCAACTAAGCACGACATCTTAATGTGAAACATTGGTCCTCGATGTCATTCAAACTAATTTGGAACTCGTATATTATACTTTTAAATCTCATATGCCTATCACCTTAAAACAAACTTTAACTTTCATATTAAACTATCTGCCTCTCTTTAGTCTTTCCAATGAGAAAACGTAAACTGCTAAAGCAAATGTTATAGGTTGATCGAGATTGCGTATCGTTCCCATTAGTAGATCATTTTTCTTTTACATGGTTATTACCTAACCAGCACCCAAGTCACCAGTTGTCGTTTCATTGAAAGGACCGAATCGCCAATCAAACAAAATTCGACGTGTCAAGTTAGCAAGCCTACGTTCGTCCGTTCGATGATGAGGGGATAAGTTTTTCTCAAATCAGGCCACTTTGTTGTAATTTGCAAATGAACTGACCTCCAAAAAAGGCCACTCCTTCCTTTTCATGGAAAGGAATAAATTATTATGGGAGGACGCGTGTCGCTTTTTATCTATTTTTAGGAATTTTAATCTTACAGGGAACTTCTAATCCGACGGATGTTATTGGACTGCACTCAGTCAAAGTCGACATCTGGCACTGTCAGACCTGAGGGATTGAATAGACAGTGCCGCCGTTGGGTTCGGAAGAGCAACCAAACTCACCCACATGGCAGAATTCGAAAGGCTGTGGTCAAAAGATTATACCAAACCTAACTTCTCTCCTTTTTTTTTCACTTGTTTATAACGTAATGGGTTTGACTAAATTAACCAAAATTGTCGAGCTGGCGGCGTGGGCCCCTGATTCCCATGGACCGACATGACGGCACGATTGGGAGCAAATACGTGGAGAGAAGTGATTGGTTTAACAGTTGGAGAAAATGAAATAGAGAAAATAAAAGTTAGGCTGCCCAATTAGAAATAGAATGGGAATAGGAAAATCTCTTTGTCTTCTTGAGGTTTGTACTTTGAAACTTGTAACTATCACTCGTGCGTGATAATTAATCTGCGTTCTGACTTCTGACTTGCAAACAGTGTCTTACGCTCCTTACCTTCGTAGTGCCTCTAAATTTGATTTTGTGCATCACAAACAATTTGTCAAAGCAACACACTTCTATGATTTTTGTTCTTGATGTGTCAACTAATCACGGTTAGCTGGTGATTAGGTAAATGACAAGTACCACCATATAAAGCTGAACCCATATTTTTATTAAAATTAGCCTTGATATTTTCATAATTTAGATTCTCTGTTCAAAAGACATTTTAGGTATTTGATATGATTGAACAGGACAAAGAATTCAAACTCATATTTCCAAAGGGCTTGTGCTTTGATGAAATTACCAGTTGCTTAGCCAAATATGGATAGACATTACCATCGGCTAGGAATATATGTACACGTATATTTAATCCACTTCCTTCCTCGAGTATGCACTATTAGAATTGGAAACCGGCCAAAATTTGAATTCTAAAAAAAGAGATTACGGTCATAGCAATTATGAAGGATGATATTACTATCTTGTTATGAATTAAATACTGTAAACTTTATTCTCTGAATAATGTTTTTTGAAAGACAGAGAACACATTATGGTGGGAGTTGCAACCAACATCAATAGGATATGAAAGGATCTCAAAGAAGTGGTAGATCCTAGTAGGTTTTATTCTATAGCAACCAAAACCAAAGGGGTCTTACTACGTCGTATTAGTTTTAATAATTTATTTTATTTACAATGTGAATTGCATGCTGTATTATTTTTGCCCAAGGACTTGACAACTTGAATTAATAATACACTTGCGGTGGAAGGGTTACAAACAATGTGATTGATTTTGCAGCTTCCAATAAAATAAAATTTCAAGAGAAAATCTAATTACCCATCATTTTAAAGTGGCAACGTGTAAACTTGATAGCTCTCATTAAAAAAAAAAAGAGAAAAAAGAAACCATTACTTATCCGTTGACCTAATGTGGGAGGACTTTCCCTAAACAACCTACAAGTGATACTCTCTGTTTTATACTTTTCTCCTCAAATTTGGTCATTACATTACCAAAAGCATGGATGCGGCGAGATAATTAGGCAACTTGTTCTTGTTTGTTTTTAGGGCTCACTGATTGACATGAAAAAGATTACAAAGCATGTTATGCTATTATGACACCAACTAAGGTCCTATTTGTTTCCATTTCCATTTTTAATTTTCTATTTTTGTTTCCAATTTCAGTTAAAAAAATGTTTGTTTAATTTTTTGACTTATGTTTTTTATTTTAGATTGTTCTCATTTTTAAAAATTATAAAAATAATAAAAAGTGGATTTTGTTTTTTCATCATCTCACATACTATCAACTAATTATATATTATTTAATTATTTAATATATTAATTACCAATAAGAACTATGAACAATTTAATTTTATATTATGTATTTGATTAACTAAACTTAGTTATTAATATGAATTATAAATTATTTAATTTCACTTGAAAATTTTACTTAATTTTCATAATTAAATTAAATAAATAATTATTAAAAATGTAAAATATAAATAAATAAATTTCAAACAAAATTTTATTTAATAAATAAAATTTATTAAAATAAGTATTAATTTTCAATTAAAAATAATTTATCTTTAGTTTTTTAATATATAATTATTATCAATAATGACAAAAGTATAACTTCATTAACGTTAACAACTAAACAAGTTTTTGTTTTTATTTAAAAGCAAAACAAAAACTGAAAAAGGAAAAAGAATATTAAAAATTAGGGTTAATTATAAAATAAAAGCTCAAATTTTCATTAATTTTTCAATTATAGCTCGATCTTTAAACAGTAACAATAAAATGCTTGAACTTTCAATTTCTTTTAATTCTGACCTGATGTTAATGCCATCCTTATCTTTGTTGACGTGGTAATGCCATGTTTACAAAAACTCCTATTGATTAAACATGTCAGCGTAATTAGCATAAGTGAGTTAAATTATTAAAATGACTTTGTTTCAAGAAGATTTTTGTTATCTTAAACCCTTTCATTTGGTTCCCACTCGTCAATTTCATCTGGAAAGCTCTTTCTCTAAAGTCCATGGCACTCCTCTCTAGTTCTTCAGGTACACGTAATCATTTCTTCCAAAACCATGTTATGCTAATTATCTGATTAATGAGGGTCCTTGTATACATGACACTGTCTCGTCAACAAAAATAACAATGATATTAACGTCGAGGTAGAATTGAAAAAAATTAAAAGTTTGAATATTTTATTATTACTTTTTAAAGTTTGGGTTATAATTGAAAAATTGACGAAAGTTTAAACTTTTTTTGTAATTAATCCTAAAAATTTTAACAAAAAAACAGAAGTAAAATTAAATGACCCTAATTATTTTCTTTTAACTTTACTATAATCTTGACGTTATATGCTATAATGGTATAATATCAAACATTATCAGTTGTTTTCTTATGTCTACTTTTCCATTTATTTGTCACCAACTTCCTCACCAGCTAAACAACATATAGTTTAATGCACATTAAATAAGTAATTATTATAATAAGTCTAAATATTTAAGCTAAAATGATTTTGTTAATGTGAAAATAGAAAAAATTATATGGTTTATTTTCTTTCTTAGCAAGATCACATATAGTATGAATTTCTCTAAAAGCTCAACAGTTTTGGTTATTGTTTAGTATCTTATTTTAGAAGACCATTTATGCGTTAATAACTTGATACAAAAATTATAACAATCAACTACAAAATGATATGAGAACTAATCTACTTGAAATTCAATCAATTCACCACTGTAGGCCAGTTGATTAAGCAAAACCCAAAAGTCATGCCCAGACGAAGGCCCGGAGTATCAATTGCCCATTAACTGAATGGGTCATAAGGCATCAATGAATTGTCATAGTTCATAAATGCAAGAAAACATGTTGTATCACATGTCATGATCAGGAAGAGATCCAAGGACAGGAGCGTCAACCGCCATCAACCTTCAAGCTTGTGGCGAAACTGTACAAACATTCGCTCTCTCAAGCAAATCCACGCCTCCCTTGTGGTCAGGGGCTTCAATTCGAATTTGGCGGCTCTAAGAGAGATCATATTTGCGAGTTGTATGGTCATTTCTGGCACTATGAACTATGCCTTCCAGTTGTTTGCTCAAATTTCTGAACCGGACATTTTTATGTGGAATACTATGATGAGAGGCTCTGCTCAAAGCTTGAGTCCTGAGAGGGCAATTTTGTTGTATGCCCAGATGGAGAATCGCAGTGTTAAGCCTGATAACTTCACGTTTCCGTTTCTACTTAAGGCTTGTACTAAGCTTGAATGGAGAAGAACTGGTTTTTGTATTCAGGGCAAGGTCGTTAGGCATGGGTTTGTAGAAAATAAGTTTTTGAGAAATACCCTTATATATTTTCATGCAAATTGTGGGGATTTGGAGGTCGCTAGGGCGATTTTTGATGATTCTGCAAGACGGGATGTTGTGGCTTGGTCTGCTTTGACTGCTGGGTATGCAAAGAGAGGGGACTTGTGTGTAGCAAGGCAGCTTTTTGATGAGATGCCGGTAAAAGATATGGTTTCATGGAATGTGATTATTTCTGGGTATGTGAAGAGAGAGGACATGGAGAGTGCTAGAAAACTCTTTGACGATGCTCCTGAGAGGGATGTCGTGACATGGAATGCTATGATTGCAGGATATGTGCTTTGTGGGGATAACAAGAAGGCTTTGGAGATGTTTGAGGAGATGAGAAGTGTAGGAGAGAGGCCAGATGAGGTCACCATGCTGAGTCTTCTGTCTGCTTGTGTGGAGTTGGGGGATTTGGAGATTGGTAGGAAGGTACACAGCTCGATTTTGGAGATGAGTTCGGGAGATTTGAGTGTTTTACTTGGGAATGCACTTATAGACATGTATGCCAAGTGTGGTAGTATTGAAAGGGCAATTGGAGTTTTCAGAGGAATGAGAGAGAGAGACATCTCATCATGGAATTCAATTATAGCAGGGTTGGCTTTCCATGGTCATGCTGAGGAATCGATCAGCTTGTTCACAGAGATGCGAAGGTTGAGAAGTATCAAGCCAAATGAGATCACTTTTGCTGGAGTACTTGTTGCATGTAGTCATGCCGGAAGAGTTGAGTTGGGGCGTCGTTTTTTTAATCTCATGAGGGAGCAGTATGGCATAGAGCCAAACGTGAGGCATTGTGGGTGCATGGTAGATTTGTTAGGGCGTGCAGGGCTCTTGGATGAAGCATTTGAGTTTATAGACAAAATGAAGGTTGAACCGAATGCCATTATATGGAGGACTCTGCTTGGGGCATGTAAAATCCATGGAAACGTCGAGTTAGGGAAACGTGCAAATGAAAGACTACTTCAGATGAGATGGGATGAAAGTGGGGATTATGTGTTGCTTTCTAACATATATGCTTCAATTGGTGAGTGGAATGGGGTTGAGAAGGTAAGAAACTTGATGGATGATAGTGGAGTCAGAAAAGAGGCTGGCTGTAGCCTAGTAGAAGCAGATAACAAAGCCTTCGTGCAATTTCTGTTCGATTCGAAGTCTAAGTTAAAATTCAGGAATGGAAGGATCACTAACTAGCATAGGGTGAGGGTCAGCTGTCAAGTTGTCATCTACGTATTGGGATTTACCTAATCCTTGTGCATGCATAAAGCGTATACAATTGGTTGTTTTCCTTTTTTCTATGAATTATAGGATTAATGGATGAGCTTCAAGTGATCAAATGTTAAAGTTTGTTTGATGTAAATATTGCAATCTTAACTATAAGGACTTTTGGTGGGAAACGTAGTTGGATATAGTCAAATGATCTACTCCCTACCGAAAATTAAGAGACTCTCAAAAAACAACCGCACGCATTTTGCTTTCACTCATGACTAAGTTAACCACCCGGATTTCCTCGTTTACAGACATTTCCTGGCAGTTGCATTATCATAAATGCTCTTATACCAATGCCATTCTTGCTCAAGTTATTAAACCATAAAAAGTTACGAAAAGGGTCAATATTTTGGAAGCTCCGCACAAGGTGAATTTGTAAGTGTTTTCTTGTTTCAGAGTACCAGTTGGAACGAGAACGTTAAAAAGCAAGCTGGTTTGCTTCCTTTTTTCTGTATGCAGACCTGCTTCAGTTTTCTAGACCAAGAAAAAAGGAATTCTGTTTTACTTTTGTCAATATCATGATGTGAAAGTGATGCATAAGAGATCCGGTGATCCTTTAGCTAATTAATTGATGATATTAACCATCGTTAAGGTGGCATTTACACTTAAACCTATGAGACAACTACTTTGGCATGGTATATGTACATGTCCTGGTCTTTCTGCTAATTGAAAGACAATTCAATGGACTAACAACAGAAGATTTTCAATGGCATTAAGATATGATTTTCTAGGTAACACATGGCATGGAAGATGAGAAGAAAATATTACAAATCAAAACAGAAGAAAGAACGAGCCATGAAGCAGTCGCTCTGCTCACTCATGCACACTATAATCTTGCACACATGCATGTATACCGATAATTAGCAAAGCATATCTAGTGTTTAAGTGAAGTTATTCTATTTACGTCGAGAAAGGGCCACGGCAGACAATAAAATTAGCAGGACGAGGACAGCCATCCCAACAAAGGATCCGATCAAAGAGGCAGATATGCGTTCGCAGAAAGAGTTGAACTGTTGGCAGACGGCAAACCAGTTGGTCCTGACATTCCCTTTGTGTGCCAAGTAAACTATAGCAGCTGCTGCAGAAGCTCCGGCAGTTAGTAGAGCCAACATTGCCTACATGAGGTAAAAAATAACACAAATAGTAAATGCGCTAATTGAACAATTCCAAGAAGCAATTCTTGCACATCTTGTTATGTCGGTTTAGTTTTGCTATGCTAGCGACTGAATATTACATTTCAGAAATTCTAAGATTCGTTATATATGTGTGCGTGTGTGCGTGTTTGAGAGCATGCAGAAAGTTTGCAGAAGCATATTTTGTTGATTCAAGGCAAAGGTTGGAAGTCTTGTGCAAATCATAGATTCATCTTTCCGTACACTGCGTTGATACTTGACAGCATGCCAGTTTGTTTGTTTTAACAAACAAATAGCATTCTTCCTAGGATATCTAAGGAAATATACCGAGTCAAAGACAACCAAGAGAATTCTAGTGTTTTGTGCACTGCTCCGAACAATGTTGAAGATAGAAACTGGAAGAGAAAGAAGCATATAGGCGCCCACAATCCCATTGGCTACCACAAAGAACCTGTTCATGAAAAATAGTATAATCGGGAGTTAATATTTGCCTTTCAAAATACTTTCCTCCCCCAAGTTCCATGTACTGGATAACGACTTTCACATCTAAGTACTTACGTGAACGTTGGAAGATCATTATATTGGGCCCTGAAGCGTATGAACTGCGTGAAGAAAGGAAGTGTTTCATCGGTTGTTCCCATGACTATTGCACTCCCAAGCGTCCCAATGAAAGCAACCACCCTCAAAATGAAGTCTAGTATGGACACCCCTCGGTTCATCACACTTTTTGGGTTGGATGAGCCCTTATTAGCCTCAGCAAGCTCAGTAGATCCTGTCTTCATTCTTGCTTTTTGCAGGACTTTACAAGAGTATGTCTTACAAGAATATGGTAATATAAATCTTGGACCTGCAAACTTGTGCATGGTTGTGAGAGGGCTCGGAGGGGCATTTATATGCATGTTCTCAATCGGCAACCATGCTCCAATAGTCAAAGGGAATATATTATTAGTGGTAGTTTACCAATTGCTAGTGGCATGTGAACCCTACTGTCAAAATTAAGCCACAAGTTAAAGAGTTCGTGTTGTGCATGCAACATGGCCAACTTACTAAATCTAGCGAGAGCAAGAATTTATTTATTATGAAAAACGAAAAAGAATACCTGCCCTGTTAGCTTTATATTAGTTAAAGATACTTTAACATCCTTGTGACGCCAGTGCATCTTCCAACTCCATCAAACATTGTGTCCCAAAGTGGAAAAAGTAGTTATCTTCTTTTAGTGGCTAAAGATAAGAGGAGTTGCATATCATTCCCGGTTAGCAGGAGTAAATTCCAGTCTGGATCTAGCTATGGAATATCGGGGCAGTTGACAGACAAGCTAACCATGGAACCAATCCACTTAAAGAGTCATCTGCACAGCTTGAGAAAATAAAGGAAAATTTAAGTATAAACTCCAAAGATAACAAGTGTAGCCCTATCCATCTGCCATCATGATCAAGTTTATTTAACAAAACATTTTCCATCCAATCCGTTGTTAACTATATACTAAACCAAGTATAAACTCCAAAGATAACAAGTGTAGCCCTATCCATCTGCCATCATGATCAAGCTTATTTAACAAAACATTTTCCATCCAATCCGGTGTTAAATATATACTAAACCATTGTCAAGAAAATATATATAACTATACTAAACCTTGCGGAAATTATATGTCTGGATATGGAGTTGGTGTAAGACTGCAGAAGTAATCAACCAATCCGCTTAATTGTATGATAGACAAGAAAAAAGATACAGGGAGCAACAAATGAAGAAATAAGCTTGGAGACAAGAAAAAAACACACAGAAAATTTCAGCGTGTCATCAGCTTTCTGATATCCAGGTAGAAAAACAACTTCAGTTACTTCAAGTACTTGTACAAAAGAACATATGTATCCTATAATCGGTTGGACTTTGAATCAATCTTTAAATTCCGACTATGGCAGAAAAGCTATACTCTAAAGCTGCTGAAGAGTGAAGAGGTGAATGAAGACTTGTTCTCGTATATGTATTAGAATTTTTAATATAGGTAGAGTGTATAGCCTATTAATTTGAATTGGACTTGAGTTAATCATTGTTAAAATGATTAGAACTAATTATTTGGATAGTTGACCCTTATCATTTATAAACCCTTTAACATTTTCATACTTAATCAATATAGAATACTTTAACAATATGCTGATGTCAACTAATTAAAACGGATAACTGTTAGTGTATATATTTGGTATCCCTTAATTTTCGTCATCTATTTATTTGGTATCCCTTATTCTAGTTATCTTAATTAGTACTCCATATTCTTATATATTGTCAATAGAATAGCCTCGTTCATCTTCATGATATTAGAGTTGAAATTCTAAACCTATTCTTTTTCTTCTTTCTTCTTCTACTTTTGTTAATTTTGTTTCTTTTTTTAGAATGTATCGTATTGTCTTGTACCGAGATTTAGTATTGGTCGGTAATGACCAATACGTTATTGAATTAAAGAGTAAAATTTTAAAACTTAAGGACTAAATTGGAAATTTTAAAAATTTTAACCTTAACTAAACCTACTAGACCCCGCTCCTTAACCTAATTGTTGCCTGCGTTGCACCTCTCTCACTTCTCTTACTCTCAATCCTCTAACCTCACTGTCTTAACTGTCACCTGTTAACTTGTCACATCAATAAGGCCCGTCGCATCCCCACCATCGCACCCGTGGTCTCACTCCTACATTGCAACTGCACCGCATCCGCACGCAAACCTGCATCAGTGCCTGTTGACCAACACCATTACACCACAGTCCATACGCAAACCTACTGACCCAACTAGCACCAGTTCAAGGATTTAATGAAGGTTGCAAAAAATTGTGTATTTGTGTTTTGCATTCACTGTGTTTTTGAAATAGGGATTCAGTGAAAGTTGTAACAAATTTTGTGGAATTCTGGATTATGAAATTATGGAATACAGATATTGAAATATTAAATTGTGTTGATTGTTGATTTGAATGTTGAATTGTGTATTTTTGTTCTACAAAATACTGAATATAGATAAATGAATATTGAATTGTAAATTTATGACGAATTGTGTATTTATGTATTGTGGCTTTGTGTTGTGTAGTAATTATGTATGTTGAATTATTGGTTCTTGATGAATTTTGTTGGATAAAATTGAATTGTGTAGTGTAGTGTGTATATTGACTCTTGACTATGAAGTTAATTTGAGTAAGAAACCAATAATGTTGATTAAAATAGGTGAATTCAAGATTGTTAAATTAAAGTTAGGAATTAGAATTTCATTAACAATATTATTTAAAATTAGTTAAGAAAAAAAATAATGATAAGCATTACAAATTGGATTACATAAGCAAACAGAATAGATTAATCTATAGTTGAATTATGCGATTACGTAAAGTAGGTTGTAAACTTACAGTTGTCAATTATGGTTAAAATTAAATAGGTTATAATTGTGAGTGTATTTCTTTATGGTTGAATTATGTAATCATACAAATGAGTTATACAAGATGTATATTTGCAATTGTGTATGTTAAAATGTTGGTTCCTAACTTTTTGGTGAATTCTATAGTTTATGTTGAGTCTTGATTGTGGAGTTAATTAGTAAGAAACTAACAATGTTAATTAAAATTGGTGAATGAAAGATTGTTAAATTAAAGTTATAAATTAGGATTTTAGTAACAATGTTGATTAAAATTAGTTAAGAAAATAAAATAATGATAAGCATTACAAATTGAATTGTATTAGCAAACAAAATAGATTAGTTTATAGTTAAATTATATGATTACATAAAATAGGTTGTAAACTTATAATTGTGAGTTATAGTTGAAATTGAATAGGTTATAGTTGTGAGTTTATGTCTTTGGAGTTGAATTATGTAATCACAAAATAAGTCATATAAGATGTATGTGCTTTTATGTTAGTTTTGAGTTAAACAAAACACATTTTGTGATAGTAGTTGATAATGAAAATAAATGTTCTTTATTTTAATATGAATTTATTAATTTAATTTTGACATACGTCTCTATTTATTTTATAGACAAATGGAGAGAAGTTCAAGCACTTCTGATAATTCAGTCGCTTCAAGTAGAGAAAGATTTGATGATCCAGCTTACACTTATGATAGATTAGTTTTTGGAATGAAGAACCATACTATTTGTTTGTATTGTAACAAGCATTTGAAAGATGGAAGAATCACGAGATTAAATAAGCATTTAGTTTGAGTCAAAGGTGATGTGGATAACATGAGAAAGTTAGAAGATAAAGATTGAACTACGAAATTAGTAGTGAAAGTTCTTTTGTTAGTGGTCAGGATGATAGTAGGAATATTGAAAGTGGTAGTATTTGTACCTAATAAGAAAGAAATGTTGTACCTGACATTAGAAAAAGAAGAAGACATGTATCTAATTTTTCTACAACACGAACAACTCCTAGAGCTCAATCTTCAATCTATAGTGACTTACAATCTAGAGAAGAGGGTCAAAATGTGGACATGACAATGGTTATATGGTGGTATGATTCAGGTATAACATTTAATACTACCTAATTTTATTATTATCAACTTATGGTAGATGCTATTGCCTCGTACGGTCTTGGATATAAAGCTCGCTCTACTAATGACTACAGTGGTAAACTTCTGAGCAGATCTATTTATAAAATAAAAAGTTATTTGGATAAAAGAAGAATGACTTGGCTACTTATAGGTGTTCAATCATTTGTGATGACTAGACAAATAGAAGACACAAGTCTATTATTAATTTTTTGATTTATTATGCAAAAGAAACAATGTTTTTGAAATCTATTAATGCATCTAGCCTTTTAGGAATGTTGATACCCTATTTAGATAAATGTTGATACTATGTTCCAAATATTTGTTGAAGTTGTGAATGAAGTTAGGCCTGAAAATATTGTACAGTTCATTACTAACAATAATTTTGCTTATAAAATAGGTAGAAAAAGGATACAAAGTAGATATAATTCTTTTATTCGTGTTGTAGATTGTATTGACCTAATGTTAGAAAATATATGAGAAGCTGGATAATTTCCTATCATTAATGAAGCTGTGCAAAAAACAAGAAAAGTGACCAAGTTCATTTATAATCATACATAAGTCTTAAAGTTGATGAGAATTATTTCACCAATGGTAGGAATTTGTGTCATCTTGCTATTTGGAGATTTGTAACTAGTTTTTTACACTTTTAATGTTTTGTTCTAAGAAAGAAAGAGTTGAGACAAATGTTTACAAGTGATAGGTGTATTTCATCTGAATATACCAGGTTTATAATGGAGGTTTCTAGAATTATTCATGAAGATTATGAATTTTAGTCTAAATGTGAATTTTTATCCAAGTTTGTGTGCCTCAGTGAGAGTACTTCGTCTGAATGATAGTGATGAAAAGGCAACAATAAGTTATTTTTATGATATTATGGAGAAGGCGAAGGAAGCAATCAAGGACAATATAAAAAATAAGTCTTCTTTGTATATGCCTTATCTTATAGTCATCAATGAGAGATGGTAAAAGCAACTTTGCTCTTTGTTGTTTGCAGCTAGAGTAGTTAGCACCAAAACTATTAGGATTGAGGTCATCTTAACTATAAGTGAAAATATTTCATCAAAGTCAATACCCTTCTTTTGACTGGATCTTTTCATTACTAACGTTGCCTTTTGCTTGACTAACTTGTTACCATATCTCTTTAACTTGAACACCCATTTGTTCTTCAATACCTTTTTACCTTTTAGAAGTTTTACAAGCTCGTATATATTATTCTTCCTTAAAAATCCATCTCTTCCTTCATAGCTGCAAGTCATAGATCTTTGTCTTTACAAGGTTCAATTTCTTACACATTCTCAGGCTTCCCATCATGAGTAAGTAATAGGTTCTCAGAACTTAGATACCTTGTAGAAGGCCTTTTCTCCCTTATCGACCTTCTAAGTTATGTTTCATCAGCTGTTGGATCCAATTGCTCCCCCTACTCACTATCCTTAATGGATTCATTTTCAAATTTTGTATGGATGTAGTTAATATGGCTCATCAATATCATATTGGATCTGATCACCATCAATGTGTGCTTAGTCACGCACTTCATCTTCTTTACTTGTAAACCTCTTAATAATCGAAGGAATCAGTGAAGAGCTAACTTTGCCATTTAATGGTCTATTATGTGATGATTTATCTCCATTCAACAACTCTCTCGTGCTCCTAGAACACCATATCCTGGCTCTTGACTAACTTTTTCTTCTCTAGATCATAAAGTCTAAAGCTGTATTGATCACCACCATCTCTGATCCTTGAGTACATGTCTGAATACCTTGCAACCAAAAACTCTCAGATGATGATATGTGATATCCTTTCTAGTTCACGCTCTTTAGGGAATATCAAAATCTAACGGAATTGAGGGAGCTCAATTTATTAGATAGATCACTATTTGGACTGCTTGTTCCTAAAATGTCTTTGGCGACATAGACATTTTGAGCATGCAAAGAACCTTCTCCACAATGGTTCAGTTCATCCTTTTAGTAACCCTATTATGCTGTAGACTCCCCAGTTTGATTTTCTCATATTTGATGCCATACAATGCACATTATTCTTTAAACACTTTAGAAGCATAATCCCCTCCATTATTTGTTCGTAGGAACTTTAACTCTCCCTCAACTTCCCTTTCTATTATAATAACATGAAACTTCTTGAAAGTTTCAAAAATTTGAATCTTAAAGTTCAATATGTACACCCAAGTCTTCCTCGAAGAATCATCAATGAATGTAACAATATATCTATTGCCTCTTAGTGACTCCTCCTTAATAAGACCACATATGTTTAAATAAACTAATTTTGATAACTCTAACTTCCTTGCAGATCTTCTTTTGAAAGTGACTCTATGTTACTTTCTAATCAAGCAATGAAGGGATTAAGTGGTTATGAGTTCTTAACCAAGATAAGGGATTTTCCAACCAACTTTATTCCCTTTTTACTCATGTGTCCCAATCATTGATGCCATAGATTTGGTGAATATTCCTTTTCTGTTGTGTATACTTCTCTACCACCACATACCTTTAAGTATTTCTTATACAATGAGCAACATAACTCTCCTAGGGCAACCATTATTGCGCTTTTAGACAGTTTCCACTTCTTATCCCCAAAAGTGTGCTCAAATCCTTCTTTATCCAACATATTTACTAATAACAAATTTTGCCTTAGATCAGGGATGCGTCATATATTTCTTATGGTTAGTAAGCATTCGACGTTTGTCTAAACTTGAATATCACCATACCAACTATCTTGGAGGAACTTTGGTTTCTCATCTTTATACTCTCAAAATTTCAGCTCTTATAGTTTAAGAAGTACTCCTTTTTTGGAACATAATGATAAGATGCTCCAGTGTTAATCAGTTACTTAGAACCAATATTACTGACACGGAAGCATTCACTAGTTGCACCAACTAGGGATACCTCATCATCTATGTTTGAAGTAGTTGCAGTTGTACTATTATCATCGCCATCATTTTGATGATCTTGCTTTTTATGATCCCTCTTCCACTTATAGCATATCCTTTTAATGTTTCCTAGCTTATCACAATAATGGTATGTCTTTAATTCTTTGTCACCTCTGGACTTTGAACGGTTCTTAGACTTGGCACGACCTTTGAGACCTTTACTCTTGTTCCTTCCCTTGCTTTTTGTCGTAAAAGCCTATACATTGTCAACTCGAAGCTCCTTTCTTCTGATTTCTTCAGTAAACATACTTTCTTTGATTACATTTAAAGAGATCACTTCTTCATGAGCTAAGTTGCTAATTGTCACCACTAACATTTCCCAGCTATCCGGTAACAAACTCAACAGGAACAAAGCTTCAAGCTCATCATCAAGAATGATCTTCATTGTAGTAAGCTTGCAGATTATGTCTTGTAATCACTTAGATGCTTCAAAACTAATTTTCTAGCCTTCAACTTCAAATTCATAAGCATCTTAATCAAAGAGGCCTTGTTACGAGCATTCTTCCTTTCACACAGACCTTCTAGCTTCCATAGCTCAAAAAGATCTAAATCTTAAGACACATGGTTGAATATGCTGATAGTAATCCATTGTCTGATAGTGCTTAGAGTTATCTACTTCATCTTTTCTTATTTTCTATCTGACGTCTTTTTAGGTTTTGAAGGAGCGTCATGTTAGGTTCTGATCATGCATCTTATACATAATATATATCAAATATACGCAGCAGAAATAAAAAGGAACCTCAAAAACCAAATCTACTCATGCATATAGATATAGAACACCGAAAACATGAAATGTAAGATGTTTACATACCTTTCTCACGATCTCCTTCGTTCTTTAATCTTCTCCACATTGGGTTGTCTCGTAAACCATAACGATCAACGTAGATAGTCTTTAATGACAGTCCAGATGAAGATAGAAGGATGAAACGTAGCTAGGAGATGACTAGAATTCTTTCTTTGTGCTAACAAAGACAAGAACTCCTGAGAGAGTTAGAGAGAAAAAGTATGTGTTTTATGAAAAAGAAACTTAAAAGAACCTTTCTTTTTCATTTATTTTTGTCTTACACAAGATGCACGAAAATCATCTCAATTTTTTACACCATTTGGCCTTCCATAACCCCCATCATCAAGGAAAAGTTATGGGAAGTTAATGGTCATGAATAACATGCATTAATGAAAGTTATGGGAAGTTAATGACCATGAATAGCATGCATTAATGGAAGCCAACAATGCTTGTTTCTAATCCATTCAATGCAACGTTTTCTACCACGATCACATCGCTATCCAATCCCGAAACACTCTCTCATATACTGAATCACCATTCAAGACCATTTTACTCATCCTTTGGATCTCCTATGTGTGTAACCGATTAGGTTCCGGTTATATTGGCCACTTGACTTAATTCAAGTAAGTCAAGAGCGGTATCTAGCAACACGTCATAACCCCCAATTGACTAAAAAGTTAGTGGTTTAAATACGAACCCTTCCATATGCAATGTTGCCATGCAATTTGTCCTTTCACCATCTATACCCCACTTGGTTTAGAGTATGGTCAAAGTGTCAACTCCCACTATACTGACTATATCACATTTAGTCCAAGTTATATTAGATCTTGTCTTGAGGATCTCATTACTCTATGTATTATTAAAGACTCTCTTCATGACACATATCTGCTCTGGCCAGAGACTCCCGAGTAATGACCCTAACAAGAGGCTGTGGGTATCATCTCCTTCTATCAGGAGTGGTGAATCCTTTATTGGCTACTCAATTACCTCCGAATACCTCAAGCTGTACCCAATCACCACCCTATGTGTAACCCCTGAAAGGCACGGATGAATGGATTCAAAACACAGGATCAGTATCTGAGATATTTTTGAGCACCTCAAGTCAAATGATACTTGCACCATTGCTATGATGAGATTATCATTGACACTGGAATAAAATATCCATATGATTGTCTCATAGTAGGTCAATCCAATGTATTTACCACCCTTAGTAAGCATCTACATGTTCACTCTAAACAACTCATCTCTATAGCTTATGACATCTACTGCTTGATCTAATCAAGGAGTATAAGATGCGCTAGTCTATCCAGATTAATGATATCTTATCTCATTAATCCTATGACTAGGGAAAGTTTAGATACTAACATAATTACATATGATAGGAATCTCATTATTATGATCTTATCATGATTTCCTCCTTGCTATGTTTTGTATCAAGGACTTCATTAAATCAATTTAAGATCAACATCAAATCCATAAACTTATGAATATCAAAATAATGAAAAATGCCTTTATTAATCATAAAGTGATTTGTACAATAAGTGCTAAAGGTGATTGCCTTTAGAGAATTTCTCTAACAAACTCCCACTTGGACTAAAGCCAATCGCCTTGACATCTAATACCATAGGCATGTACATGTGACACAAAACTATTTTGGGAAATAGGTTTAGTTAACTAATCAGCTATATTCTCATCGGTGGGAACTCTCTTTATCTTGACATCAGTTTTACCAATGATCTCTCTAATCAAATGGTAGCGCCTGAGTACATGTTTGGACTTCTGATGAAACCTCAGTTCCTTCTCCTGCGCTATAGCCTCGTTGTTGTCACAATACAACTGCACTAGGTCAGCGATGCTCGAAACCACACCAAGTTCTATGATGAACTTCTTGATCCAAATCGCTTCCTTTGTCACTTCTGAAGCTACAATGTACTCCACCTCTGTCGTTGAATCAACATTCATTTCTTGTTTGAAACTTTTCCAGCTGACTGCACCACCATTTATTGTGAATACATATCCAGACTGGGATTTGGAGTCATCCTTATCGAATTGGAAGCTGGCATCAGTATACCTGCTTACCATAAGATCACCTTCTCTATATACTAAGAATACATCTTTAGTTCTTCTCAAGTACTTAAAGATATTCTTGACAGCCACCTAATGACCCTTATTAGGATCCGACTGATATCTGCTCGTAACATTTAGAGCATACGATACATCGAGTCTAGTACATAACATAGCGTACATGATTGATCTTATAGCTGAAGCATAAGGAATCAAACTCATGTAAGTCCCCTTATCTTGTATCTCTGGACACATAGATTTAGAGAGTGTAATCCCATGTACTTTGAGAAGATAACCTCTCTTGGACTGCTCCATGCTAAATCTCTTTAGCAGCTTGTCTATGTATGTAAACTGAGAAAGACCAAGCAATCTCTTAGATCTATCTCTATAGATCCTTATCCTCAAAATATAAGTTGCTTCTCCAAGGTCTTTCATAGAGAAGTTCTTAGCTAACCAAATATTTACTGATTGCAAAGCTGAGACATCATTTCCTATTAGCAATATGTCATCTACATATAGTACAAGGAACACGATTGCACTCCCACTAATCTTCTTATAGACACACGACTCATCCGGATTTTGTAAGAAGCTAAACTCCTTGATTGTCTCATCAAATCGGATATTCCAACTCCTAGATGCTTTGCTTTAATCCATAAATGGATTTCTAAAGCTTGCATACCTTTTATCCGTTCATAGATATGAAACCATAAGGTTCTGTCACATACACATCCTAGGTTAGGTTTCCATTAAGGAAAGTCGTCTTACACATCCATTTTCCATATCTCATAATCATAATGAGTGACAATGACTAGGAGTATCCTAATGGATTTAAGCATAGCTACTGGGATAAACATTTCGTTGTAGCTAACACCTTGCCTTTAACGATAACCTTTGGATACAAGCCTAGATTTATAGGTAACTACATTACCTTCTATGTCAGTTTTCTTCTTGAAAACCCATTTGCACCCTATGGGTTTTATCCCATCGGGTGGGTCAACCAAATTCCATACTTGATTTTCATACATGGAACCCATTTCAGATTTCATAGCTTGAAGTCATTTGTCAGATTCTAAGCTTTTAAGAACCTCTTCATAGGTAGTTATCATCTTCTATGAGCAATATGTAGTTAAGTTCACTTACGAGAAATCCGTATCTCTCGGGAACATGACATATCCTACCTAACCTACGAACTTCTTGTATGTCAAAAGGTTGAACTATTATTTCATCTTCATGAACAATAGTTTGGGTTCAGGTAGTTAATCTGCGTCTGTTTGAGCATCTTGAAATTCCGCAAGCTCAATTTTGCTCTTATTGCCTTCTCTTAGAAGAAACTCTTTCTCTAAAAAGACAACATGTTTTGAAAAAAACACCTTTTATTCTAAAACATGGTAGAACTGATATCCTATAGTTTCCTTAGGATATCCTATAAACAGACATTTGTCAGATTTAGCTTCAAGTTTATTTGATTAAATTCGCTTCACATAAGTAGGACAATCCCAAACTTTCATATGAGAAAGATATGGTTTATTGTTAGTCCATATCTCATATGGAGTAAGATCAACTGACTTGGATGTGACTCAGTTTAATACATAAATAGAAGTTTCGAGTGCATACCCCCAAAAGGGTTTTGGAAAATTCGTTAAACCCATCATAGACCTCACCATGTTTAATAAGATTCAGTTTCTCCTCTCAGCCACACCATTATGTTATGGTTTGTAAGGTGGAGTCTACTGGGACAATATTCCATTATCCCTGAGATAATCCAAAAACTCTTGGCTTAAGTATTCGTCACCTCTATCCAATCGAAGTGATTTAATACTTCTCCCAAGTTGTTTCTCAACTTCATTTCTGAACTCTTGGAACCTTTCAAAGGCTTTAGACTTGTATCTCATAAGATACACATACCTATATCGAGAATGATCATCGATAAAGGTAATGAAGTATACAAAACCACCTTTGGCATGTATGGACATCGGACCACAAATCAGTATATATTAAGTCTAAAAGTCCACTAGTTCATTCACCCTTTTCTTTAAAGGGTAACTCAGTCATCTTGCCTAATAAGCAAGATTTACATATGTTATATGATTCATAATTAAATAACCCTAATCTACTACACTTATGTAGTTTAGACATGCGTCTCTCACTTATATGACCAAGGCGATAATGCCATAAGTAAGACGATTTCACATTATCTCGTTTTATTCTTTTGTTATTATTAATATTTAAAACCAGATTAGACATATCCAATATGTATATACCATTGCACAATGTACCAAAAGCATATAAAATTCCATTTAAATAAATTGAATAACCATTGTTATTGAAATTTAAATGGAATCAAGCTTTATTAAGACTAAAAACAGACATTACATTTTTAGTGAAATTAGGTCCTTAAAAACAATTGTCCAATTCTAGTACAAGCCCACTAGGGAGCGTCAATACATATGTGCCTACAGCTAATGCAGCAATTCTTGCTCCATTGCCCACTCACAGGTCTGAATCTCCCTTGTTGAGTTGTCTACTGTTCCTGAGGCCCTTCATGCCAGTACAAATGTGTGAGCCACAACCGGTATCTAATACCCATATGTTGTTATCAGAAACAATATGAATATCAATAACATAAATACCTGAAGTAGATGGGGCATCAGATGCCTTCTTTTGATTCAAGGACTCCAGATAGGCCTTGTAGTTTCTCTTCCAGTGGCCATCCTTGCCATATTGGAAGCAAGTTCCCTTCGAGGTAGTCTTCTTTGCTTTCTTAACACCTCCTTTAGGCCCTGCAGACTTCTTCTTCTTTTGGCTCTTTTTTTTCAAACTAAAAGAGTCCATCAGCATCACAATCTTGTCCTTATGGACAAATGGCTCAACTGCCTTGAGTATGTCGACCAACTTGGGAATTGTGTTGGATATATTGTTCATCTGATAATTAAGCACAAATTGTGAGTAACTATCAGTTAAACTTGTTAGAATTAAGTCAATACTTAATTCATGATCCAAAAGAAAACCCAAGGAGGCCAACCGCTCGATGTAGCCATTCATCTTTAGTGCGTACTGCACTGGAGATGTTCCCTCAACCATTTTAGAGCAGAAGGGCAATCGCGAAGTCTCGAACCTTTCGGACCTTGCTTGCTCATCAAAGAGCTCCTTAATATGATAGACTATGGTATGAAAATCCATAGCCTCGTGCTGCTTTTGAAGCTCCAGTGACATAGTGGCTAGAATAATACAACTAGCCATCTCACTATCATTGAGATGCTTCCTATATGCCCTCCGATTATCTTCAAAAGCATCAGTAGCAGGGGGTTGGGAAGTGGTTCTTCTAAGAAATATCCAAGCTTCTTGGACGTGAGAACTATTCTCAAGTTCCTGAGTAAGTCAAGAAAGTTTAGTCCAGTCAACTTTTTAGCTTCCATCAATGATCTTAGATTCACACTAGTACTTATAGTGTTGACTCGGGCAGTAGCAATCTATCGTAAAATAGGGAAAAATTAGAATGTACTTAAATGGATGTTTATAAGGACTTTAATAACATGCATTATGGGTCCCACTAATTTCCCAATTCATAACTTTAAATATAAATCTGAGAGAACTTGTAAAGAAATTCTCCTAGTGGGTCGATATCCAATATCCCTAAGAATGACCTTGGGTTTGCCCAATAAGCCACCTTAGTTCAACCGATAGGTATCGATTATACCAATTGCATCTCCAATGTAACTATCAAATCTAGTGTTATCAACTGTTGATGTGTGCACACTCATTGGGCTATCAACTCTTGATACGTGTACATCTAATATACACTACCCAACTTTGCCTCTTTCTATGTTGATATTGGGTTTGTCCAACAAACCAACTTTCTAACTAAAATCGACCCATTAATCTGGAAATCCTATTTCCATGGTTCGAAGATATCTGTGTAGAGCAAGCTTGGATTTGCCTAACAACTCCAATTATAAAAGGACTCTAGTTCTCGCCACATTAAAGGAAGGCGTTATTTTTTGTATATATATATATATAGTTACTATAACTACATGGCATGATATGGACTACCCAATCAAATTGGGCCTAAGCCTATAAATATCCATTATGCAAGCTCACACATTCTCCTAACCATGCATTCCCTAATGCATATATGTAAACACATCATTTTGGTTATGACATCTTATGGATCCTAACATGGAAACCCAATCCAACACTTGGATCTAAGCCCAATCCAGCACTTAGATTTACTATCTTCCTTTTACTAACTTGGCTAAAATTACTAATGTATGTTATTTCGATTGGAATTAATATTAATCTAATTAAAATGAATTCCTAATTCCAGAAATTAATTCGTAAATAATTTACCTTAAAATAATTATTTGACGTCCAAAATTAAATAACTTCAATTTTGTTATACATGCCAATTTTTCTAGTCTTACTAGAAAATTTATTGCTCTAATAAAATTAATTCAAAATTAATTTCTATAATTTATGAAAATTTCTAGAACATAAAATCATCATTCCAAGCATCTTTAGGTCATTTCATGATGATCAAAATAATTTAGGAATCGCCCAAAAATTATTATGATCACCGAAACACCTATAAGACACCAAAAGCGACAAATGTGACTTCTAAAATTTTCTGGAATTCAAATTTCGAGAAAAATCATTTAGGCATACATCAAAAATAAAATTAACACATTTTTATCACATAAAAATATTTTTAAGGTTCTGTAACCGAAATATGAACATATAAAACATCAAACAAAATAGATCCTACAATCTTTGAAAAAACTGTCCAGATCTGGAAAATTGTTTGATAAATTTATTAAAATATTTTTAATAATTCTAAAAAAATTCAAGAGACATAAAAACATCCCAAATATATTCACATAATTTTTACAGAATCAAATTCCACGAAAATCATGTATAACCTCATCAGTTTAGCCAATAGACATCACATGCCCAACAGAAAGATAGATTTCATGCATGTTCTTCTAAAGTCAAAATTAAATATTTTAATCATATTAAAAATATTTTCAATCACACTGAATCATTGAAATACATCTTATGAACAGATTGGTGACAGAAAATCGTGAAAAACATTTTTTATAATTAATTTCGAACAAAACATTACAGGACCCTAAGCTGTCACAACCATGAAAACAGTTTTCACATGTCATGTATTCTACATTTAACAAGGCACAAGATGACTCTGATACCGCTGATAGGTTCCGATCATACATCTCATACATAATATATATCAAATATATGCAGCGGAAATAAAACGGAACCTCAAAAGCTAGATCTACTCATGCATATAGATATAGAAAAACAAAAATATGAAATGTAAGATGTTTACATACCTTTTTGACGATCTCCTTCATTCTTTAATCTTCTTGGCATTAGGTTGTCATAAACCACAACGATTAATGCAAACCATCTCTAATGAAAGTCCACATGAAGATAGAAGGATGAAACCTCACTAGGAGATGGCTAGAATTCTTTCTTTGTGTTAACAAAGACAAGAACTCTTGAGAAAGTTAGAGAGAAAAAATGTGTGTTTTAAGAATTAGAACCTTTCTTTTTCATTTATTTTTATCTTATACAAGATGCACGAAAATCGTCTCAATTTTCTTCACCATTTGGCCTTCCATAACCTCCATCACCAATGGAAAGTTATGGGAAGTTAATGGTCATGAATAACATGCATTAA
>JANZXP010000008.1:12220303-12247071 GCA_027576715.1 Erythroxylum flavicans | reverse complement strand
AACATCTCTAATTAATAACCCTAATTTCTATTCATGCTTGCTAAATTAATGACTAAATTCTAAGAAAATAAATAAAACAAATCAATGAATAAATAAATAAATAAATAAATAAAATAAAAGAAAAAAATAAATAAAATTGGGGTCTAACACTTACGATCTGGTGAAGTTACCTAAGGGAAAGAGAGCTTTGAAGACTAAGTGGGTGTTCACGATAAAGCAAGAAGAACATACTTCACGTCTACAATACAAAGCCAGACTGGTTGTGAATCAGTCAGAGAAAAGGTATTAATTTTGATGAAATCTTTTCTCCAGTTGTGAACATGTCATCCATCATAGTTGTTCTTAGGTTAGCAACAAATCTTGATCTAGAGGTCAAACAAATGGATGTGAAAACTATATTTCTTCATGGAGACTTGGAAGAAGAAATTTACATGGAGCAGCCAGAGGGTTTCAAGGTGCAAGGAAAAGAAAACTATGGTTGCAGATTAATGAAAAATCTTTACGGTCTGAAACAGGCACTGACGTAATTTTATAGGAAGTTTGAGTCTGTTATAAAGTAGTAGGGTTACAAGAAGACTACTTCAGACCATTATGTATTTGTTAGCAGATTCTTTGATTATGACTTCATTATTTTATTGCTCTATATTGATGATATGTTGATTGTTGGCAAGAATATCTCTAAGATTGATGCTTTGAAGAAGCAATTGAGTAAATCTTTTTCTATGAAAGAATTGGGGCCAACAAAATAGATCCTTGGTATGCGAATTTCTTTAGACAAACCAACTAGAAGGTTATACTTGTCCCAGGAGAAGTACATCGAGAAGGTGCTTCAGAGATTTAACGTAGACAAGGTCAAAGCAATAAGTACTCCACTTGGCACTCATTTCAAGTTGAGTATTGAGCAGAGTCCATCTACTAATGATGGCAAGAAAGACATGGAGAAAGTTCCTTACGTTTCAGTAGTGGATAGTTTGATGTATGTTATGGTATATATAAGGTTAAACATAGCTGATGAAGTAAGTACAGTTAATAGATTTCTATCTAAACCAGGTAGAGAGTGTTGGAAAACTGTGAAGTGGATTATGAGATATCTCTGGGGCATTTCCAACTTGTGTTTGAGTTTTGGAAGTGGAAAACTAGAATTAGTTGGTTATTCAGATTCAAATATGGCAGGAAACATTGATTCTCGGAAATCTACTTCAGGGAACTTGATTAATTTTGCAGGGGAAGTTGTGGCATGATAGTTGAGGCTATAAAAGTGTGTTGCATATCCAACAGTCTGATGAAGCTCACACTTTGAAAGCTTACTCTACACTAGTGGTTATGCATATCCAACGGTCATAATCATGATCGGAGTTATGATTTTCTGATGATTTGTGGTCAAAGTTGGGATTAACTTTTGGGATCCTAAAATTCCAGCATTGAGCAGTTTTGATCAAGCTTATAATCGGATGGTAAAACGTGATTCAATTGGGCTAAAACTTTGACAGTTGGTAGAGGACACGTTGATCTTGATATCCAATGGTGGGTTGCTATTGGAGACCATTTGGGTGATCTGCTCGGGCTATTTTGGAGAGTTTAATTTCGGGTGATTTTACAAACTCTCTTGTTGATTTTTCTTGTTAGTGTTATTGATGTTGTTACCGAGAATTGTTGTATTCTTGATATTATTATTGTTGCCTCTAGTGGGATACTAAAGAGAACTTGTTGTTGTACCCATTTTTTGTTGATAGTGGAAATTTTGTCTGGCTTTTACTCCTCACATCAAGGAGGTTTTTCACGTAAATTGTGATTTTGATTTTATTGGGTGTTGCATTAGATTATTTTATTGTCTGATTAGTTCCTAAAGGTTTACATAAGTAGGGAGAATTAATTTATATCTGGGGTCATACATAACACATTGTTATTGTATCGACTAACTGGTGGGTCACTTCCGCTGCATCCACTGACGTTTCTCCCATCACATGCCTCATTGGTTTCCTCGTTTCCAAAGCCACTCCATCGCCTCCATTCCATAGTTTTGGTCCTTTTAGAAGGTAAATCAACCACACCATTATTTCCTGGATCTTACGTAAGTGCTTGAATGGGTAATATATTGGGTCTCTAAGAAGTTTTTTTTTTACCATAGGCATAATGTAAAAGAAAGTTGGTTTCGTTCAAGTGAAACTTGAAATGTGGATAAGATTGGTTTATCGTGATCTATATTATGTTCTTGTTTAGCTAATTCATAAGATTGGTTGGTTTGGTTCATTGGTTGGCTTATAAATTATATATGACCATTTGGTTGATGCTAATATAGACATGGTAGCTTTGTAAAATTGTGCTAATGTGCTTGACAAAATTTTTACATTTGGAAAAATGCTCATCTGTGTTTCTAGATAATTACACTTTTAACATTATACATTTTTATATATGAGTTTTGAATGCACAATTGAAGAATTGTAGGTATTGTCTAATAGTGCCTTGGAACAAATTACATAATTATAAAGCCTTATTCTCACAATGATGTGCATTTTTTTATTGAATTTAAACAGTAAAAACCTAAAAAAGTAAATTATTAAGATCATTATTACCACTATGCTATAAAAAAATCTAGATCTTTCACATAAAACACACTAAATTGCACTATAATTTTTCATCTAAGTTGTTAAATAAATCACATTTTGCATTTTCTGGTTGTCTTGTGTTTCATGTTTGTTAGTGGCATTTTTAATTTTAAAACTATTTTTTTTGAAAAATAACTTTAAAACTAATGTTGCAAAAGTGTTAGTAATTGTTCATATGACCTAGCTATCAACTGTGGTCAATATGTTGTAAATGAATTTACTTTCATATATATAAAAAACTTTATTTTTAATATGAAGTTATTAATTTAATTTTGACATATATCTTTATTTAATTTTAAAGATAAATACGGAGAAGTTTAAGTATTCCTAATAATTCATCATCTTCAGGTTTAGGAAGGTTTAATAGTCCAACCTGGGCTCGGGCTAGATTGGTTACTCTTATAAGAAACCATACTATTTATTGTATTGCAACAAACATTTGAAAGGTGGAGGAATCATCAGATTAAATAAACATTTCATTGAAATTAAAGGTCATATGAAGCCTTGTAGAAAATTAACCATGATATGAAATGGTAAATGAAAAATTTGCTTAAAAAGTATCATCATAAGAAAGACAATAGGCAATTTTGTATTACGAAATTAGTAATGAAAGTTCTTTATGCAATGTTAAGGATGATATTAGGGATGTTGAAGGTGGTGTTTCCTACTTAGTAAGAATGGATTGTTGCCCCTGATGTGAGGAAAAGAAGAATACATGTGTCTAAATTTTCACCACAACTAACTCTTAGGGCTTCACCTTCAATCATTGTCCCTTACACTTTAAAGAAGCAATTTATAATATAGACATGACAATGGCTAGATGGTGGTCTAATGCAAGTGTATCGTCTAAAATTACTTAGTCTTATTATTACCAACCTACGGTGGATGCTATTACCTTTTACGGTCTAGGATATAATGCTCCTTCAATTGATGACTACAGAGATAATGTTTTGAGCATCTTTATTTATGAAATAAAAATTTATTTGGATGAAAAAAGAATGATTGGGCAGCCTATAGATGTTCAATTATGTGTGATAGTGACAAATAGGGACATAAGCCTACTAGCAATTTTTGGTTTATTCTACTAAGGAGATGATGTTTCTAAAGTCCATTGATGCATTTGACCTTGTAAGAAACGTTGATACTTTGTTTCAAATATTTGATAAAGTTATGAATAAAGTTAAACCTAAAAATATTATACAGTTCATTATTGATAACAATTATGCTTATAAAGTGGCTAAAAAAAGGGTGCAAAGTAGGTATAATTCTTTTTACTTGTGCTTTAAATTGTATTGACCTGATGTTAGGAAATATATGATATGCTAGATACTTTCCTATCATTAATGAAACTGTGAAAAAAGCAAAAAAATGACTAAGTTCATTTATAATCGTGCGCATGTCTAAAAGTTGATGAGAATGATTTCACCAATGGTAAGAATCTGTATCATGCTATTATTTGAAAATTTGCAACTAATTTCTTATCATTATAGCTTTTTGTTCTAATTGTCTGAAATTACTAGTTACCTCGGAATGGTGGTTTGATAGACATCTTTCGTAAAAGTCCTCCTCCCGTATAATGAAATTGAAATTAGTTAGGCTTAGCCCGCGGGAAGTAAAGTAGTAGCTCAACCAAACCACTATTCATTCAAAAGACTTTCTTCCAGGCCACGAATGCGGTCCCGGATCTGTTGCATGACTCCTGCCACAACCTCCAGATCAGAGCAAAAAAAGGAAGGCCATCGAATCGGAGGTCTTCCAATTCAAATGGAAAAAAAATGAAAATCCCTGTTATCTCCTTCTACAACATGCTGTTGTCGTGGGTAAGCAAAGATTCGAATTCGAGATTGGCAGAGAAAGGCTTTGGATGCCGTCTCACTAGTGCTTCAAAACTTGATTTTTATCGTCGCTAGAGGGCCCAAAGAAGTTTATGGAGTAGGCGGCGGGGGTCGTCACGAGCAATAAGCGACGACAACATCCTTCTCCTACATACTGGACAGTCCATTGCTAAGGCTGTACGCCTAATTTTCCTGGGATTGTAGTTCAATCGGTGAGAGCACAGCCCTGTCAAGGCAGAAGCTGCCGGTTCGAGCCCTAAAGAAAGAAATGTGGGTTCCCAATGCTTTTCCACGCCCAACGAGATGCGCCAACCTCGAGATGCTTTACTCTTAACCCCACCCTACAAGGGCAAGGGGCGCTCCCTCCTCCTAACTCCTTCCACTTCTCCCAGTGATAGGGACTACAGCTTGACCCTCGGGCTCCGAGACCCCTCTCCTTCTAAGGCGCCTAGATAGTGAAAGTTATCCCCGCTGGAAGCTAAGCAAAGTCACGAGTACGTGAGAGTTTCCCTTTATACGGCTCGAATCATTCTCAGATGCCTGGAGAGGCATCCTTTCTTGTTGCAAAGTGCCTACGGTACCCGTTCATATTTGGTTACCCGAAGCTCATGTAGAGGCACCTACGGCAGGATCCGTCATCCTGGTAAGAATTCCTTTAAAATTGGGAACCTACGGCTTTTTAAGATTTTCAATACCCACTGCCATAGGGTTCATTTAAACTAGAAGTTAGAAATTAGGCAGCCAAAAAAGCCCTTACCTTTCCTGTCAGCGAGTCTAATCCTATTGACTTTCAAACCTTAAAGGTGTAGATTAGGTAGGTGTTCAGTGAGTGAAAGGAAGATCTATTAGAGCCAGAGTTAGAGCAAGGCAAGCTCAGCTTGCCAAGCTTTCGATTCTGTTTTCTTTTCCTTTAATAATCCATTTTTGACTGGTTACTCGTCAGCAGTCACGATAATACAGAGGATGCAAGCGTTATCTGGAATGATTAGGCGTAAAGCATCTGTAGGTGACTTTTTAAGTCCGCTATCAAATCCCAAGAATTCAGTTAGGGTTCACAATTGACGTGTAAGTCATTCTACCTCCACCGATAGAGAGCAAATCAAAGGCTGAATGGATACCATCGATAGTCGCGCCTGTTTATAAAGAAAGATTCCATTGGTGGGAATTTCGCCTGCATCCAATCTCCAATTCTTGTTCACCCCAGAAGCTATTCATAGAGTCAGGATTTAGGTCAACTCATAAATTCGTATATAATAGCCGCCGAAAGTCGAAGCTTCACTCTAGGTTGAATTCAATTCCTTTCAATCAATACCTCTATCCATGAAATTTTCTCCCTCCCCGGATTGTAACTCTCATTCTAAATCATTCTGGAGTTAAAGGAGTTATGCCCCGAGGATCTCAATCTTAATCATAATAAATAGAGTAAGAACCAACCATTATCCCTGCTCTCTTGCTGTGAGTCCATTCCCGGCACCAAGCTAAGTTAGCTCGAAAGCAAGTCAAGAATTAGCTCAGGTGAACAGAAAAAGATGAAGAAAGAGCTAAGACAATTGTTTTCAAGTGATAAGTGGATTTCATCAATATGTCAGGTTTGTAATGAAGGTTTCTAAAATTATACTTGAAGATCGTGAATTTTGATCCAAATATTAAAATTTCATCCGAGTTTGTACGTCTTTAGTGAGAGTACTTCATTTAGCTAATTGTGATAAGAAGGCAACAATAAGTTATTTTTATGATGTCATGGAGAGTGCAAAGGAAATAATTAAGGCTAATATGAAAATAAGTCTTCTTTGTATATATAAACCATATCTTGTAGTCAATAATGAAAGATGAGAAAGACATCTTCACTCTTTATTGCTTTCTACTATGATATTTTTTTAATTATAATGTCTATTTTAGATCAAAATTTGTAAAAAACTGAAATTAATAGGAGAATACTATTAAATATCATAATAATTATTATACATGAGATGATGGAAGATCTACTTAACTCAAAAATAGAGGTATATAAGGTAACTCAAAAATAGAGGTATACAAGGATGTGTCTAGTGATTTTGAGATGACCATTACAATTCATCAAAGAGACAAATTTAATACATGTTTATATTCTTCACTTTTGTTACTTGTTGGAAATTAATATTCACTTTATTTTGTGTATAAGGTTACTTTTGTTGCCTTACAGTTACTTGATAGAACCAAGTCAAAAGTGGTGTTCCAGAATTGTAAAGATTTACAATTCAAATTCTGAATCAATATGTGAGTGCAATAGGGTGTGAAAATAATTGGAGCATATTTTAATTCAACCATTCTAAGAAAATAAATAGATTAAAACAAAAAAGATTGAACGATTTGGTCTTTGTTCAATACAACTTAAAACTTCGAAAAAGGTATGTCGTTGTTGTTGTTGTTGTTATTATTGTTGTTGTTGTTGCTACTGTTGTTGTTCTTATTATTATTATTGTTGTTGTTATTGTTGTTGTTAAGTTGAATATAATTTTTTAATAATTTAATTTTATTTGTTTACTAGGAGTTTTAATAGAACAAGTAGTTCTATAAATCCAATTTGCTTTAAACATATTAATTTTTTTTGCATTTTAGGTTTTTTATGAACTAAGTTTGATAGATGAGATGACTTGGAAGATAATCTTGAATGAGAAAGTATTAACATGTCATTTCTTACAATGAATTTGAATGATATTGATGGTGAAAATCCTCTCAATGATGAATATGTTGTATCATATGAAAATTAGGGTTAATACGACTTCAGTAGACATTCCATTCTTTGAAGTTCCAAGTTTTTCATTTCTTCTCATTTATTTTAATTCCCTTGTTTTTGATGTATATGTTAAATTTTACATATGATATTTAAATATAAAACTTTTAACTGTAAGTATTTTTGTTTCAAGTTTCGCTTCTACTTAGCTATATTCCTCGATACAAACTCTTATTATAATACTTCTTGTTGTAATGCTTATGGAGTCATAAAATAATATTATTCTTACTATATGATATTTTGATGTAATTATTCTTTATTATATAATGTAACTTATAACATTTTAATTATTCTTAGTTTTATATTTGTATGATAATTAAACAATCTTTTTTCTTATATTAATTTTGGTTATTATTTATATGTGAAATATATAAAAAGTAATATTAATAGAAATAAAGAGATAATTATTATTTCATATTTATATTATTATGATTTTAAGAGATAAAATTGTATAGCACAATATATTGATAGACTATTTTGTAATTTTAAAAGTCATCTGAAACAGTACCTAATATTGACGAATACAGATATCATATCATACCATAATTAAATTCAGTAATAATAGTGATATGATATTCATAACATTAGTTGAACACGAAAATGAACTTAACAATAATACTCTAGATAAAAAATATTAATTTTTCATATAGTTTTTCTCTTTTCATTAAAATTTTTAATTGTTTAAAAATTAGTTGACGACCTTTTACTTTTACTAAAAAAATCCTCCAAACCTATTACTATTAAGTTTTTTATTTGAAAAATAAATCACCATACATAATTATGTCACAAAGAATTATTGAGAGTTGTCAAATCACAAGTTTAATCGTATTAAATAAATAAACTTATTGATTTTATTATATTTGTATGAAGTTGTTTATATTAAAGTATAATAATATCGTAATATAATAATAATTTATTATATTATAATTAATTAAATTCTAATTTATTATTTAATAATACTAATAATTAAGATGTCCAATTTCCGATATTTGATTAATGTGACTGTTTTTTACTTTTAATAATAAAACTATAAAATGTCTTCTGTTTATATTTTGTGTGTGTGTGTCTATATATATATATATAAAGTATAATTCATTTATTTAATATTTTAAGTTAGTTATCATATTTAGTGATTATGAATGTATTTATTATTTTTATATGATAATTTCATTAAAATTTATTATGTAATAATATTAGCAAATGAGATGATTAATTTTTTATTTTATATAAAATTCATATTTTCATAAATAATTAATTAACTACCATTTTTACTATTAATAACTAATCAATGATTAATATTTTTTGAATCAATCCATTAGATTTAGCATCAAAACTAATTAATATTTCTTTTCTTATTGAAATATTAGATTCAGTTATGATATTAATTAATTATTTTTATGTTTTATTGACTTATAAAATTTAGTATTACTGTTGATTGATTGTTTTTGTCATACCATTTCGTTAAATTTTAGTGTTAATATTAAATAAATTTTTTGATCTGATCTAGCTATTGGGTTAAATGTTGGTGCCAAATAATTATTACTCTTAATAAGATATTTATATCTCATACTTTTTTTAAATTTATTGATTTATAGTACACAACAATATCAGCAATAACAACAATTATAAATTGATTAATAGTATATATAATAGTTATGAATTATTAGTCAAAAAAAAATCATACTGCTAATCATAAAGACTTAATTTATTAGCATCTAAAGCTAATGGATATACTATTAAAATCATTATACCTTGTCATATAAGGCTGATATGTAAATGTATAAATTAATAATTAATAAATTCATTTATTCGAAAAATATCATTTTTATGATTTATTTACTTTTAATAATTCTTTATAATGGACTACTTATCTAATGTTTATTCAGAAAGTTGCTTTTCATTTTGTAATCGTTACGCTCTTTTCAAAGCATTGACTTTCGTGTTAACATTAACAGGTATTATAATGTTGCTAATATTAATTTATTTCTCCAACCATTTCTCTTTTATCAGTCATAGAAATACGTGGACAGATAAGATGCCCTCCGCATAAGGGCTTGAATAATTTTTAAAAAAGACTTCTTTATCGTTGGATAAATTAAATACTATATATAATTGGTGACATACCTATCCACCAAACGTTGACTTTTTATGTTTGAAGATGGCCTTAGCGTAGTGTAAAGGAACATAGTTCATTGATAACTGGTTGCTCCTTAATATTCTTGGTAGCAAGTAAAGCTAATTGACAAGGTCTCGGTCTCTTCTCGCGTAGGTGTTGCTAACAGCAAACCAAGAAGAGAATAGGACAGAAGAAACAGCATGAATCACAACTTGAAAGCTCTATCAATTGGTCTGGTTGGGGCAGCAATCACCTTGTCTGCTTACTCGCAGACTCTCATCTCCAGCACCCAATGTGTAACTATCGGCCTCCTCGTTCTCATGCTTGGCTTGCTGGTTGGAGAAGGCCTCTTACCTCTTTAGCATATATATTCTTTAATATTTGCTCCTTCCTGATGTGGACGTTAGTTTTCAGTTTCTTCACAATATTTACTTGCTTTTCGTGTTAATTTAGATGCTTCTTGGAGATGAGTTCTTTCTGTTGTGAGTTAACATTGAAAACGTGAACTATGTATAACTTATGTAAGAGTCATCTCTTCCATCCTAAGAACAAAGGGGATGAATAATTTAGCTTTGTTTTAGTCTGGTTCTATCTTCGTAGGTGGTTGCATAAATAGCTCAATTCCATCCTTTCTTGTGGTAATACGGAATGATCAAAGTGGTGCATGTGAAGTAATCAAGTCCGCAGTTTCTTCTGAGATAAGGCAATCATGGCAAATTCTTTGATAGTTTAGATGTTTCTTGGGAACTTGAGCACTTCCTGTCCTGTCTTAGTATTGAAAATCTGGACGCCGGAGAACTTATGGAAGAGTTATGTCTTTCAAACTAACAGAACAGATGATAATCGTTTTTCCTCTACTCTGGTCTGATTCTATCTGTTACGTGTCGACAGAAAGTAGCTGGTGTCCAAGTGTCGCAGATCCTTTCTTATAGGCATAGAAATTTGGAAACAATCAGTTTCCACTTTGACTGTAATTGTGGTAGAAGCAATTTCTTTGAAACAAGAGATTCTATTTAAACAGAAAGTGTGCCGCTTAGAGTTGGTACAGGTCTAAGTATGATAACACTGACCTTAAGGACCTGGGACACTTAAGGTCATATCTGCATTTCTTGCAGAGATACTAAAAATATTTGCTTAAACTTTCCTAAGTAGTACAACAAATAAGCATTACCAAAGAGTAAAGAAACAGACAATACCCCATTTCCAACTAGAATAATAGTCGGAGACACCATAAAGGGCCTTGCTTTTCTCACCAGTGAAAATTGAAAGGGCAGTGTGGCCTTCCAAGCATCTCATACGCAATAATACGTTGTGATATGAATTCCTAAGATAAAACTAACTAGGACAAAGTTTCTGAAGCTGATTAAGTATTCAGGGTTTAAGTTTTATCCACATTAAACAGCATTTATGCCCATACCAATAAGGTAACCCTCTGATTCTCTGTTGTATGTTTCATGGTGTTTCGTGCTATGTTACATTAATAGCAATCTCAGTGGGATAAATAGAAGTAAAGTAGGAGTCTTAATGTATATCCCGGAACACAGATATTTTTGTACGTGGCCAGTTCTGGCAAGGATGACACGCGCAAATCGAGAAATCCACCTTGCTTTTAACCACTGAGCATTGACAAGTCAATTTAGCTGAAGATCAATACAAGTTTAACCTTTTTCCTTGACCTGTGCATTTGCATGTGACTCGGCCAAATTAGCTTATAGCTGGACTATCAAGGGTGAGCTAGATGCCCAGCTATTTCTCTTCAAAGTTAGCCTAGGCTAGCTATCACACTTTCTTATGTTCGTGTCTTCGATAGAATGATTGTGGTCTAGTTCATGTCCTGCTACAGGTTCCAAGATGATCCAGGAATAGAAGCAGATGCAAGACGATGAGCAAGCGCCCAATACACACTAACGAAGATGTTGAATGGCTTAGGTACAAAATTGGAAAGAATAAGACAAAAAGATTATAAACTAGAAACTAAGCAACTCAACATACAACGACAGTAACATTCTTCTAACCAAAGCTATTCTAAGATTTAGGATCTGTAAAAATTCAAATTTTCGTTGAAAATAAAAATAAAAAAGATAATAAAAATAAAAAATAAATAAACGGAATAGATGTAAATATAAAAATAAGTAATAAAATAAATACATAAAAAAAAGACAACTCATAACATAATGTGGTAAAAAAAAAAAGAGTATGACCTACTTCATTTGTTTGATCTGAATGTTGTCTGAACGAGAGCATGTACATCGACCATTTACATTAAACTAAGAACGTTATCATCAAAAATCTTGCATGAGAGGAGGAGGCAGTTGAGTAGCCATGGACGACTTGCCAACTAGCTATGGCCCATATCAAGTTTGGAGAAGAACAGTTTACTAGTTGTAGAAAGTATGATGTGTGACCATGTACTGTAACTCTACTATGCATATCTTGCCGGCAAGTCATCCTTGGCTGCACCACATAACCTCATTCCCACATGCAAGATCCAAGATGAAAAGAAGCCTCAAGATAGGATTGGAAACATCACTTCAGAAGTCAAAAAAATGTAAATAATTTTGTTTACTGGAAAAAAGAGGCAACAAACAATCCCATCATCAACCAATGGTAGTTTAGCCCCCAGAATGCTATAAAACTGAAAGAAGGGAAGGGCAGGGACTTTCCCGAAGGAGGAAGACAGCACTTTTGCTAGGAACATCAAAAAACGAGAGACAGACAACTCTAAAAGCTTGGGAAACTAGTAGAGAAGAAGAAGCAGATTGGACAAGAAGGCACTCCTGGCAGAGCTCGGACGAATAGGCTTTTGAAGCAAGACAGAATCCTATCATGAGGTGTTGCTTATAAAAGAAACACTGACGTGTAACTGTACAAGTATTAATGGTGCTTGCTTTTGCACAGTGAAGGCAACTCTGAAACTGTCCATTATGTGTCCTTATCCAGCAAAGTAACAGAAAAAGTTGAGTAATACGGGGAGCTCATGGAGACGGATGTGACACATGCATAGGTACCAATCCAAGCCTAAGAGATCCATCCCTATCAAGTAAATCTTAGAAGCGTCACGCCATTCTGTTACTCAAACAGTCGTCATTTAAGGGGATTGCAAGCACTCTTCACATTCAGTAATTGAGAGGTCTCTGGCCATTAACATGTAGAGCTTTTTAAAGCGGAGTTAAACTAGGTGAGTAAATTTAATCAGAATGTAGTTATGTTGAAGGATTTATTCCACCAAGTAGGCAGGTCGGAATCACTCGTTTAGATCAATAAGTTCCATTGGTTTAAATGCGCTTCCCTTGGATGGTACTGATATATGAAGATCATAGAGCAATTATTTCATTACATTAAGTTCACATGTAAGTGTATAAAGAAAAGAGACACCACTCCCTTCCATACACATTCTTCTGTTCCTTTAAGGGTACACCACTCCCTTCCATACACATTCTTCTGTTCCTTTAAGGGTAAAAGGCTTATTACGGCAGAATTATCTTGTTTACTCTTTCTTCTGCCCCCAGCTTGAAAATCCCTAGTTTGCATTCCATTCTCAGTTCAAATTGGAGCCATGAATTAAACAACATGCGTCTAATGACGAGAACAATTTAATTATACATTATTCAAAGTGCCAACCCCAAAATACCTCGTGCATAATAAGATATCCCTTTAATTTGAAAGGGATGGGGAAAAAAAAGAAGGAAGTTTAGAGAGTTTTAGAAAGCGTAGTAGTAATCAGCCAAATGCAGAAGATACGAGGCAAAAGTAACCATCCGGGTTGTCAATTTTACAGGAGGGCTCGCTCGGAGCCAATTCTTTTATTGAACAATGAAATCGACTCATTTCCGGTTCACCTAGTACCCTAATTGAGCATCTCGAGCTATCCAGGTAGGTTTACTTATTTCACGCTTTACCTTCAACCTGTCAAATATATCGCACAAAACAACAATGTACCAATTAGAGCTAAACTTCCAACGGACAAGCCATAGCACAAAACCTACCACATCAATGAAAAAGTGACAAGGGAAGAAGATATTCTGCATTACCTTTTTCATCTTTTAGCCACCCCGAACCTACATGAACACTGAAGAACATTCTGTGGCACATGAACTTGAAGAAATTCTAATAGTTGACTTCTATTCTCCCACCACGAGTATAATTGTGTCCAAGGTTTGACAGGACAAACCAACAGGAGAAAATTGCAAAGGAGCAACTTATCTTTTAGACACGGGAATAGCTAATAGATGTAAAATGCAACAAGTCCACATGTGTTCAGAGTGTAAACCTGGTTATGGTGTCATGGTAGGCATGCAAATTCGCAGTCAATCTATCTCCTTATATCCAAGCCCAATACTAAGGTAGTGTCTTAGATAG
The DNA here is from genome assembly GCA_027576715.1 of Erythroxylum flavicans. NCBI lineage: Eukaryota > Viridiplantae > Streptophyta > Magnoliopsida > Malpighiales > Erythroxylaceae > Erythroxylum > Erythroxylum flavicans. The sequence continues at coordinate 12,233,382 of JANZXP010000008.1, read as the reverse complement.
CAGCGACATAAGTTTTTCAGCGCATGAATCCTGATCTACAAGACCCAAAGTAACGCATTCAAGATCACTACAAAGGCACATCCAAGCTCCCTTACTACAAATGTCCTTAAATTGCAGCCGTAAAATCTGTGAAAGCATTCTGTTCACATGAAGTTAATAAAACAAACACTGCACAAGCTCAGATTCCAACCAAATATGTTATAATAAAAAGGGCAGTCTTCAAAACAAATTTCTTCATACAGATGTTAAGATAACAAAGCTTCCTGCTTATGGAGATACAGAAGCACACCAGTCCTGCAGTTCCACTATTGGAGTTCTTTCACATCTTAACGAAACTAGCAGAATCCAACAACGTATTAGAAAATTGAAGCTAACAAAAGAAGTTGGTCGTCCTTAATACAAATGTCAAAGGAGGGAATAACGTGGTCTTTTCAAACATTCTACTAAATAAACGAGGCAACCAACAGATGCCAGAATAAGAGGTTCATGGAAGCACAATAAGAGCTTGGTAATGTGTTGGCAGGGAGAGACAAGTTTCAATGATCAATAGTAGGCTCTCCATATATAAATGGTCCTCTTAGGTGAAATCATCAAGGTTGGGCCATGAGTATGTCAAACCCTGGTACACTTGGTCTTCTGGTTTAGGCAGTAGGCTTCATCAAAAGTGGCAGTGGGCTGGCTTCAGGCTTCATATATCTCAGCTGTTTGGACGGGCAGGGAAGGCAACAAAGGTAAATATGAGCATCAGAACCCTATATAATGGGAGACTGGATAGGTTATGCTTTGACAGTATCATATTCTAGTATATGCTGCCTATATCAGCTGAAATTGTCGTGTTCAAAAAGACAGGAATTCAAAGGGAACCAAGTCTACCTGCAGACAGCCATCACCAAATCCTAGTAATAATCTTTTCGTCGTGAAACAGGGGCTTGGCCAGATAACCTGGTAATATCAGCTGCAAGTCAGGACTTAAAGTTCTGAAAAGGTGGTGCTCTACAACAATGTCCACAGATAAGTAATGAATAACACTTTCTGTGACCACTGATTGAAGAAAAAAGCTAGGTTAAAAGATTTGCGCCAACAAAAAGTATGCATCGCTTCAAATACTAATGAAATAAACTCAGCTCACTGAATTTTGAGGGATGAAATAAATTGCTTCCTGAAAAACTTTTACAATAAATGCCACTCTCAAGAATAGTCCCGCCTGGTACAATTTTTTGTAAGCACAGACAAGACACGTATAAGGAGTAAATAGTTTTCTTACCCAGAAGAACCAATTCGGCCCGAGGAATAACTTCCATATGCTCCATAAGCACCTCCACTACCACCAAGCTATAAAACAAAGATGTGAGAGTTACTATCCATTTCTAATAGCTCATGTTTGTAACAACATGCAGAACAGGGATCAAAATATCCATAAATATCCAAGATTCAATCAAGTACCGAAAAAAAAAAAACCATACACCAAAGTGCCTAGCTGTCTTATACTTAACGTACCTGTGGACTACTGTAACTACCATATGTGTCATTAGCAGCATAATCACTTGAACCATAACCACTAGAATACGAATGCCCACGTCCAGGCCTTTTGCCGTCTCTGGGATCATAATTCAAACCATCTGAACCATCAGCTGGAACATGGAGATATGGCAGAACTGGCAGGAATGTAGAAACTGCACCTTCCCTATCAAAAACATTTGCTCTCAATCGCTGACTTACTTGTATAAGGGCATCCTTGGCAACATCAAGGTCTCCAGATATCTAACAAATCAGAACAAAATTCATGATTTCTGGTAATCATTAACTTGAAAAGAATCATGGATGTTAATTAAAAAATAAGAAAAATATAATCCTAGCCACCAGTAATACATTCCACTTTACCTGTACCATCTCATCATCATCAGCAGCAATTTTGGGAAGGTTTTCCTTTCCAAGGATGCGGATATTAGCTTTAGTAAACTTCCTCATCTCACTTATGATTGATCCTCCTTTACCTAGAAGGCAACCAATACGGGAGGTAGGCACAAGTAGACGAGTTGTGTATGATATAAGGCCTGAATCTCTTTCAAATTTCTCACTACATCTTGGTTGCAGTCGTAAGACTGCTTCTATAGTTGGAGAATATTGGTCATCAAAGATCTGAATAGAAGAAACTAAAAACTATCAGATTGTCAAGAAAATTCAGAGATTAGGAAGAAGAGATAAGGAAAATCAACATGTACCTCCTTAGCTGAAATAGATATCAAGCAATCATCTCCATCAGTTGTTGAGCTGTCAACTTTGATAATTGCTCCGGAATCCTTTCTGATCTGATTGATGACAGCACCACTTTTACCAATCACCCCACCAATATTTGTGCTAGGACAAACAATGCGAAGAGAAAATTCTTTTGACGAAAGTTCATCTCTTGGAGCAGAGTATAAGGACCGCGACCAATCTGCAGTCCCTTTGTATCCTCCATAAGGACTCACCAGTGGAGCTATTCCAACAATTGGGGCTCCTGAAGTTGGGGCGATCAATGAACTCCCAGAAGAATACACATTTGGAACAGCTGAAACAAGTAAGTGCTGAGATCGTGATGGATTGTCATGAAGGCGAGATGCCATTTGATACAAGGCCTTTTTGACAACTCCAGCTTCACCAGTAACCTGAAGTGCACAATTAACATAAGAAAAGTTCTTTAAGGGATAGTTTAAAACAAACAAAAAACAACCCGTGGTGATAGTCCCGCTGAAACGCAGGGTCTGAGCAAGAGATAGTTTAAGACTAGTAAATGAAAGGTTAACAATTTGAAGGTACATAAATTCATTGAGAAAAAGCTTCTATAATCTGTTACATTATATAAAGGAGTCACTAATCACAATTCGTCCAAGAAGTGTTCTGCATAATATGAAGAGAAAAAGAACATGGTAGACTTTATAAAAGTGGCTTTTTTGGATATATGGGAGAACATGAATTAAAATAGAGCACAACTTTTAATAATACTAAAAGCTAGATAGTTTTTAATCTTGTAACTCCAGTTAGAGTAATTACTTACGATAAGATGTCTCAGGAACCAAGAAGGAATAAGAGGAAGTAAAACACAAGTGTTTTAAAAAGGAAATTACAACAAGTACCTGCACAAGCTCATCGGTGCTCAACGCACAATTTGGTAAATGGTCATCCTTAAGTATGCGAATCTGTGCCCCTGTCTCACTACGGATGTTTTGAACTATTTGACCACCTTTTCCAATAATACAGCCTATCTGATCGGATGGCACGAGAAGTCTAGCAGTGACCTGCTGACCACCCTCAAATTCATCATCATCGTTCAAATCCTCTGCAATAACCTTCTCATGTACCCTGAACAAAGCGTCTTGAGCAGGACATATTTGGTTATCACCGTCTTCGTAGGAATTTGTCTCATCACTAGAGCTGTAAATAGTAACAATCCGTTCTTCACATCCCGGGACCGTCTCACCAATCCGAATTTTCGATCTCGTGTCTGCCCTTAATTGCTTGACTATCTCCCCTCCCCTTCCAATAATGCTTCCAATTTTCCTATTAGGGCAAAGGTAACGAAACACTGTATCCTGTGGATCAATAACAAAATGGTCTCTATCATCACCAGAATTTCTCCTCTTGTTTGACCCGCTATCATAGTCAGACTGAGAATTAGACCGCTTTCCATATCTATTCTTCTGACCCGACATTACCATAGAGAACTAACGTCTGCAACAAATGCACAGAGTACGATGAATTGAGACGGTGCACACCAGTGCAATAAACAAGTATTAATCTTTAGCAAACAAGAATAGAAACACAAACTGGATATAGAAACACAAACTGGAACTTAATCTAGAGTACCAAACTAAAGCAATATACCAAACATTTAACACCTATACCAAACTATAACACCTAAAGAAACACCAAAGACTCAACAACACAACTCCAATGCATTGAAGTTATATTGTCAAAGTTTAACTAAAGAACCCCTTCTGAAATAAACTATTAACACAATAACCACTCTTTTTACTTAATATGGAAAGCCAAAATTTTCAATTAAAAATAAAAATATAAAGGAAAAATCAAATATTTGCTATAGAATTCGCTGAACTTAACCAAAACTCGAGATCTGATCAAAGAGGAAATATTAAACCCCAATTTACAGAAAATAAAAGGATCTCACAACGATAAGAGAATAATCGAAGATCATACAAAATGATGAGATCGGATAATGCGTGCCTGAGAATTGATGGTGTCGAAAGGGCTCCGTAGGGAGGTGATTAGATCGGTTATATTGAGAAGGATTGGAAACAATATTCTTCTTGAGAGGGCGTGGTTCTTCGATTGATTTTTCTAGGGTTGGACCAATTAATTTAATTTTGATATCATAAGATACAGAGTTGAAATCTTCAGAGGTTACTTTTTGCATTCCCCATAATACCCTTTCAAAAAGGCCAACACGATTATTTTTTAAGGATAAGAAAGTAAATCCATAAATACACATGTGACAAGAACATCCACACATAACAATCCAGTCCCAAAAACCCCAAACAAAATTCCCGGTAATTTCTAGACACCCAAACAAACACCAACCTCCACCTGATTCAAGTTTCCTCCCTATAGATGTCAACCTCCGGGCAGCCCGAGTTCAGGTACACGCAGACTCCGTCGAAGGTTTTGCATCTGCGGAACTTGCCATGGGAGTGCTCCGAGGAGGAGTTAATGGAGCTGTGTAAGCCCTTCGGGAATATCGTCAACACCAAGTGCAATGTTGGCGCCAATGGGAATCAGGTCTTTGTCGAATTTGTAAGCTTTGGATCTTTTGTTGCTCGTTTGTTTCCCTAGAAAATCTCGCGAAATTTCAAATTTTATGGAAGTGGAAATTCGTATAACACGAATACTCTTAGCACATTGGTTTTGGTTGTATATTTTTTTTGCTTATGTGCATGGTCAGGTTTTTTTTATTTGTTCTGAAACAATATGTGTGTGTTTTTATGGTTCCTGTTTGCATTCAGACTTAAATCAGGCAATTCAAATGGTATCGTACTATGCATCATCTTCAGAGCCTGCGCAGGGTCGTGGTAAAACAGTTTATATTCAGTACTCTAATAGACATGAAATTGTCAACAACAAGAGTCCAGGCGATGCTCCTGGAAATGTGTTACTAGTGACTATTGAGGGTGTTGAAGCTGGTGACATGAGCATTGAAGTCAGTCACTTTGTAAGTTTTCTTCACCTGGTATTTAATTTTTATTACTGACAACTTAGTTAATGGTTTCATTTGAGGGCATCTGAATGTAACAAAGCAGGCTAGAAATGAGCTCGTTTTGATAGTTGGTGAATATTCTGTTGAAGGAAGATGAAGCTATATTTAGGAGGCTAGCTTTAAACAATAATATTGTCATTTTTGGTACATGCCACACTAGTCAATGTCTAAGTTGTCTTTGAAGACACAGAGTGACATTGTTAATGTCATTGGTTTTGTGCCATAATATAAGTCCTACTCTTTGTTCATTTGTGACCTAAACATTAACGTTGCCAGAATTTTCTGTATGGCAAAGCAGATTATGTTTGTAATTTTATACACCGTGTGCTATTTCTGTTATTTGTTTGCTTTACAAATGTTAAATTTAATGTACTTCGTGAGTTTAAGCCAATTCAGATTTTTAGTATCTATCTTCCTTTGAAATCCTGTAAAAGAGTGGTGAAATGGCATAGCAATCTGCAATCTGCAATCTGATGGTGACCCCTCTGAAATTTGCTTTGGAAATGTTTTTCTTCTATCGATCTCATCTCCTGTGCTTAAATGAGACCTTTCTACTACTCAAGCAAACTGGTTGTCTCATTTTCTTTCTTTTTTTATTCATCAAAGTCATTAAATTTTCAAGATGGTTGAATTACTGTGGCAATGCCTCATTGAATTTTTTCTGCTTGGTACAGTTTGGGAGAATTGTCGGACACTTCGTACTGCTTTCTATGGTGTATCTTGAGCATTCATGTACAGTTCCCCATTATGCACATATCTTTGATATATTGACCTTCTTTTCTACATTTGATTAGTCACTTCTTGGTATGGCCCAAAACGTGTATTCTCAAATTTTTTTTTTTTTTGGTAAATCATTCTCAAATTCTTTTAACTATTCCGTATTAAGGTTTTTGTATTGAATGGTGCTTCAGGTATTTTCTGCTTTTGGATTTGTACACAAGATTGCTACTTTTGAAAAGGCTGCTGGTTTTTAGGTGACATGTTAGAAGTTACTTTTGATTTTCTGAGTTTTTAGTTTTCACTTTCAGATCACTGTTAAACCTACGGAACTTCCTAACAGGCACTTATTCAATTCACTGATGCTGACACTGCTTCTTCTGCAAGGAATGCATTAGATGAAAGAAGCATACCAAGGCATGCATATTATCATAAAGACAGTCATTTTTAATTTGAATTTTGAGCTTGTCAAATGTTCTTAGTCTTGTTTCTTTTATCCTGCCATGTTAACACCAATTCAGGTACTTGGTTCCTGAGCATGTTGGCTCATGTCACCTGCAGATTTCATACTCTGCTCATACTGATCTTAATATCAAGTTTCAATCTCATAGGAGCAGGTAAATAAGGTTCCAAGCTGTCAATGCTAATATTTGTTATCCTGTCTGTGACCCAAATGTCATTATTACTTGTTTACATTATTTATTCAGCACTCGGCTTCTTGCTAATTGGTGTGCAAGCTTTTGTCTCCTAGGGGGTTATTGAAGCCTGGTAGCCAGAACACAGATGTGTTATCATGTCGACTTAGTAATTTTCTTCATCTTTTGACTGTAGTTTAATTGCCTTTGCGCATGGCATCATAGACAGTTCACCTTACTTTTGCCTAGAATGAAGCACTACATATCCGACAAAAGATTATAATTACATTGCATGCTCTTATGTTGCCTTAAGTGTTGTTTTTAGTATATCTATTGGTTCCTTATCTGCTTCTCTAAGTCCTGGAATATTTATTTTAGCTTCCTTCTTTAATGATGAAACTTTTTGAGTATTTTAGCTCTTTTCCTTGCCTGATGAATTGAGAGGTCTATTACGATCATGTGACATGAATACTCAAGATTGATCACCTGATATAAATGAAAAGTTATCACACAATGCAAAATTTTTCTTTTGGGCCATCCTTATACGTCTTTAGTTGATATTTTCTTGTTTCTGTTGGACCCTACACAGTACATATATTCTAAATCTGTTCATTTTTGTGATCCTTTGACCTTTGCTTATCTTTATGTTTTCTTATATCTCTGTGTACTATATTTATTCTTTATTCTGTTTAGCATGTTTTATGTATTAATTGTTTTCTGCATGGAGATTGTTGCCAGTGCTTAGGAGCCTGTCTTGATTGATACATGTAGTTGCCTGATACCTTTTAGGGACTACACAAATCCATATCTCCCTGTAAATCCCACTGCAATGGAGGGACCTATGCAGGTACTTCCATGTGTACTCCTTTGTTAAATACTTCTTTTTTTTTGGTGTTATGTATCCTTTAACAAGCTGTCATCTCCAGCCTCCTGTAGGTCCTGATGGAAAGAAGAAAGAGCCTGAAAGTAATCTGCTCCTTGCTGCAATAGAAAATATGCAGTATGCTGTGACAGTGGATGTTCTTCACATGGTAAGTAGTGCCCTTACTCATTTCTTCGTCATGAATTGCTATTTTGGTGTGAACTATTCTTTTATATGTTGTGGCTCTTTTATCTGTTACAGGTATTTTCTGCTTTTGGTGCTGTCTAGAAGATTGCAATATTTGAGAAAAGTGGTGGAACACAGGCACTGATTCAATACCCTGGTATGCTTCCTTCTTCACTGTATACCAATCAGTATGATGATTGAAACTTGTTTAATGAATTTCTTTGCTGCATCTGTTTCATGTACAGAGTTATTTCAGTCGAAATGACTATACTAAATTTCCCTTTACAACTCTGCTTTTTATGCAAAATAATTTTGTTACTGGAATATGATAGACCTCCGATTCGACTCACGTATTCTAGGAAAAGAAGGCCCATGAATGAGGGGACTGTTGGCTGATCCTAGAGCGAACATATGGCATTTTGTTATCTTTCCCTTCATTACGTTATTGTTATTTTGTTATGTTTGTTATGCCATTACTTTCGAATCTGGAAAAGGTACATATAGTTTGTCACTGTGAGTGAGAAGGACATTTGAATTTGGTTGTTAAGGAGAGCTGCAGTCCTCTCGAAAGGCTGCTACCATTTTATGAAATTCCCTTTTCCGTAATACTACAAGAGTTGATTGAATCTTGTTGGTCTTTTACACAACGTAGTATCCTATCAGAAATTGGTATCAGAGCCAGCAAGCCATGCCTCCAAAGTACTCTGACGGTAAAATGGAAGCAATTGAGAAAGAATTGGAAGGAATTGGAGAACAGTTAAGTAAGATTCCATTAGTGGTCAGAGCTGTTGAGAGAATTTTGGAGATAGAGAAGACTTTCACCACATTATCCCAAGGAGTGACCCAAATAATGGCCACAATTAGTGAACAACAGAGAACGCTGCAAAGGGGAAGTAAATCTCTGGGTAAAGGAAAGAATACTGAACGGGAAGAATGGTCTAGCTCGGTTGAAAAAGAAAAGAATGAGAGTACCTATGGGAGTGGAAGAAATAGTAAGTGGTTACGGTGGCACATACCCAGCAGCAAATGAAAAGGTTGGGCAGGAGATGTTTGGGAACTCAGAGTCATGACGTACTGGGAGGTGTCTTAAGATGCCCTTATTCAATGGAACGAATCCGAAAGGCTGGTTATATCCAACAAAAATGTTCCTCGAAATGAATCGAACGAGCAAAGCTGAAAAGTTAATGGCGGCTGGAATCAGCTTCGAAGAGGATGCTCTCGCCTGGTTTCGATGGATTGATGCGAGAACACCATTCGGCAATAGTTGGTCTAGGGGTTCGGTCAAACTCAAACTGGGAACTTGTGTGAAAAGTTTTTAGATATTAAACAACATGGGTCAGTGGCCTACTATTGGAGGGAGTTTGAGAAACTCTCAGCACCGCTAACGACGCTGCCTGTGGAGGTGCTAAAATCCACTTTTGTGAAAGGGTTGAAAATAGTGATCAGAGCTGAACTTCATTTGATGAACCCAATGGGGCTTAAGGGCCTTATGAATACGGCCCAAATGATTGAAGAAAAGAACTGGACAATCAAGCAAAAAGGAAGCACATCGGGACCTATTTCTCTTAAACCAAGTTAATGGGGAGAAGGGAAAGGACTCGTGGGTCGGAACATGAACCAGGGGAAGAAGCCAAGGCTCCAAACTGAGAAACCTTTTGGATCACTCGGGTCATGCTGCCAACCCGAGAACCAATGAGATCTCCAACAGAAGGAAGCCGACGGCAGATCCAACTCACTAATGCCGAGATCTGAGACAGAAGGGCACGGGGGTTGTGTTATTCGTGTGAAGAAAAGTACCGGCCAGGCCATGTGTGTCGGAAGGAGCTTCAAATTTTGCTCATCACCGACGAAGAAAGAGAAGAGGTGGTGGGTATGGAACCGAAGGACGACGAGCAGATTTCAGGGGACAAGACTGAGAGTGCGGAAGTACACATGACGGAAGCTGTTGAACTATCCCTAAATTTGATGCTTGGCTTGACCACACGAGGCACCATGAAGATGAGAGGGACATTGGTTGGGAGAGATGTAACAGCGATGGTCGATTGTGGAGCTACCCTTAATTTCCTATCTCTAGAGATCATTGAAGAACTATGGGTACCCCTCATTTCCAGTTACAATTACGGGGTAATTATGGGTAATGGTCTAGCAGTTAAAGGGAGGGGCATTTGCAAGTAAGGATTGAGGTTCAGGGAATAACAATTATTGAGGATTTTCTGCCTCTACAATTGGGCAGTACCGATATAATTCTCGATTTGCAATGGTTGGGAAGTATTGGGAATATGGAGGTGAATTGGAGTAACCTGGTGATAGAATTTTGCGTTGATGGTTCTTGAGTGGTGCTAAAAGGGGACCCCAGTTTATGCAAGATAGGAGTTTTGTTGAAGACCATGACTAAGGCAATACAACAAGGAGTTGGGCTGATTATGGAATTATGTCAGATGGAGTTTCTTGGAGAAATTACTAGTGACAAATGGGCAGTTTGGGAAATGGTCCAGCGAGTGCTAAGGAATCATCAGAAGGTATTCCGACCTATCACAAAACTACCTCCTAAAAGGGACATCGACAATGTAATTAACTTGGAATCGGGAACGTCGCCAGATAATGTTAAGCCCTATCGTTGGCCACACTATCAAAAAATGAGATCGAGAAGATGGTCAAGGAAATGATTGCAGCAGGAATTATTCAACCTTCCACGAGCCCTTATTCAAGTCCCGCACTTCTAGTTAAGAAGAAGGATGGGAGCTGACGCTTTTGTGTAGATTATTGGGCGCTTCATCGAGTGACAATAAAAGATTGTTACTCAATATCGGTAATTGACGAGTTACTAGATTAGTTACATGGGGCTAAGCTATTTTCAAAATTGGATTTAAAATCAGGCTATCATCAGATCCGAATAAGTTTGGAAGACATTCCAAAGACAACATTTAGAACTCACGAGGGTTACTACGAATTTATGCCCTTTGGGCTATCAAACGCCGCTGTAACTTTTCAGCCCTTGATGAATCATGTGCTTCATTCTTTCATGAGGAAGTTCGTCTTAGTTTTCTTTGATGATATATTAGTCTACAACAGAGATGAAAGGGCCCATGCTGAGCACTTGGATAAGGTGCTTACCACCTTGACGGAACATCAACATCTTTTAAGCGAGAAGAAATGTGTGTTTGGGCAGAGGAGGATTGAATATTTGGGGCATTGGGTGACAGACCAAGGGGTTGAGGTGGATAAGGAGAAGGTTAGAGTAATGGCAAATTGGCCTAAACCATCAAACTTGAGGGAACTTTGGGGCTTCTTAGCCCTTACAGGTTACTATAGGTGATTTTTAAAAGGGTATGGAAATATAGCATAGCCGTTGACACAACTGAAGGACTCTTTCCATTGGAATGCATAAGTAGAAAAGGCATTCCAACAATTGAAAGAAGCTATGACACTTGTTCCCACCTTGGCTATACTCAATTTTGCCAAGTCTTTTACTTTGGAAACCGATGCTTCAGGTACGGGATTAGGTGCAACTTTGTCTCAAGATGGTCGCCTTATTGCTTTCTTAAGCCAATTGTTGTCAACACGCAACCAACTGAAGTCAATATATGAACGAGAGTTGATGACTATTGTGTTGGTAGTACAAAAGTGGAGGCACTACTTGTTAGGACAACATTTTGTGATTTAAACTGATCATAAAAGTTTGAAACATTTGTTTGAATAGAAGCTTATATAGCCAGAATATCATAGGTGGGTTGTTAAATTAATCGGGTATGACTCTGAGATCTGGTATAAACCGGGAAAGAAAAATGTTGCAGTTGATGTCTTATCCCGAATCTCTCAGCCTTAGCCACTTCAATTGACTGCTATTTCTATTCCAAGGGTGTTAGACAGTGATTTAATACGAAAAGAAGTGGCTGCGGACTCCAACTTTGGTGAGATAATTGCAAGACAGCATAAAAGAATTGCCTGGTTATTCTTTGCAGCATGGCACTCTGTTGTATAAAGAGAGAATGGTTCTGGCCAACAATCCCAATATTTTGCCTACCTTGATACACGAATTTCATACTAGTTCAATTGGGGGACATTCTGGATTCTTGAGGACCTATAAAAGAATTAGAAGTGAGGTGTTTTGGAGAGGTATGAAGGAAGATATTCAAAAATTTGCAGCTGAATGTGCCATATGTCAATAGAACAAATACGTAACTGCCTCTCCCTTAGGACTACTCCAACCTCTTTCCATTCCTAATAGAATTTGGGAGGATATTTCTCTTGATTTCGTGGAAGGCCTTCCCAAATCAGTGGGCTATAATTCCATTCTTGTGGTTGTCGACAGGTTAAGTATGCGCATTTTCTGCCTTTAAAACACCCTTTCACAGCGAAGTCGGTGGCTGATATTTATGTTCGGGAGATTGTTCAACTTCATAGAATGCCTAGGTCTATTGTTTCAGACCATGACAAAATTTTCATTAGCAATTTTTGGGAAGAAATATTCAGACTACGGGGGACTATCTTACGGCGGAGTATAGCTTATCATCCCCAATCCGACGGTCAGACTGAAGTTGTAAACAGAAGCGTAGAGACCTATCTGCGTTGCTTTGCAGGTGCTCAACCGAAGAAGTGGAGTTCTTGGCTTCTATGGGCAGAATACTGGTATAATACTTCTACCATATATCTACTAACATGACTCCCTTCAAAGCTGTATGTGGCAGGGATCCCCCACTTTTAGTGCATTTTGGCAGTCAAACTACAAGAGTAGCTGACTTGGAGAATCAGCTCAAAGAAAGAGATGCAATTTTGGAAGAACTCAAGCTCCATCTTGCAAAAGCTCAAGTGAAAATGAAGGTGCACATAGACAAACATCGGAAAGACGTTCAATATGATGTGGTTGATCTGGTTTTCCTCAAATTGAGGCCTTATAGAATGCGCTCTTTGGCTAAAAATTAGAATGAGAAACTCTCACCGAATTTTGGCCCTTATTGCATTCCAGAGCGGATTGGAGCAGTGGCATGTAAACTTTATTTACCGGTTGATACTAACATCCACCCGATTTGTCATGTCTCCCAACTCAAGAAGGCGCTTGGATTTCAACAGATTAATCAACCCCTTCCACCTCAATTGACTTTAGACATGGAATGGGTTGTGACCCCAGAGAAGGTACTGCAATGGCGTGACACCGTGAGGGGCAAGGAAATCTTGGTTAAATGGTGTGAATTACCTCATTTTGAAGCTACTTGGGAATCTCGCGAGGCAATTCAACAACAGTCTCCTAATTTTCTCCTTGAGGACGAGGTGGAACTCAACGGGGAGGGTAATGATAGACCTCCGATTCGACTCACGTATTCTAGGAAAAGAAGGCCCATGAATGAGGGGACAGTTGGCTGATCCTAGAGCGAACATATGGCATTTTGTTATCTTTCCCTTTCATTACGTTATTGTTATTTTGTTATGT
>JANZXP010000008.1:12191222-12208500 GCA_027576715.1 Erythroxylum flavicans | reverse complement strand
TACCATGATCATGGATTTTCCTGAACCATATTCGGATGGATCATGGAAAGCCATCTAGCAATGGAAAGGTCCCCAGCGGATCCGATCTTTCCTTTGGCTCCTCGCTCACGATCGGCTACTATCCAACCAACAACGAGTTCGCAAATAGTTTACTACCGAGATTGCCTGCCCTGTTTGTCAAGCGGACGAATCCTCACTTCATATCGTCCACGACTGTGTCACTGCTCGCACGGTGTGGAATTCTTTCCCCACACAGCTGGTCCCCCTCGAATTTTACACCTTGAACTCCCGTGACTGGCTGGACATAAACCTTCATAACCCCCATTCGATTTATGGTTTCGACTGGCCTATTATTTTCGAGGTCGCTTGCTGGCTCCTATAGTCCTGGAGAAATAAAACCATTTTCGAAGGTCACTCCTCCCGATCGTTGTAGCCCGCCCAACACGTTCTTGAGTATGTCAATCAAATTGATCAGGCTTCAATTTGGCAAGGCCGTGCTACTTTGGGACATAGACCTCGACACGAACACCTCATCGAATGGACTAAACCCCCCACGGCTGGGTAAAACTAAATACAGATGGTGCTTGCAAAAGTCCGTCCTCTTTGGCATCAGCAGGAGGTCTCATTCGAGACAGCACAGGAGGTTGGCTTGGAGGATTTGTCCAAAACATTGGCTGCTGCTCTTCCACGTCTGAGGAACTCTGGGGAATATTATCTGGCCTTAAGATTGCGTGGGATCTTGGGTACCGCCACATTAAACTCGAGATAGACTCTCAAGTGGTAGCCACTACCATATCCTCTTATACTACAAGGACCATGTCGCCCAGTCCCCTCATTATGGGGATCAACGAGATGCTCACACGGAACTGGGTTGTTAAGACCCGTCATATATATCGTGAGGCCAACCGCTGCACAGATTGGCTTGCCAATTCAGCGATCCATTTTGACCTTGGCATTTCCATTCTGAATGCCACACCTATAGGGTGCCTTTCATTCCTTTTAGAGGACATCGCTGGGATTTGTTTCCCACGTACTATTTTGTAACTATTTTGTATTTCCTTTATTAAAATAAAAAAATTGACCTAAAACTTTTTATAAATAAAAAATATTTTAAAATTAGACCTAAATTAAAGAAGTGAGTTTTCTAGAGTTTGGAATTTGAAGAAAGAGAAAGATGTTTCAATTTTAGACAAAAAGACATAAAATAAAAGAAATGGATTTTAAAAGTAAAATTTTAAAATTATTTTATAATGCATATCACAAAAAGTATATTCTTAAAATATTGTAAGTATAGTCATCATGTCACTAAGTAAAATCTAACTTAATTTTCTAATAAAGAAGAACCCCATGAACTTTTATACTAAGAAACATCAAGTTAAATAACCAAAAATAAAGAGAAGTGACACAACATGACCTATTAAGTCTTGACAAAATTTCATCTAATTCATTATAAACATTAACAAAACAATAAAACTTATAATAGCATTAATAAGAGGCCTAAGAAATTATAAACCTACAACTATAACATGTAACCATAAATTTAAGGACACAACACAAAGGTAAATAATTAACATAGTGATAAAATGTGAGAAACCTAATAAAATGTTTCATCTAATTATATTTATTTTATAGAGGGGCCAAAAAGAGAAAACAAAGAAATCCCAAATATCTTTTCTATTCAAATTCTAATTTATAATATGAAGATCCATATTCCACTCAGCCAATTGAATATAGTACAAATCATTTTGAACAAAGATGTCATGTATAAAAAGCAAGATAAGCCCAATTATATTGCAATAAAACTAAAAAAAAGTTGACATCTCTTTGTCACAACATTAGTCGAAAAGAACAACAAATATTACAAAAAGTAACTTACATATAGTTCTAACAAATCAAAGTCACTTTAAATGCCATAAATAAATAACGAAAATAAAGTACAACTTATACCATGCATCATTTGATTAACTATCATTTTTTCTTCCCTAAGCTGGCTTTGAATTATTTACTGGTCTAACACTTTAAGGCATAACACCATTATTAGATTCATAAATAATAAGTAAAAAATTTTATGAATAATTAAGTGCATAAACGATAGCTTCAAAAAAACCCATTTGTATTTCCCTATTAGTATTTAAAAATATCTATAAGTAGATTGATGTAGATGTCACCAATGAAATTGATAATAACTCTATTTTTTTCTTCTTCACACCAAAATCTCTTCGCAACTAAAGTAAGCACAGTTTTGTTAATGTAATATTTTCATTGATAATGTGATCCCTATCTTGAGTTTTAGACTATAAAAAAATCTAAATTACTTTTCAGTTATGCATTCAATTATGAATCTAATTAAAAAATGAACACAAAAGTAAAACTTAATTTTAATGTAGCGACAAGTTTTAAAATTTTTTTAGTTAAATATAAATCCATATGTCCATAATTTGTTGAAACATAAAATGCGTCAAGTTAATTATGTCAATTTACTATAGTCATTAATAAGGAATAATGTTGAACTATATTTTAAAGTTCAATAAAATATGCTATCAAAATGACATAACACTCATTAATAGGGATTAATATTATATTTCTTGCAGGCCATGTTCTGTGTTGAAGAGCGTCGATAATTGCCCAACCTCATTCGTCTTCTTTGCAGTTTGCGATTGTTTATCTATCAAGGTAAGTTGTTCAACTAAGTAATGTCTACAATGAGATCAATTTTGTGTTGTTTTTTGCAATTTTACCTATAAAAATTATTGATGAGATTTTAGGATAGGGTTTAATAGTCTAAGTATTTATATGTGGGCATTGTTTAAACTGAAACATAAAGACTTGAGCTTGTAGGTGATTAATTCAAACTTAGTATTAACATAAGAAATTTACATAATTGACATCTGGAAACTCGTGATGCAGCTCCTATGAGGCTTATCGGTGAAAAATTCCATAAGCTTAGGAGTCACAACGAGAACTTAACAGCTTAGGAGCCGGTTATACCTTTAAGGCAAATATAGAAAATCTTAAAGAAGATCCGAACCCACTTGCAAAAAGTTTTTTGACTTGCTAAAATCAGCTGACCAAGAATTATGGCCAAATTGTGAAACCATGACTCAATTATTTTTAATTGCTCGAATATTGAACATAAAGTCTGAAGGGCATACTTCTGATTGAAGTTTAGATAAAATTCTTGCTTGGTATAATGAATCATTGCCTCCTGATCATACAATTGTTGATAATTTCTACAATATAAAGAAACTTATTAGGGTCTTGGTTTGTCAGTTAAAAAAATTGATTGTTGCAATTTTGGATGTATGTTGTTTTAGGGAGAAAATGTGGAATTACAAGAGCACAAATTTTATGGCCAATCTAGGTTCAAACCTAGAAAGCGTTTTATGAAACAGAAATTAATACCTTAGAAGTAGATGTATTATTTTCTGCTAACTCTGAGACTTCAAAGACTATATGACTCTGATGTTACTGCATCTCTTATAGGATGGCATAATAAACATGAACAGGAAGAGAGAATAATGAGTCATCCATTGGAATAATACCCATTTTGAGTTTATAGTTGAAAGTTGAAATGTTAGGTTGGGATTGTTGACAGACAGATTTTAACCATTTGGTTAATCTGGCTAATAATATTCATCATGGCCAATCATAATTACTTTTTATAATTTGCCTCCATAGAAGTGTATGAATGAGGCATTTATGTTTTTGACAGTGATTGTGCCAGGGCTACCAAAAGCATAAAATTGATGTATTCTTACAACCATTGGTCTTTGAATTGTATCATCTTCGGGAATTTGGTGTGGAGACATATGATGTGTCTCTTAAACAAAATTTTTTGTTGAGAGCAGCTTTGATGTGGACTATTAGTGATTTCTTGCATATTGTCTGGATGGAACACAAAAGGTACATTGGCTTATCCTTACTGTAGCAATGATTTTGATACGTTTTATCTTCCTAACGAGGCCAAAACATTTTAGTTTGACAACCACAGGAAATTTCATCCTTCAAATCATCCATTTAGACACAATAAACAAAAGTTCATTAAGAATAGGATGGTACAGACACCTCCTCCTCCTCACAAAGCTGGTGAAGAAATATTGCAGGAGATTGATGAATTAGGATTGCTGAAAGTTACAGAACTTGAAGCTAAAGAAATTAATAGAAGCAGTAGCAAAAACTTTAGTTGGAGAAAACGAAATATCTTTTGGGATTTGCCATACTAAAAAATAATTTAATACATCATAATCTAGATGCAATGCATATTGGAAAAATATTTTTGACAATTTTTTCAACACCATAATGAACATTGAAGGGAGAATGACGAACAATGTAAAATCACGAGCTGATTTGAAACTTTTTTATAGAAGGAATGAGTTAGATAAATATCTTCACACTGGTAAATATCCAAAAGCATGTTATCCTTTGAACAAAAAGTCAAAGGAAATTTTGTGTGAATGGTTGAAAAGTCTAAAGTTTCCAGATTGTTATGTTTCGAGCTTGGCAAGGTGTGTGGACATGAGGAAGTACAAATTATTTGGGATGAAAACTTATGATTGTCATGTGTTTATATAAAGGCTAATTTCAAATGCATTTTGAGAGTTGCTACCGAATAAGGTTTAGGAAACTATAACAGAATTAAGTTTGTTTTTCAAAAGCTTAACATCATCTGAGATAAAGTTGGTTAAAATGAAAAAATTATAAAGGAAAATTTTAGTTATCTTGTGCAAATTGAAGGGATTTTCCCTCCAAATTTCTTTGGCTGTATGGAGCATCTACTCATACATTTGGCACACGAGGCTAAACTTGTTGGTCCAGTTCAATATTAATGAATGTATCCGTTGAGAGGTAATTATAGTTAATATTTAAATAAAAGTTATAGCATGTTTTAATCAAAAAAATTTTGATAACCCTATTTGTAATGTAGGTATTTGCATCACTTGAAGAAAAACGTCAAAAACAAGGCTAGAGTTGAATGTTCGATATGTAATGCTTATTTAATAGAGGAAGCAAATACATTTTGTTTATATTATTTTGAACCGCATGTGCACAGAAGAGAAAGAAAAGTTCCTCGTAATGACGATGAGGGAGAAATGGGTGATGTTGATGGTAACTTATCCATTTTCACATATCGATGACGAACATATAGATGTTCAACAAGAAAAATATTAACAGCAGAAGAAATAGAGACCACTCATGGTTACATTTTATTGAATTGTCAAGAGGTTCAACTTTTCGTGCAATAAGTTTAAGTTGATTTTGAAATAGATTATTTGAGTTTCCGAAGTTACTGTTGTTCACAACTAAAATACATAATAATGCTTTTAGATTATATGAGCAATGGTTACATGAGCTAATTCCCGAAACAACATGGGATAATATCAATAAAGAAGTTGAAAGACACTTTCCTTAATGATTAAAGAACACTTTCCTCGATGATTAAAGAAATATGTAAGTTTCACTTGTAATAATTGAAATGGTTGAATTATCAGATCAAAGTGATTGGATGACACTATACTATTTAATATGATAAATTATTTTTTGTGTAGGCCTAAAAAAAAAAAGAGAACAAGTTCATATATGATCTTACGAACTGTTAAATCATATCCGGTGTATTTTGTTAATGGATACAAATTTTATACATAACATTATAGTCATAGAATGGCAATAATAAATAGTGGGGTTTGCATACAGGGAGAATTGATAGATTACTATGGTAAAATTATTGAGATACTTGAAATTGAGTACCTTGTATTGCCAATAAAACATAGTGATATTTAAGTGTGAATGGTTTTATCCAACTCCTAATGTTGGAACAAAAGTGAATAATCAATACAATCTAGTTGAAATCAACTAGTGAAGAAGATTTACACAATTTGAACCTTTCGTGTTGGCGATGCAAGTGATCCAGGTGTATTATATCCCTTTTCTCAGCTTACGACGAGATAAATCAGATTAGTTGGTAGTATGCAAAGTAAAACATAGAGGTGTTTTTGAATTACATGGATAAGGAGAAAATAAGAAAATTGAAAGTGAAGCATTTCAGGAAGATGTTTATGAAATAAATGCATGTGTAACATATGACGAGAATGAATCTTTGAACGATCCAAATAATAAATATGTTGACATTTCATCTAGAGAGGATAAGGAAAGCAAGAGATCTGAAGAGCAGCCTGAGTTTGATTCTAATTCTTCAGAAAAAAAGAGGATGATGATGATTTTGATTTAAATTAAGTTCTCATAACGATTAATTTGTTTTTGTAATAGAATATTATATGAATAAATATATTATTGCTTCAATAATATATTGTTATATATTGAATTTATATTGTTTTATTGGTGCAAAATTCAATAAAATGGGAATTTCAGGTTAAAAATATGTCACCAAAGAGAAAACAAGATATGATGCGGTCAAGGCTCATATTACAACGATTTAGAGAAGCCAGTGCATTTCCAGGTGAAGCATCACATTCTGCAGATGCTATTGCACATCCAGATGAGGCATCAGCTTCTATACCTGCTACTATGCCATCCATTAACCCTATACCTATAGAGATATTAGGGGTAAACGTTGTGGATGAAGCAGGTGACCTCCAGCTTGGAGCTAAGGGAGCTGATGGAAGAACGTACATCACAATTGTCAACAATGTGTAAGTAAACTTCTAAAAATTTTGTAATATATGATAACACCATAGGTTTATACTGAAGTTATAGGTTTTAATTTGAAAATGATCTAAAATAACTTATATATTAGGTTGGTTTCATCTAGAACGTGCTCAAGAAATATCTCATCCAAGTTCAAGGAGAGGATAGACCTTGAGAGTTATATATAGAAGAATGTCTCTCAACCGACAAAAGATTTTTATTATCAAGAGTTTGAGATACAAAAAAATATTCTTTAATCTTTTTTATTTTATCTAATTTTATACATTAATTAGATAAATATTTTCGTTTATAGTATTTATAGTATGTTTTTTTTTCAGAAAGAATTTTTTTGATTCAAAATTTGATGTTGTAATTTATAATGTATAGGATAGGCGAGCTTATACACGTTATAGAGACTTTTTTGCTTTATACACAAGAATGGTGTACGACAACCATATATATTTAAAGAAATATAGAGTCGTTGGCAACAGTATCAGGCATTACCTGAGTTAATATTCATTTCAGAGCATAATTCTACAAACAGACGT
Source organism: Erythroxylum flavicans (assembly GCA_027576715.1). Taxonomy (NCBI): domain Eukaryota; kingdom Viridiplantae; phylum Streptophyta; class Magnoliopsida; order Malpighiales; family Erythroxylaceae; genus Erythroxylum; species Erythroxylum flavicans. The sequence goes on along the minus strand of JANZXP010000008.1, from coordinate 12,201,310 downwards.
AAAGGACCAGACGGAGAGAATCTACTTGTACATACTGGAGGATCTTTGACCCACCAGGATCATGCACTTCAACTTGTAAGTATCAAAATTTTACACTTATATCCTGATTTTTGTACTTTGATGTATGAAACTTGGTTTCAATGTAATTTGATGTATGAAATTTAAAATGAAAAAATATATATGCATTATGGAGAGTAATAATGTTATAAATGTCTGGTGCCATTAATTACTGTATTGTTAAGTTAAATTTTTTTTATCTAATAGGAGGTAAATATCATAACAATAGAAGAAATTCTGTCGAAATTTTTGTAAATTATAGTTCACTTATAACAATTTTTTCTGATGCAGGAAAAGTTTATGGGCAGGAATCCTCCACCACGCCAGCTCTTTTTGCACACTCAAACCAAGAAGCATGATGGTGTGGCCTTCATCAACACCCAATGCAAGCAAGTTCATGTATGTAAGATCTATACTTTAATATTAATTCTTAAAAAGTATCACTTATTAACATAAAAAATTATAATGATAGGACCAAATACAAGAAAGCATTGAACGATAATCTCATAACTCTGAAACTATTGATGAGAGTCAGGCATATCTTGATGCAATGGGTGGTAAGGACTATCGTGGAAGGATTTTTGACTTAGATTTATTTGCAGACACATGTTATTCACAATCCTCCACATCTATTACAACTGGATCTAGTAAGCAGTTTGCATCAAATGAGAGAGTCCTTCAGCTAGAGAGCACAGTAGAGAGGCTGATGGAGTGCATAACCCAGCTTCGTAATGAGATGGATGGGTTAACGGTAGGGATAGGACCTCATTGCAGTAGTCGGAGCATCCACCTTCATCACCTGCATAGCTTCTAGATAAGTGAATGTAATGATAGTCTGATACTCTTAAGTTTTTGTATAAATTCTTAATTGACGGTAATTTCAAGGTACTTATTCGTGTACACTATAATTTTTTATTATACCATTCAGGATAATGTTTACTTTACATTTATCAATCAATGTTATATATTATTTACATAAATTAAATGTATAAAAAAATCATAACATTATCAACAAAAAACTTAGGTAGGAAGTAAGAAATCGCGGTTGAAATTTATCATAACTAAAATTCCTGACAGAAATACAATATTCTGTCACGAATTAGCAACGAAGTGTCGATGGAATATATCATTCTGATGCTAAGTTATTGACAGAATATATAACCCTTTCGCTACGTTCTCGATAGAATAATATATTATATTGGTAAATATTTAGTGACGAATAATATTTTCTGTCGGTAAATTTAGCACCAAAATGTTTTATGTCCCCCAATAAATTTAGCAACAAACTTGGAACTTACCGTCACTAAATTCATCGATGAAATATTATGATTCCGTCAGCAAATTAGCAATAGAATATACGAAATTTGGCGATAAATTTACCTTAATTTAGTAACAAAAATGCAAAATTCCGCCGTCAAATTTACCGATGGATATACAAATTTCTGTCCCTAAATTTGTCACGGATAAAAATTTGTCCCTAAATTTCACCTACAGTTGTTTCTCCGACGACTCTTTCAATAGATAATTTTCGTCGCCAAATTTGTTTCCCGACAGAAAATCTTTACTTTCTGTTGATAATTTTCGTTGCTAAAACCTATTTTTCTTGTAATGTATGCCAAATTTGAAATTGAAGCAAATCTCTGTAAAACTGTACAAATGAGTAGACTTTCTATTCTCTGTAACATAAGAATGTCTCGAACTTTAAAAAAAGGAAGAAAACAAAAGCTTCAATCATTTACTCTCCTGCATGCAAAAGTTACTGCATCAAGGACTCCAAGGATAGTGACAAAGCGATAATGGGCAATAAAATAGGTGGTGATCATGTTAAGCCAAAACCTCCACCATAAATTTATACAAAGGACCCTCCCTCACTTACAATTACAATTCACAACACAAAACCTCATCATCATAGATGTCAATCCATTATCTCGTGAAAATAAACTAGTAAAATTGTAAGATAATAACATAAATTCAATAAATTGTACTCAATTATGTCAACAATTGTGGTTGGTAGGCACCAAATTCGGTGCTAAAACAACAATATGGTTGGCCAATTTGGCCAACCATATCTTCATATCTTCAAATCTCTTGCCTATAAATAGAGATGGACAAAACAAAAAGAGAGGCGCGAGGTTAGAGAGGAAAAAAAAGAGAGAGACAAAAATATTTTGCATATTTTTGTAGGTTTAGTTTTTCTCCTTGTAATTCTCTAATTTTTCAGTTGTAAAATTCTTCTATCCTTGCCTGTGGTTTTTACCCAGATTTAGGAGTTTTCCACATAAAATCTGTCTGTTCATTACTATTCCTTTAGTCCTATTTAGCTGCGAACCTGCTCTAATCTGGTCGATTTTTACAATAAGTTGTATCAAAGCAAGGTGAAAAAATTACGACAAAATTTTTGGTGTAATTCGTTTGAAGTTCGGGTGAGCACAGTGAAAGTTGGTGAACAGTATCCACAAAAGGTGACAATTGTTCATGCATTTATTTTTGTATTAAACTGTGTAGTTACTGTAATTCAAGTATACAGGACTATTCACTTATACGATACCATTCACATATACAGGTACTATTCATACATATGAGTACTGTTCATGTGAAATAGTGGGAGCTAAATTCTGCTCGTGATAGAAACAATGGCAGCAAAATTTGAGATTGAAAAGTTCAATGGGAGTAATGTCTTACTGTGGAAGCTAAAGATAAAGGCAATCTTGAGGAAAGATAATTATCTGGTGACTATTAGTAAACGGCCAGCTGGAGTCACAGATGAAAAGTGGAACGAGATGGATGGGAATGTTGTAGCTAATCTTCACCTAGCTTTAGCTGATGGAGTATTATCCAGTATAAAAGAAAAAAAGATTGCGAAGGAAATATGGGATCACCTCACAAAATTATACGAGGCTGAATCACTTCATAACAAAATTTTTCTAAAGAGGAAACTATACACTTTGGGTTTGACGGAATCCACTTCGGTGACGGAGCAATTAAATACTTTAAATACTTTATTTTCCTAACTCACATCATTGAGACACACAATAGAGATAAGTGAACGTGCAGAACTTCTACTCCAAAGTCTACCAGATTCGTATGATCAACTCGTCATCAATTTAACAAATAACACAGACACTCTAGTCTTCGACAATATTGCAGCCAATATTGTGGAAGAAGAGAGTCAGCACAAAAATAAGGAAGACAGGTTAGCAAAATCATAACAAGCAGAGGGCTTGGCGGTGATGAGAGGAAGATCAATAAAACGTGGCCTAAGTGGGAGTCATAGTCATGGTAGATCAAAATCTAGGAGTAAAAAGAATTTCAAATGTTACAATTATGGCAAGAAAGGGCACCTGAAGAAAGATTGTTGGAATCTGAATAAGAAAGATTATAATCCTCAAGGAAATGCGACAACTACTTCAGATGATATAGGTGCAATGGCCTGTGAAGTGACAATGACTATTAGAGGTAAGAGAAGATTTGTTGATTTATGGATTCTCGATTTAGCGGCTACTTTTCATATAACCTCTCGAAGATACTAGTTCCATCAGTATAAATATGTCTGTGGGGGATCTGTGTATAGCTGTAACGATCAAGCTCTGAAGATCGTTGGTATCGACACCATCAAGTTAAAGATATATGATGGGACAACTCAGATTATTGAAAAAGTGTGAAAAATGGAGGGCCTGAAGAAGAATTTGTTATCTGTAGGACAACTGGATGATCTCGATTTCAGATTTGAGATTTAAAATAAGATCATGAAAGTGATTAAAGGAGTGCTGTATTTATGAAAGCAGAGAAGATTGTTGTAAACCTGTACTTACTGAAGGGAGTAACTTTGCAAGAAAGAGAGGCATCCGTTGCGGTGACTAGTCTAGATGACAAATTTGTAATGACGTGGCACAAAAAGCTTGGACATATGTTAGAACAAGGAATGAAGATACTTGCAGAGAAGAATCTACTTCTAGGTCTCACAAAGGTATCACTACCTTTCTGTTAGCATTGCATTGTGAGTAAGCAGCATCGATTAAAGTTCAACACATCAAAGTTTAAAAGTAAAGAAATTCTAGAATTGATTCACCCTGATATATGGCAAGCACCAATTACGTCCCTAGGAGGAGAAAATTTCTTTTTATCATTCATTGATGATTATTTGAGGAGATGTTGGGTGTTTCCTATAAAAAGGAAGGAAGATGTGATTCCAACTTTCAAATTTTATAAAGCGTTGGTGAAACTCAAATCTGGTAAGAAGATCAAGTGTTTGCACTTAGATAATGGAGGCAAATAAACTGGTAAAGAATTTAATGAATTTTACAAGCAAGAAGGCATCAAAAAGCAGTTTATGATGGGTATACACTCCTCAACAAAATGGAGTAGCAGCGTGGATGAATAGAACTCTCTTGGAAAGAACAAGAGTGATGTTGAGAACTACAAGTTTAAATAAGAATTCTAGGCAGAAGTAATCAATACTGCCTGTTATGTGGTGAATCAAGCTCCATAAACTACAATTGAGTTGAAGACACTGATAGAGATGTAGACTGGTAAACCAGTGGATTATTCCAACCTCCATATATTTGGAAATCCTGCCTATGTGATGTTCAATGCCCAAGAAACTACGAAGTTGGATCCAAAATCCAGAAGATGTAATTTCTTGGACATGCTGAAGGAGTAAAGGGGTATCATCTGTGAGATCCCACTGCCTACAAGATTATTATTAGCAGGGAAGTTATCTTCTTGGAAGATAAGGATTAAGAACAAGTAGAAAATGTTGGCACTGTACAAGAGAATCTAGAAAATACAACAATACAAATGGATAGGTAAGTTGATCAAAATGATTCTTCTAAAGCTGTATCAGAGCACGAGGAGCAAGAACCAGTTGAATATGATGTTTCAGATACTCAAAGATCAACTTACACAAAAAGAGCACTGAGCTGGCACTCACATTATATTATGGAGAGCAACATTACATACTATCTTTTAACTGAGGATGGAGCGTCATCAACTCTTCAAGAAGCAATGAATAGTTTAGATGCTTCTCAGTGGATGGCAGCAATGTAGGAAGAAATTGAAGCTCTACATAAGAATAAGACATAGGAGCTGGTATCACTACTACAAGGAAGAAAGCCTATTAGCAATAAATGGGTTTACAAAATCAAGTGGAGTGGTGACGATCAAGTAGAGCGATATCGTGCTAGATTGGTGGTGAAAGGATATGCTTAGAAGGAAGGAATTGACTTCAATGAAATAGTTTCTCCTGTGGTTCGACTCACTGCACTAGTTAGAGGAGCTGTGAGCTGGATTTCAAAACTATAGTCAATTGCGGCTAAGTCAACAATAGAAGCAGAATATGTAGCACCTACACAAGCCAGTAAAGAAGAAGTGTGGTTAAAGATGTTGTTTGAAGAACTTGGGTATAAACAAGAGAATATTACTCTGTTTTGTGATAACCAAAGTTCTTTTCATTTAAAGATAAAACACATTTGAGTTCAATACCATTTCAATCGTGAGAAAGTAGAAGAAGGAACGGTGGATATGCAGAAAATTCATACAATAGATAACATGGCAGATTTTATGACAAAAGCAATCAATGTTGACAAGTTTATATGGTGTAGATCCTCGTGTGGCCTGACAGAGATGTAAGCAAAATGAAGCGGTAAGGTATAAAAGAATGGTGTGAATATACGATTGATTATCAATCAAATTTTTAAGTGAGAGAATTGTCAACAATTGTGGCTGGTAGGCATCGAATTCGGTGCCTACCATGCCTAATAAAACAAACCTAATAAAACAATAATATGGTTGGCCAATTTAGCCAACCATATCTTCATATCTTGAAATCTCCTGCCTATAAATAGAGATGGATAGAACAAAAAAAGAGACATGAGGTGAGAGAGAAAAAAAGAGAGAGACAAAAATATTTTTTGTATTTTTGTAGGTCTAGTTTTTCTCCTTGTAATTCTCCAATTTTTCAGTAGTAAAATTCTTCTATCCATGAGGTGATGATACTGTAAGACATTTTTGCCCCTAAGGGCAATTTTGTCGGTTTTCTATACAGTGGACAGTTATTAACTGAAATTTTGTTTTAAAATAAATTATGGGTTAAGTTATGTAATTTGATCCAGATAAAGATAATAAAGTGGCCTAATAAAGGATCTAAATCAATGGGTCGAAGTTCGGGTAGAAAATGAATCCCTTTTAGTGTGGACCTTGTCTATATCAATCTTGTGATGGGGAAGCCCGATATGAAAGCTATATATATAGGTTAAGGTCTCCTGCAGTTGCTTATATCAATTGTAAGCATAAGAAATCTCTGACTCGTTAAGAGAGCGTATGTATTGAGAAAATTACAGAAAGACCTAGCCCGCGTCTTAGTGATGGATTCTCATGAAAATGACGGTAGATTCAGGATCGTTTCGGCTATGGAAAGCTTGCTTGAAGTTTCAAAACTGAAATTAGATATTTTCTGCATTTCTTCATTTTTCCCTTTCACATTCGATTTGAGGTACGTAACTAAGGTACCATTATGTATTACATGTAGTATTAGCGGTGACGTGATCGGGTGGTTAAAAATAAAGATTTTTCAATTTTTCTCTCCATAAGATTTTCAAAGAGTTAACTTCCGTTTCTCAGTTTTTTCTTACTTTTATTGCATCAAAATAGTATACATGTGCTTAGCCATGAGAAACGGGTTGAAAATAAGCCCGGGAAGTTGAAAAAAGGAACTGAAACTTGATAGAAATTGCATTTTTCTGGCGAACAACGTCGCACCGTCTAGTGCATGTGCTACACGCGCCGGACTGTGCACAGTGACATGGAAGTGGCGACGTAACACGTGGCCGTATACAGGCCGGACGCATGTCTGGCACGTGCACTGAACGTGTCCATATCGGTGGGCGCATCTGAGCATAATGCACACCAGACATGGTGTTGACGCGTAATGCACACCGTACCGACGTTTGCTATAGTAAATCTGAAAAAATAAAATAAAATAAAAACACAAAAATTTTTGCCCTCCCTTAAGGGTGCCTCGGGGTGTTTTGGGTTAATTTTCAGGTCTGGGAAATTTATAAAGTGAATTTTCTATTTTTCTCGATTTATTACATTAGTAATAAATTAAAGTTTAATTTTAGAGAAAGGAATTAAGATGTTCTGAACCTGATTTCAAGTGAATTTTCATGCTTCAGACATCACATGAGGGAGATATTTCAAATTTTTGTGTCTCGGGTCTCATATTCAGGTTTCGGGATCGCGTGATGGTTAATTAAAAAAGGAATTAAGACATTCTAAAGCCATTTTGAGTGAATTTTCATGCAACGAGCTTGCCATAAAGGAGATACATGAGGTTCTAGTATCTAGGATGGTTGGTTCAGTGTCTAGTAATGCACGATAGTTACTCAACTAAGATTTTTCTTTTACAAAAGTCTCAAATGAAGTTTTCGGAGAATGTCTTCACGACGAGTGTGTGACAATGAGATTGTGCATTTGGGTTTTGCATTTATTGATGTTACATTGTCACATACCATATGCCTATAACAAATGTGAGGATAACATAAAGATTTATCCCTTGTGTTTGTGGACCTTTTGATTACTGATGAGAATGTAGTCACCAAAGTGGCCTTTCAAGTTAGTATTTTGAATTGTTCTGCTTGCATATTGGGGGATGTCTCTGATTTTATGTTTGGTTATTCTGTCTAAAGGTATTGGCCTTACATAACGTTTTGAGATGATCATAAAGGCATTAGATGGAGGAAAACTGTTGCTTAAACGATCTATTCACCTAAATGTGGTAGTGTCGTGAGAGTTCATGGTTTGTACTCTGATCGCTTTTTATGTGGAAGTCTAAATGCATATATTATGTATTCAGTCTAAAGGTGTTTCATAATATGTGTGATCGGATTTTTAGGAAAGATATTGTTTAATGGCTTTCAGTATCATTGTTATCCTACATTTGTGTTGATATAATCAAAGTTACTATATAGTCACCTTTTCGATCAATAAAATTAGTGTCACCATTAAAACCCTGACCGGTTTCAATACAAAGAAGAGAACTGAGGATATATTGAATGTTATGCAAATAGTTGAGGTTGATATGGCCATAAGGAAGCATAGGTCATCTCCACCTACATCCATAAGCTCGAAAGCTCATAAAGTAGCTTTTGAAGCCTAGGATCAGTTTGACAAATTATCTCTGATGACCATTAAGAGATCCATCCCCAACCATCTGCTTAGTGGAGTTCAGTATTGAGACAAGTGCCTTGAATAAAGAATTATTCTTTATGAGGTATATGGGAGAAGGGGGAGTAAGGAGTACATATCAAGAATGATACATTTTCACAGTAGACTAAAGATATTGCACATTCCTCTTCCTGGTGTCTTCCTAATTCATCATACTCTGAATGCACTCCCTTCAGAGTTAGTAATCTGGTGATGACATATTATTCGCAAGATGAGGAATGGGACTTTAATGCTTTGATTGCCTATTGTGTCGCTGAGGAGGAGAATTCAAGCTTGCTACTCTTATAGCCCTTGATGCAACTAAATGGAAGGCAAAGATGAAGCAAACTAAGATTAAAGGTAGAAAGACTAAATCTTCTCCACATACTGATGCTAGTCAATCTAGTGCTGGTGAAGGTCCTAGGGATATAAAGAAGCCAACAGTATGAGGCCTAAAAGGAAAGGCTGTGACCATCAGATAACTTCTTGTCTTGTCAATTTATGAATCGAATTTGTGATAGTCACATTAAGTACTATATAGTGGAGTATCTGACCAAGGTGCTTCCACAATGCGAAGGTTCATATCCAGGATAAAGCCAAATAAAGGGAAGGAGGAACTAATAGTTGACAGTAATGAAGAAGTGGAAGTAATATCTACAGGGGATGTATGTACTGAATCTTGTTGCAAGGTTCATTTAGATTTTTACAAGACACAATTTATATATGATCTTTGGATCAATTTTGGACAAAGAAGGTTGATGTTTTGTATTTAATGCTTCTGTTATACAGCTGTGTTTGATGCAAAATATAATGGTACAACTTTCTTGTTATGTGGTTTATATAGAATGTGCCTTACCCCGATTAGATATACGTTTCTTCATATCTTGCTAAACAAGTCATCAAATGAAGGACCCTGATGAGTGAAAAGTCATACATGGTGTGGCATAAAAGTTTGAGCCACATTTCCAGAGCTAAAGTTAAGAGATTGGTTAAGGAAAGCATTTTTTCAATTCTAGATTATGATGATCTGGAAATATTTGTTGACTATTGCAGGGGTAAGTTGACTAATAAGGATATTAAAGTCAACTAATGCTTCTAACTTGTTAAGTCTGATACATAAAGATATCAGAAGACCTTATACAATTGCATTATGTAATTCAAAAGTATTCTGACATTTGTGATGACTATTCCCATTACAGTTATATATGTTCTTACTTAAAGATTGAAGGTTGAGAACCAATTGAGAAAATCCACTCAGAATATCAGATCTAACCGTTGAGGAGAATATTAAGGCAAACATGGTGTTTTCAGGACTTGAAAAGGTCCATATGCTAGATATATAGAATCAGTTGGAATAGTGACTTGATTCATTATACCAGGTAGTCTTGAGCAAAATAGAGTGATGCTGAAAGGCATAATCGCACCCTAAAGGACTTGTAAAAGTCAATGCAGAACAAGACTGATGTATCTGATTATCTAGAAGTGTGAAAACCCCGCCTTACACACATTTATGTATAGGGCGGCCCTACTGAGATGGTATAATCCTTATAAAGAAAAATTGCATACTCATTATGCTCATTGCTATTTAGTACGATATCCTGACGACTATAAAAGTTCCAGATCTTACTATAGAGAAGGAAGGAACAGAATAGTGGAATCACTAATAGCTAAGTTTCTGGAATACGATGTCTATAATGATGGTGGGCCCTTTGACCCTTAAGATGATAACAGGATGGATCGTACATTTATTATTGGTGGGTGTCAAACCAACAAAAATAATTTCCTTTCCCACAAAATACTATAATTAATATAATATAATGGTGAGCAGG
>JANZXP010000008.1:12163740-12173981 GCA_027576715.1 Erythroxylum flavicans | reverse complement strand
ATCGGTTGGAGAGGGGAACGAAGCATGCCTTATAAGGGTGCGGATACCTCTCCCTTGCAGACGCGTTTTCCATGCCCTAACGCACCGGATCCCATCAGAACTCCGAAGTTAAATGTGCTAGGGCAAGAGCAGTACCAGGATGGGTGTGCGAGGCCCGAGAGGCTGAGGCTCAAAGCGGACAATATCTGCAAGCGGGTGGTTTGGGCTGTTACATTTATACCCCATTTAATGTTTAAAACTGTGTAGGAAGGAGGAAGTTGCCGTTTGGAATTTTCCAGAAAACTCTGTTTTCTGTCTTGACTTCAATCTGTGATATCTTATTGATTTCTTATCCAAATTGGGCCGTTATTTCACCTGTTTGAAACTGAATTTCTCCTCTTTCTTTTGGATGGAAAACGAAAAACATCAAATAATAATTGTATAGTGTGAAAGCTTAACACTGGTGGTGGGTCGGCCTAGGAAAATTCCAGCTTTCCTTTGGGTCACATGACTTGCTTTCTCTTTGGTTCTTCTATCCTTCTATCCCTCAAAACCACCTTTAAACCTATTGATTAACAACAAAATTAATCACTTACTCATGCCTAAAACACATGCAATTCATACCAACATAATGTAAGAAAAAGACGTGCAACAATGCTATGCACAATTCATGCGAAACCTAATCTTAAGGACCTAATTCACACACATTCATGCATATTCACATACATTCATAAATAATCATGCAATTATATGAAACTAAGACAAAATATAAGCTAAACAAGTTAACAACAATCAAATTATCACAATTTACTAACAAATTATTCTAAGAAAAGTATGTACAAATGCCACTTATCATTAACCAACTACTGCTAAACATTATAAGATGAGTACTTATATGGTTAGGAGAGGAAGAATGCCAATTATTGGTAGAAGAATGTGGGTGTCAATGTGAGTTTGTTCGACTAGTTGAGTTGGCAATAGTTAAAAAGTGAGCTAATTCTTTATGTTTCACTTGCAAAGAAAATTTAAATACTAATGGCTTCTCATGAAGTTCATCAAATAATAAGAGATTTTCATGAGTTTAAATAGCATGAATCAATTCTTTGTAGTCATCACCCAATTTTTCCAAAGTTTTCTCTGTCAAAGCTTTTTAATCTATAGGTGTACCTAAAATAGCAAGTTCATTTATACGAGCTTTAACAAATTGTAAAAAATAAGCAATATTCATGATGCCTTTATTGGTTTTTTTAAGAGGTTTTTAACTTACTTGATATGGCTAGGGATGGTATGGCATAAGTGTTATATAACATTGTCCATACTTTTTATGATGTTTTGGCTCAAACTATAAACATTATAATTGTAGGAGAAAGAGATCCAATAATTGTATTGATTATTGGTTAATCATAACGAACCTATATATTATAAGATGAGTTTGTTGTTGTAGAGTTATTATTAGTGAGAGTAGCAAGTGGGGAAGGTTTCAAACCATCAATTTACCTAAGCAGATCATATCTAATAAATAAAGTTTATAAATAAAGTTTCAAATTGAATTTTCTGTAAAACATAATTGTTGCTGGTGAGTTTGAGAGGTGTTTAGGTTGAGACATTTATTATGATGAATTAAAAGTCATCAAATTGAAAAATGGTAGATTGAATAGGTATGTGGTGACCATGAATGAATTGGATGGGTTTTCACAGAAAATTTGTAAAAGTAACTAAAAGGAAAACTAAAGAGAGGGTAACTTTGGAAAGAGAGCCACTCTAGTCTTTAATGACTAAGGCAAGAACATTTTTGGTTTTTCCCTATTTTAAAATATGGTGAGTTTAAAGAATAGATATGATTGATGGTGGCTAAAGGAAAAAAGTGCAGTAACTCAAATCAAATGAAAGAGGAGTAGGTTCTATCTCCTAAAGCAAAAAATGAGAGGTAACATTTTTTTATGGTAGTGAAATTTATTGGTAAGTATATGTCCTGTAATATAATATAATATTGTTATGTCAAAGACTTAATGAATCTAGAAGAAGAAAGTAAGATTAAAGAAAGGGAAGTGTTTCTTTAAGAGGAAAAAAAATAGTAGTAGATGAATTTCTTTGTTTCGAAAAGAAGTATTCGAGAAAAAGGAGACTATGAGTATCGTCTAGCACATACCATCACACATAATTTAGTATTGCTAAACTTGCATTTTTCATCGATGCTGTTTCATTAATATAATTGAGATATAAAATTAAAAATATAAATCAACTGTATAAATTACAATCTCATCGAGTAATGTTAAAAGTAATTAATAGAATATATATATATATATATATAAAAGATATTATTAATCTCAGATAATGCATATGTAATATAATGAAACCTACAATGTTGTCAATCTCACTATAATATTTTTATATAAATTAGTTGTTAATAATATAAAGGTGCTATAGATAAAAAATAAATCAGAACCTAAAATTTAGGGATTTTCTTAGTTATAATGCCCAAACAATATTAATTATAACTTTATTTAATGAAATGATTGATTTAATTGATAAAATAGTAAACAATGCCTAATAATGGTAATAATATAAATTTAAGGAGATTGTCAATGTAAATTAATGTTTGGGGAAACAATTCCATGTGCTTATTATACCACCATTCTCGTTTCAATCCAGACAAAACTATAGTCCTCAAAAGAAATCTCCCAACTACAAAAATGAAACATACATTTTTGAACAAACAATACTTGCATTACATGGCCTCTTTTATGCTTCTTTTCATTTTATTACATTAACAAAAGTGATATGTACAAAAAAAAAGGAATCAAAGAACATAAAAATTTACGTGATTCGATCAATTGATGTGACCCACATATACGGGTAATGACACGGATTCTTTTATTAGTGTGAGAAAGATGATACAAGTAAAAGTATGATATTACAACAACTTAGACCCTTAACAAGATTTCTATAGAGTTACATATAAAAAGTCTAATTACAGTGAAACTTTATTATTATAGAATCCTAAGCTCATTAATATTCTATTCCTATATTAAGCTTAAGGAAACTAAAACTCTTTTTTCATAGATACCTAATGACACTAAAACTTTATTTCACTAAAAATCTAAGGTTACTGAAATTCTGTTTCACCATAATTCAAGGCATATCTCATAATTCCTCACCTTGACTGGAACAAGCTCCCAAAGGCTTCAAGTTATGTGAGCATTTACAAAGTCCAATCTACATTTGAACTTCGCTATGGCTAACAACTTTATAAATATGTCAGTTGCATTCTATAGAGTGTAAACCTTTTTGAACAAGATCTAACTAGATGTAGATAATTTCTTGATATTGTGAAACCTTGCCAACTTCATTATAGCCCTCATCGCTCTTTCACCAAGCTTTCCCTAGTCTATACAAAGATAGTTCCATCTTCATCATTAATGGTCAGAGCATATACAACCAAGTCTTCCTAACCACATCTCCTTGGTTGCTGAATGATCCTTCTCACTTTATAAAAGGCTATACCATGCTTATACTTTCTTTCTAACATTGTTCTATCTCCAGAACTAGAATTTCTAGTTACCTTAACATATGTGCTAGACCATTATAATACCACCTTTGAACTAGTACTACTCAATACTGATCCTGACACATCCTTTCTATATGTTTGTCTCAATATATATTGCTCGTTTAATGCTATATCCTTGAAGGTTACCCTATACTTTTCACTAAGCCACAAAACTTATAGAAGTCTATTTTCTGTGTATGTCATCCTTCAATAAATTCTCTTTAAGAATTTCCGTCATCTCTTACTCCCCAAGATGACTGAACTATATATACAATACAATAGTACTAACTTGCTTCCCTAAAAATTAAGATATAGTCACCGATCCTATAAGGCCCTAAAATATACCCTAGTTGAAATGATATAAGATCATGAAAGTAAATGTGAGATAGGAGTTAAAATTATGTTATGATTTGAATGTGAATGGTATATAACTTGAATTTTGGTATTGATGGACGATAGATAGTAAATTGGAATAAATTGATACCATTAGAAAATTGAGATATTTAATTGTATATTTGGATTAGGAAAATTGTCAAGTGGCTAGTTAAGTTGGTGCATGGAAATTTGAATGATTAAGCTTATGAATTAGTGACATTTGGCAACATTAGTTGATTGACAAATGGATTATTGATTTTGTGACAAGTAGACCAACCTTGGAATGACATTTGGACTGATTTGTCGGTGATTAATGGCAGTATTTTAAGATGACAAAGGGTAGCACAATCAAGTGGTACATGGCATAACATCTTATTGGACACATGTTTAAGTATATTGGAGACACCTAGCAACTAAAGAGAACAAATTTTCTGCTGGAATGTTCTTTCACCCTTTCACCTTGCTTTTCACCACCGAAACTCTCATTCTCCTCTCAACTTCTGGACCTTTTTCTGAATTTTCAATCATCAACACTTGGAAGCTTTGTAAGTTATTTTATCATGAAGATGGCCTTGTAATTTTATGTGTTATTATCTTGTTGGTGCTGAAAGTTGCACCTTAATCTTAGGTATGTGCTGATTGCTTGGAAGGATTGGTTTGGCTTGATCTTTAAAGTGATTTGGAGTTGTTCTTTGAAGTTTAAAGAAGTAACGGAGTACTAAACTTGATATCATGATAGAACATGTCTTGTTTGACATTTTAAGTGGAAATAACGTGTACTAAATTAATGAAGAAATGTGGTTAGGAACGTGATAGATGCTGGGTACTCATTAAAAGGTGTGGTTCCACTAAACAGCCATTAGTTTTTCAGCCATATCTTAACTTGTATACATAAAAATGAGATGATTTTAAATTCTTATTAAACTAGAAATATTTATCTACAACTTTTATGAAGATGTCGAATTTGAATTTTGTCATTAAAGGTTTTGAAATTTAACTTGAAGTTGAGTTCTGACATAGGCAGCAGCACTATCCTTAATAGAAATCGTGTCCTGGGTTTATCGAATAAACTATATTGATGTAGGCTAAATCAGAGAAAGTTGTCTTCATAAAAGTTTTATCTTATTCTCTTAGATTTCTAATGGTATAAAGTTTGTAATTTTTTTATATCAAAATTGGGAGATATGGGTTTTACAAGTTTGAGTACACATGCACAATCATGCACTAGACAAAATTTTGAACGTGCATAGTCTGTAGTATGTTGAGTATAACTCATGGAATAATGAACCAAATTGAATGATTTTTGTTCCGTTTGAAACTTAAGACATAGAGGAACATTTGTTTAGAAGAACATGTTATCTAAAAACGGCAATGTCTAGTTCATAATGGCCATATAAAATCAAATTGATCCAAAAACCTGTCTTGCGAAACTAGCTGTTTGGAAGTTTCGGGTCCCTTATCCCACAATTGTGGGAAATAGTTAGGAAAGTGAAAAAAAAAGAGAGTTTGTGCAATTGATGACTATATAAGGTTAATTAAGTAATAGGTAGTTTAATTATGCATGATTAATTGAGATGGTAATCTTTTGCTTGGTGTGACCTTGAATGAAAGAGTTCCAAAGGCTTATGTAGTATGAATTGATTATGAATGTTTGTGAATTGGGAATTTCTGCTTGTGATAATTCCGGACCACCAGTTGTCCGAGGAATTTGAAAGTGGGGACTGTGTTGGAAGTGCTTTCTATGTGTGTGCGTATACTTAATTTATGAAGACTCAATACCTTTATTGATGCATTATTGCGCATACTTGTAATTGTATGACATGTTAGTTTGTTTAAAAATCGATGACTATGTCAAGTTGAACAAAATGGAAAAAAAGTGGTATGTGTGTTACAATATGTTCCTCGTATGACAATTCTGAAAAAAACCCTTTTGGTTTAAAATTGTTAAGTCCTAGACGTGGGTAAATAGGCATGCCTAGAAGGGTCTACAATACAACTGCTCATGTGACACTTTGGTGTCTCTTGTTATTAAGACATAAGTCTCTCCTGTTTCGTGATATCGATCACGGTATCTCTTGTATTAGTCCCGTTACCCACTTCTGTATAAAGGATTAGCATTCTAACTTGTTTTGTATTCCGATACATGTTCAGTTTTGATATAAACAAAATTTTGATTTGATATTATACCCTATTCTGATAATCAGTTTTGACATTTGTACAATCTGTTCTGATAGTTAGATGATATGATTGGAATTAGTATGAGAAATGTTCTTTAGTGATAGATTATATTTTTTTCTGAAAGTTATAATGCTTCAATTGTTCTTTAGTATGCATCTTTAAGGATTGCTTAAGATATAATTTGATCTGGTATATGTGGATGTTAGGTGACTATTAAACAGTTACCAATCTATGTATGATTTGGTTATTCCCCACTAAGCTTTATGCTTAGCATGGTGTTTTTGCCCCGTATAGGTTCAGATAGGATGCTTTGAAGACTGGGATAATAACAATCGCAATGGCCAACAAAGAATGTGTTTTGTTTTGGAAATGTATGTTTGGATTGTTTGTATAATAGGAGACATGATATATTTTGTTAAACGATTGTAATTACTGTAATACAGGGTATATTTGAACTTAAGATATGTACCGTTTTGTTTAAGGATTTGTAATGTAGTAACCTTAATTCAGGATGGCTTAATACATGTATTTGAATGAATTCAGTGTATTGTTTAAATTATGTTTAAAGTTGAATATGCATGGAAACACAATAATTGATTGCTTGAATTGTGACTACGCTTTGTATTATTTTGATATGTTTTAAGTCCTGTCTTAGGTAATATCAGCATATCCTTCTAGGGGATCTGTGGGTGTTACATTCTTCGTATTTTCCTTATCCTTTGATCATAACTATTGCCTCTGAATATGTCTCATGAATTAAAATCTATTAAAAACTAGCTCACTTGTTTTGCCTCCGCTCACGTCCTTTTATAGTAAAAATTAGGATTTTTAGGATATACATGGTCACTTACACGGGCATGTAGGAGATCATGTATAATAAAAAATATGAATTTTTAATTTCACACGGCGTATAAACTTACACGAGAAATATACACAACCGTGTATATCAACATACACGGGCACGTAACTCCATATGACTAAAACTAAAATTCTTCTATCTTCATATGTTTACAAATACTTACACAGTCACTATACATAATTATGTAGGTTCTTAGTTGCTTCAAATCTTTGTTTTATGCCATTATTTCCTTCGAATTCTTCTCCTTTTAGTCTATGAAGGAAATTATTACCTACAAATGTATTTCAAGAGAATTAAGTACTAAAAATACAAACAAACTATAAAATATCAGGCAAAACACATCAAATATGGGTGTATAATTATGGTCAAATATGTATTTATCAAACATTCCCACACGTAAGCTTTTGCTTGACCTAATCTAACTTATCAATCTTATAAGCATCTATTCCTCCTTAACCTCAACCTGTCCATCCATACTTTAAATCACCAAATCATATTGATCCAATCAACATACAATTAGAGTCAAGTTATCCTAAAACTAACTTCATAAGTAAATATCACTAGTAATCAAATCAATGATCTTTTTAAAATTAAAAGCACAAATCTTTACACCCTCACTAAGGTTTTACTCAATGCACTCATATATTTAGGGTTAAAAGTATCAAATTTTCAAATCAATGCAAAGCATAACTCTTAACCATTATCCTATCTCCACCACTTATATGTAAACTAGTAACAAAAATCAATAGGTCTTGATATAAGGTTTTAATAGGGTTTAGGTAAGGTATGATTGGGATAATAAAAGGGTAATAAATTTTAAGAAAATTTATAAAGGAAACATTACAAGAAACTTATTACTTCACTATATATAGGCCCTTATATTATAAATTCAGTGGTACTATACATTTTTTCTATTCTAGCAACATATTTTTTTATATTTTCGAGCATTCATCATAAACCAAAATTAAAGAAATATTGGGCCTTCCAAAATTTCAAGTTTTAAACAATCAATTAATATAAATAATTTTTAAGGTCCAGATTAATAAAAAGGCTTCAATAAAAATAGGATAAAGTTTATACTCAATGAAAAAGGCTACGACTTAAAATTGGTTACTTCTAAGGGATAAAATATAGTAGGGTAACTATCAAAAAATAGGCTTAAACAAATGTTGAATCTAATTGCCTTTATCACTTTAATGCTTATAATTTTAAAAAATATGGTCTTAATATGTGTAATAAAAGCAAGTTCTAGAATCATCTAACTATGAATGATAACACACATGAAAAAATAAACAAGTTTAAAATTTTATAAAAATTGCTCTTTGGTTCAAAAACTCACAAGAAAAATATATATGTGCGTAAATAATATTGAATTTTCATTCAAATTAACTATCTCAATGACTACTAAAAATATGACTTAATAAAAGTAAGTTTATTCTAACTATAATCCTTTTGCATATTAATTCAAATCAATAATCAATAATGAAATAAAGTATTTATAGACATATTTCAACTAAGTAAATGTATTGATAAATAAAATAAATAACCAAGACTATAATAAACTTAAGAAAATTATTAACCCCTTCCCCACACTTAAAATTGGACATTGTTCCCAATGTATACAAGATAAGCATATCAAAATCAAAAGCGAGAAAATGGAGTTTGACACTTCCCTGAGCAATAAGATTTTTTTATTTTTGATTTCTGATTTCGATGAATTTGGGACTATCCATTCAATACTAGATAATAACATCCTTGTAAAATATAAATAAAAGGGATATAAAGATAAAAGGAAATAAAATAACTAAGAAATATGAAATAACATTACATTATTATTTAGATAAGATAAAATAACAACAGAAAAGAAATAAGAAAACTACATAATTAATGAGAAAAAGAAACAAAAAACAAAAAATTTAAGCATCTCCCTCTTGGTGACTCTGGCCTATCTACTGATGGAGGGTCATCGAGTCGATGATCCTCAAAAGGTGGAGGAGCTACTGATGAAGCACCCTTACTTGATGATGGAAGTTGAAAATCGATGCCCTGACGACGCACCATCAACAAAAATAAATCTCCCATTCATCCAATAGAGATCTCGAGCCTTCATATCCTCTCTATAAGGTCCTCCTGCTATGCCCAGAGACTTCGTTGAGTACTAAAAAGTGTTTTCATCCATCTCTCTAGCTGAGCTCTCTTTAGCTATTCTAGATGTGGTGTCTGTACCTTAGGTGCTACCATCCTATCCTCCTCGTGTACTGCTCCTCTAGTTTGAGATGGCAGTGAATGTGGTTGCTCTGCTACGAATGGTTCCTTTCAGGCTCTTCCTAATGTTGATGGCTCTTCGGGAACTTTAATAAGTCTATAGATGTCGCCTATAGGTCCCTGTCATTTAAACACTATGTATATATGTTTCATCAATTCTAAGTTGAGCACTATTATGGTGCCTACCAGCCTCATTGGTGGTAATCTATTGAAGAATCTCATCCACCTTATGAGTCTCTTCACATAATACCTAACACATATTTTGCCGACCCTTCTTTCCTTGCACTGAATTCTGATAAATTTGGCTAGTGCATACCCTAGGTGGATCAACATCCTCTCACTCATAATCTATAAATAAAATACATCCAAGTTGACAATGATGTCGTGGCTATCACCCTACTCGCTCAAGGTGTGGCTCAAAACTCTATGTAACAGAGTGCCAAATGTTTAAGTGATGAAGCATTGGATCTACTTGGGTCATATTCTCTATCATTGCTTATCATGCTCTAGAATTAACTAGAAGACATCCCATATAGGAAGACTATCCACAAGTCTAGGTAAGATTAGGACCCACAAATTTTGCATCATAAAGCCCTATGATGATGGAGAAGTCCAAATTGATCATTTAGATCATCTCCTTGATCCGCTTTGTCTTTCGATTTTACCCTTAGAGGTCGAATCAAAAATTGAATTCTAAGGATTGCAAAATAGAATGCAACCTTGGGTCGTCTCACTTAATTGAAAACTAATGCAATGGGTCTAAGCTAAAGGTCATGAAATGCAACTAAATTAGTTAGGAAGGGGGTTTTGGTTCTTTTAATAACTAACAAAATTAAACTACTTAAAAGGGAAGTGTGTAAATAAAATATTTTTTGGATTTTTGGGAATGAGGAATCGAAGGATAAAACGATGATCAAATATGATAAAATGCTCTTGAAAAATGAGCTTTGGCTATCATAACTCAAAATAAATCCTTGTGGGAGTAAAAATCACTAAGTTTCCAAATGACAAACCTTAAAGAACTCTTTAAGTCCAAGG
>JANZXP010000008.1:12149400-12163640 GCA_027576715.1 Erythroxylum flavicans | reverse complement strand
CAAGTGTGATTTCTGGCTTCAAGAGGTATCTTTTCTAGGACATGTTGTCTCTTCTCAAGGGATTAGAGTTGATCCTAGTAAGATAAAAGCAATTGTTAACTGGAAGCCACCACAGAATGTAACAGAAGTGAGAAGTTTTTTGGGTTTGGCTGGTTATTATCGCTAATTTGTGAAAAGGTTCTCAATGATAGCATCCCCTTTAACTAAACTGTTACGGAAAGGAGTGAAGTATGAATGGTCTGATAAATGTCAGAATAATTTTGATTAGTTGAAAAGTATGCTTATTGAAGCTCCTGTATTGGCTTAACCTATTTCTAGTAAGGAGTATGCATCTAGAAATGGTTTGGGTTATGTTTTGATGCAGGATGGAAAGGTAGTTGCTTATGCCTCTAGGCAACTAAAATCACATGAACCGAATTACCCTACACATGATCTGGAGCTTGCAGTAGTAGTGTTTGCCTTGAAAATTTAGCGGCACTACTTGTATGATGAAAGGTGTAGAATTTTCACAAATCATAAGAGACTGAAGTATCTGCTTACGCAGAAAGAACTCAATCTGAGACAACGGCGTTGATTGGAACTGTTTAAAGACTATGATTGTATTGTGGATTACCATCCGGGCAAGGCTAATGTCGTAGCTGATGCCTTGAGTCGGAAGACCTTTACAGCATTATCAATGAAACAGAGTGAATGGGAACTTGTATCTGATGGAGCTTTAATAGCTCAGTTGAAAGCAAGGCCAACTTTGAGACAAGAGATATAAGCTCCTGAAAGTAAATGTGAGATAGGAGTTAAAATTATGTTATGATTTGAATATGAATGGTATATAACTTGAATTTTGGTATTGATGGACGATAGATAGTAAATTGGAATGAATTGATACCATTAGAAAACTGAGATATTTAAATGTATATTTGGATTAGGAAAATTGTCAAGTGGCTAGTTAAGTTGGTGTATGGAAATTTGAATGATTAAGCTTATGAATTAGTGACATTTGGCACCATTAGTTGACTGATAAATGGATCATTGATTTTGTGGCAAGTGGACCAACCTTGAAATGACATGTGGACTGATTTGTAGGTGATTAATGGTAGTATCTTAAGATGACAAAGGGCAGCACAATCAAGTGGTACATGGCATGACATCTTATTGGACACATTTTTAAGTATATTGGAGACACCTAGCAACTAAAGACAACAAATTTTCTGCTGGAATGTTCTTTCATCCTTTCACCTTGCTTTTCACCACCGAAACTCTCATTCTCCTCTCAACTTCTAGACTTTTTCTAAAGTTTGAATCATCAACACTTGGAAGCTTTGTAAGTTCCTTTATCATGAATATGGCCTTGTAATTTTATGTGTTATTATCTTGTTGGTGCTGAAAGTTGCACCTTAATCTTAGATATGTGCTGATTGCTTAGAAGGATTGGTTTGGCTTGATCTTTGAAGTGATTTGGAGTTGTTCTTTAAAGTTTAAAAAGGTAAGGGAGTACTAAACTTGATATCATGATAGAACATGTCTTGTTTGACGTTTGAAGTGGATATAACATGTACTGAATTAATGAAGAAACGTGGTTAGGAATGTTATAGGTGCTGGGTACTCATTAGAAAGTGTGGTTCCACTGAATGGCTATCGGTTTTCAGCCATATCTTGATCTGTAGACATCAAAATGGGATTATTTTAAATTAAAATTAAACTAGAAACATTTATCTAAAACTTTTATGAAGAAGTTGAACTTTAATTATGTCACTAAGGGTTTTGAAATTTATCTTTAAGTTGAGTTCTAGCATAGGCTACAGCACTATCCTTGACAGAAATCGTATCCTTGATTTATCAAATAAACTGTACTGATGTAGGCTGAATCAGACAAAGTTGTCTTCATAAAAGTTTTATCTTATTCTCTTATATTTCTATTGGTATAAATTTTGTAATTTTTTGATATCATAATTGGGAGATATGGGTTTTACAAGTTTGAGTACACATGCACGATCATGCACTAGCCAAAATTTCGAACGTGCACAATCTGTAGTATTTTGAACATAACTCATGGAATAATGAACCAAATTGAATTATTTTTGTTTTGTTTGAAACTTAAGACATAGAGGAACATTTGTTTAGAAGAACATATTGTCTATAAATGTCAATTTCTATGTCAGAATGGCCATGCAAAAACAAACTGATCCAAAAACTAGTCTTGTGAAACTAGCTGTTTAGAAGTTTTAGGTCCCTTATCCCACAATTGTGGGAAATAGTTAGCAAGGTCAAAAAAAGAGAGTTTGTGCAATTGATGACTCATAGGGCAATTGGATTGTATGTATAATAGAAGACACGATGTATTTTGTAAAACGTTTGTAAATATTATAATACAGGGTATATTTGACCTTAAGATCCCATTACTATTTTTTATTAAAACAAAAATGTCATGCTATAATTTTCCTTTCACCATAGTTAACACACCATTTACTACCTTAAGTTAGGGATGGCAATTCCAGCATGGCCCTCCCGGCTCGGCCAGTTTTTGGCCCTAGTTGGGCGGGTCACAGAGGGCCACAAGTCGACCATGGTCAGCTTGCAGAGGCGGCCCTAGCTAGGCCCGTGGCTCACCTATTTTTTTGAAACGACGTCGTTTTGAATTTTTTTCTTTTAAAAATAAATGGACCACAGGCTAGCCCATCCCTGTGGGCACGGACCACCACGGCCCGGGTCCAGCTCAGCCTATTGACATGTCTATCTTAAGTTGTTCGTTATCACTAGAAAACTTATATCTTTATCTATCAAGAGTACTTACAAAAATCAAATTCTTTCAAAATTTAAGAACATATAAAGCATCTAATGTTCTAACAATTCTATTATGCATCTTGATTAGCACTAAACCACTGCCTTTAGCAGTATGCTTTCCATTGTCACCCAATTTGACAATACCATTTAGATATAGTCCTTATTAAAAGTCATATGATAGGTGGCATCAGTGTTTATAACCTATCAATTTAGAAAACCAAAATTACTTACTATTAAAACTTCATTTCCTCTTTCATCCTCTTTATAAAAACTCATCTAAATTGTAATAATACTTGTATTTCATTTATTTCCCTTTTCACATTTCAATTATTCATTGCGGAGATTCTCTCTTAAGTACTCTTTAACTTTATAGTTAAAACATTGAACATCATTAGCCTTTGATCTGGATCATGACTTGCTCATGTTTTTATAACTACTTCCTTATCCATTCCTCTATTGACAATTAGAACCAAATTTTGATATATATTTATATATATCAGGGACTTTTTTTTTATTCCTTGGACTACAGAGTATCCTTCACATCATTAACAGAAATAGTCTCTTTATAATATAACATTGTATCAACAAAATTCTCATTCGAATTAGCCTAGGAAAACAAAAGAATTATAGCTCGATCCTCATCCTCAATTTTAAATCTACAAGTCCCAACACCTTGTAGATTTAAAATTATCAAATTAAAAATTATGAATGTGATCTTCCACCTGTGAACTTTCTAACATCCTTAAGGTATATAAATGATGTTTTTTATATGAACAATTAGTATATGATTTCTTTTTGATACATACTTTCAAATCATTTCTATAAATTAGCAATTTTAGTTTGATTAACCACCTCTCTCAAGACCTCATTACATAGACAAGATAGTATTACATTGTGCAGCCTCGATAGAATATATTCTTCTCTAACACTCCCAAATTCTTCGGTATATTTTCTTCTCCTTCTATTGTTGTTGCACACCCCTACTAACAATTGCTCTTATTTTCACCTTTTATAGAGTGAAGTCATCTGATCTATTGAATTTTTAAATATCAAACTTATATAGAGACATCTTAACAACAAACTTTAGTTTTGATACCAATTGATGCACAAACATAAAGCAGTATATATGAAAAATAAGGAATTAAAGAATATAAGAATTTACGTGGTTCAACTAATTGATGTGACCTACATCCACAAATAAGGAAATAAATTCTTTTATTATTGTGAAAAAATGATACAAGAAAAAGTATGACAACTACAATAACTTACATTACCCTTATCAAGGTGTTATAAAGTTACACGTAAGAAGTCTAATCATAATGAAACTTATTATCCTAAAACCATAACGTCACTAATATTATATTCTCACAGAAGTTTAAAGTCACTGAAACTCTATTTCTATATATGCTTAGTAAGACTGAAACTTTATATCACTATAAGCATAAGGTCACCGTAATTCTATTTCACCAGAATTCAAGGCATATCTCACAATTTCCCACCTTGTCTTGAATTCTCCAACATTTAACTAAGAAACACTCCTTGCCAGACAAGCCTCCAAAGGCTTCAAGCTCCATCAACTTTCACAAAGTTCTCTACACTTGAACTTCTCTGGGGGTAATAACTTCATCAATATGTCAACTGTATTTTTCAAAATGTGAACCTTTTTCAACAAGATATGATTATATATAATTAATTTCTTGTTCTAATGAAACCTTATAACCTTCATCATAGTCCCCATTCGTCTATCTTCTACTTGACTTTCCTTAGTCCCTACAAAGATAGATCCATCCTCATCACTAATTATCAAAGCATATGTGATCGAGTCTCCCCAATCATATCTCCTTGGCTGTCTAATAGTCCTTCTCGCTTTATATTTGCCTATACTATGTTAATGCTTTCTTCTTGACATTGTTCTATCTCTTTAATCAAAATTTTCAACCATCTTAAAATTTATTGTAAGCTTATATATCGCTCTCTAAACATTATATCTTTGAAGGTTATCCTCCATTTTTTACCAAGCACATAAAACTTATAAAATTTTACCTTCCCAAGTTTGTCACTCTTTGATAATCTCTCTTGTGAAGTTTTGTCATCTCTTGCTTACCAAGATGACTCACTCGTATGTGATATACCGCAATATTATCATTATTTCTTGAAGATTCAGATATAGCCACTTATCTTATTACCATCTTTCCTATTAAAACATAGATGCCAAGTTGTAATCTTTGTTTCAACACAATCAAGTCAACACACTATTTATCATCTTAATTAGCCCATTATCATCATAAAATTTTTATATCCAATGTTCTAACAATTCCATCATGCGTCTTGAATTATACTAAACCATTTCCTTTGACCATATGCTCTCTATCATCACCCAATCTGACAATACCATTTAATTCTTTAAAAGAATATAACCAATCCTTATTGAAAGTAATATGATAAGTAATAATAGTGTCTATCACCTATCGATTTGTAAAATTAGAATATATTACTGTTAAAATATCAATACTTCTTCCATCCTCTTTGTCAGAATTCTCATAGACTAACTGAATGCTTACTTTTTCATCTATTTCCTTGTCTACGTTTCTATTTTTCCGCTATGGACATTTCTTCTTAAGGTGCATTTTAACTTTACATTTAAAACATCAATCAACTTTAACCTTCATTCTAAATCATGACTTACTAATGTTTTGAAAACTCCTTTACTCATTCCTTCCCTACTGACAACTAAACCCAAATCTGATACATATTCATATGTACCAGAGATCTTTTTCTTCAATTTCTTAGACTATAGAGCATCCTTCACATTACTAACAAAAATTGTCTCTCTACCATATAACATAGGATCAATAAAATTCTCATATGAATTTGGCAAGGGACACAAAAGGATTATAGCTTGATCTTTATCTTCAATTTTAACCCTAGCACCTTACAGTTAAAAAATGATTTGGTTAAAATTATCTATCTGATCTTTCACCTTTCTACTTTCTAATATCCTCAAGGTATACAAACACTGGTTTTTGTATAAATGGTTAGGAAGTGATTTCTTCTGATACTTACTTTCAAGTTGTTTTCACAACGAATCATTACTAGTGTCATCAACTACCTCTCTCAGGATCTCGTTACCCAAACTTAATAGTATTGTACTGTACACCCTCGACATAATTTTTTCTTTTTTTGATGCTCCCGAATCCTTCGACATATTTTCTTCTTCTTCTAATGATACTGCACATCCCTATTGAATAAGAACCACTATCATCTTTACCTTTCATAGAGTGAAGTGATTCAATCTGTAGAACTTTTCAATATCGAACTTATGCATAGACATCTTGATAACAAATCTTAGCTTTGATACTAATTGTTGTACAAATGAAAGCAATATATATAGAATAAGGAAGTAAAGAACACAAAAAATTATGTGGTTTGATCAATTGATTTGACCTACATCCACAAGAAGGGAATAAATTATTTTAGGTTAAAGGTGTGATTTGTACTTCAACGTTTTACAAAAGGTCTAAGTAAGTCTCTGCCACCATTATTTCTAGTATAACTTTGCACTCTAATGTTACGAAATAGTCTTATGACGCCAAATAAGGGGCAAAAGTGGTAACAAAGAAAATGGTAAGAACTTAAAGTTAAAGTAAACAACTTTTTTTAAAAAAATATAAAGTAAACATCAACATTTAACCGATGTTTAAAAAAATCATTTTAAATATTATCTAAACTTCTGATTGGTCCATATTGTTTAATTGTGACATCATATAGGCTAAATTAATAACATATATTAGAAAATGTCAAAAACCTAAACTTTTTTAGGATTTAGGGTGCTATTAGTACCATTTTAAAAAAATCAAAGTATAATGTGATATTATGAATAATGGTAAGGACTAATTTAGACTTTTTAGGAAACATTAGAGGACAATTTGTACCTTTTGTCATTCTTTTATTGCTGCAAGAAAGCTGATCCAAAAAGAAATATGACAACTACAATAACTTAGACAATTCTCAAAAATGTACTATAGGGTTCTATATAGGTCTTATTACAGTAAAAGTTTATTATCACTTAATCTTAAGATCACTGATCACATTCTAATTTTTACAAAAACTTAAGGTGACCGAAACTCTATTTTAATAGACGTATACTAAAACTCTGTTTCACCAAAAACCTAAGGTAGGGAAATTATATTTCACCATAATTTATGGCAATCACACACATCATTAATGTTAACAAAGTCCTATATTCCTATCAATAATTGCAGTCAAAACATAATCATAAAAACTGATTTACCGTTCACAGATTTCTGGGTGTAACATTCATATTTTGCTAATTGATTTTCTGTCTTAAACTCAATATACACATAACATTGTTACGCATAGTCAATATCCCCCCAGTTGCTAAAATCGTCATCTATTGAAATTGAGCATGTAAATCCTGCACTAACTGGAGGGAGAGACAGGTTATAGGCGTAGAGAAAAGGTTCATTCTTCTTTTCGGACGACGGTAACTGATACGAGATATCAAAAGGCGTACACGTCTGAGAGGGAAAGGTTATGTTACAGTGATGATAAAAGAGGTATTACGTAGATTCACCTCTATCTCCACCAAAGGAGATTTTAAGTAATTGCTGATATACTAAAACTCAACCATTCGGGCGACAAAGGGATGAAACAAAAACTTATGGTATATGACATAGTAAACGAACAAGAACAGGGAAAATATGTGTAGAACTGCGAACATTTTCTCGTCTCTATTTGATAATTTAAAGATGTTGTTTAACGAAAGCTGTTTTCCATAAATTCTACGAATTGGTTAAAATCTATCGTTCCATGGCCATTTTCATCAAATCTGCTGATCATGCTCCTACAGTTCACCGACTCAATACCCTCCTTCAGTCCCAATTTTGGGAGGACTCTCTGCAAGTCCTCAGCAACTATAAACCCCTTTCGGTTTTCGTCAAAGATATCGAAAGTATCTTTTATTTCCTCCACACTTGGCTCCTTCTCGTCAAACAGCTCTAAAAGCTCGCTGGAGTCAATCATTTCCTTTAGCTCCTCGCTTTCTGGGCTGCAAAAAAGTCCCAAGCTTTCCATCACCATTTTCATATCCTTTCTACAAAAGCCTGAGTAACATTCCTTGTTCTGGGAGGAAGACTTCTTGCTGGATGAATCAGGTATTTTGTTGTTTTTCTCTGCCCAAGCCTTTAGGGTACTACCAATCCTAGCTTGGGATTGGAGAAAAAACCAAACTTTTGATATGAGGTTCTGAATTCTGTTGACCTGATTAAGAATCACTTTACACAAGATAATATAAAGCAATACATGTAATAAAGTATAAAATTGATAAGTATTCACTAAGGCTTTCTGCAAGGTGATCAAACAATAAAAGTAGATTGACCCCATGGCCAGGTTACCGTCTCCAAGGGACAAAAGAGAAGAGCTTAACTAATTTTCCTCCTAAGAACAGAAAAGAAATGCTGGTTTTGAGTTCTGCAGAGGTGGACAACACTAAAAGGTTGCTGCAGATACTGAGTTATTCGGATGAATGAACGTCGGACTAATGCTTATATAGGAAGGGTAAGAGTGTTGGTAAAATTTGTCAACTTTGAAAGGAGGCTGAGGAAGTTGATTCGTGATAAGCACTTGTCCATGTATATATAGAAGGGGAGAAGAAACACAAGGAAATGGCATCTTTGCCTCATATTAGGAGGGAAGTTTCTTGGCTTCTGCCTCTTGCATACGGTGGAAATACTTGATTGGATATTTTTCTTAAGAAAATCGGTCATGAGTCGGACTTTTTATTTATGCAGTCGGATGGGAAGCGACAGCGACCTGGAATCTAACCTTTTCCTTCTTGTTCTATTGCCATGACAGGAAATGAAAATTTCCTTAGAACTCGGAAAATTCGTACCCCAAATTTCTTGGAAAAGAGAATAGTGGGCTGCCACTTTTGTCTCTCCACTTCCATGGAATAGTTCTTCCCAAATAGATGAAATTTCCTTGCAAGCTCGCTGAAGTTATGGCTTGCACTTTTATAAGCCTACAATTTCTAGTGAATAAGTCAACTTGGAATGCAACTTCCTTGAAAGCTCTCAACATTTCCACTGCTTTCCAGGGTTTTAGAATAAATCACGCAAGTGTCAATTACCACTCGTCAACATTCTAATGCTACACTTTCCATCTTTCTCCCCACAACGGATGCAACTTTAGAACCAGGACCTTACAAACATTGGCAAGTTCTGGTCTAAGCCTCCTTGGTCAAGAGTCAAGACGCTACTTTGGGATCTGAAGTGATAGACAAACTTCTCGGAACAAGAATCAATAACGGTATGACCAAATTTTGTACGGTCATATTCCACAAGGTTACACTTATTAATGGCCCATTTCCCTTTGTTTACTGGTTTTGTACATTGACTTAGGCCTTTTAGTACAACTGTTCCCAACTTTTTTTCCCCTATTCAGAACTGTTCATGACCTTGAAACTGAATTAAATTCTACCGGCCAATAGTATTCTTTGATTGTTGTTCTGTTCGACTATTGTACAGGATAGACGTGCCATCTAACCTTTTAGAGGCAAAACAAGAAATACATTTTCAGTTTACTTGTTCATACATCCGAATTTAACCGTACTTGTGAAAAATCTACTTGGATGACTTTTAGTAAACTTTGATCACAATATTATTATATAAGAGCTGCAGGTCGCCAGGGCAAGGGTAGGAAGTATACCCGCCCTAGGCACATTCATAAACTTCTCTTATTTTACCTTATTTTATTTTTTAACCCATTTTTGACACTTATAAAATGTAAAAAGAAATAAAATAAGAGCTTTTTTTTTTATCAAAACTGATAAAACGTTAAGAACGGCTCAATAAGAGTTTATAAATATATACTGATTCATCAGGTAATAATTTGTGTGGCTGTTAACTACATGGACTTCGTTTATAAGATTGTTTCTTTTCTTTTCTTTATTTCTACTATTATCATATTAACTTTTTTTGTTTTCGGCCGAATAGGGAAGACACGCCCCAATAAAATAGCAAAGTTACAAGCAGCAGGCTCGGGGCATGGAAACCCCTACACAATCACCAACGGCCATCACTTTCTATCCACTTTTCATTTGATTTTACACGATATAAACATCAGTTTTTTAAATTTTGCTCATCAATAAAGCGCTAAATTTGACTTTTTCATTTTGCCTAGAGTTGTATCATACTAACTTAATATCAGAGCTTAACTAAAAAGATCAAAATGATTATGCCAAGATTGATTTCCTCAGAGAAGTTTTATTTGCACTAAGACTCTATACTTTTTCTTTATCAAATTGTAGAGCTTCTTCAATGAAATTGAAATTATAAAGGAAAATGAATATAAAAAAACAATATGACTATATTAATCCTATAACATACACTTGGCGAACATGACCCTGTGGCTCAACGTATCTTAGGTGCTAATTAAATTCAACCAGCAAGGCAGCAACGGCTCCTTTGTCTCTCTATCAATCAGTATCTATTTCATATCTGATTGTTTGGTTTCTGGAGGCACACAATGAAATAGTCTATGACTATGTGCAGTTATACTAATACCAAGGAAACAAAAGTATACTTACAATACACAATCACGAAATCAACATTAGAGATACAATATACAATTACAAAATCAACATTAGAGGCAATCTTTTTATTCCCAAATTACAATATGGAGGTTTTACTAATACTAGTCAACACAATACTCATGTCTAACCGTCTCAAGCCACTCAAAAACATAAACCACTTTCAACACCACAAAATTACAAACAATAACAGCACAGCATCTTAGATTAACTGTGATCAGCCTTGCGGAGAAGGAACATACACATACCCAGTTCTCGGGTTAGTGTTAGGTTGCGGATCTTGATAGTCCAACATCTCGATCATCTTTCTTGATTTTCCTGCAGTTTCCTGGAACCAAACTTTAAGCAATTCAATGCCATAACAAAAACACCTACGACTACGAGCAAGAACTTGTGGACAACAGTGATGATACCAAATGCGGTAAGAAAACAAAATTAAGGAACATCAACCAACCTCTGCTTGAACCGAGGAATCTACTACATCAGCTGTCTCTATCATCATCTTTCTGCCAAATCCTTGTAGAACCGTCGAAGGTGGCACAATTAAAAGATGAAGCCATCAGTTGAGCATTTCAAAGAGAGAGAGAAAAAGAAATTACAAAATACGAAGTTCAAAAAGAAAAAGTTGTAGTATATACCATTAGAGATGGAGAGAACCAGAATAGCAGAAACAAGTAAAAACCTGAGAGAACAAGACCGACCCATTGTTTCTTGCACAGTTCCAGGAAATGGGTAAGGCCTAGATTTTATGGGCAGTTTTTAGGTCTCCAAGAAACAGCCTACAGCAGATGCAATGAAGAGAGGAGCTATTAATTGCTTACATACTTCGCTTGCAATAGCTGCAGTACAAAAACGTGCTATGTACTTGAGAGTTGAGAATGATAAATTTTGCGTTTATGGATGTGTAGCTATCTATGACCTGTTTCAGCTATAGTATTTTTATTATACTTTATTAAATTTTATATACACATTTACATAAATTTATAAATAAAATTTAATAAAACATGATTAATACAGAATAATTCAAACATACTTACTCAAACACAAAATTTGATGTACTTCACAGAAAGTGGGTGGTCTCATTTTGGTTATGTGGGCCTCTTAAAGATGTTATACCGAATCGGTGAAAAGTGAAAACTGTAATAAAATATGCTCGAGCTGGTTCAAGCAGTGACATAATCTCTGTTACTAAGACTTTTAAATTAGAAGAATCCTAGATCCCAGTTGGGGCTAATAAGAGAAAATCATACCTTAAGAAAGCATGTTTCTTATTAATGATTCTCTCGTGTTACTTTTTTGTGAGTCATGATGGTGTCATCTGATATCATAAGGTTTTATCTTTTCTTCAGATATATCTTCCCATGTTTTCTAGGGTAAAAGCGGGCAATTTATGTTTATAAACTTTAAGTAAAGAATGTGCTTTATAATTGCTGAAATGTAATGTCTAAATTCCTTTAAGAGCCTGAGAAGCATGTTGATGTCTACTGATATAGAACTGATGGCAGGCAATCAATTACATATTTGTGTTGCTGTTATTTTTCTATTTATTGGAAGGAGATTTGGCAGAATTATAATTTGTTATAAATTTTTTTTACAAAAATGTATAATTGAATTGATCCTAGTTTCAGAAAATAAATTGAATTTTTTTAAAAATAAAGGTCAATTTGTTTTCATTTTTATTTTTTATTTTTGTTTTTTATTTCAGTAAAAAAATTTAGTATTTTAGTATTTGTTATTTGCTTTGGTTTTTTCCTGTTTCAAAAATTATGAAAATCATAAAAATTAAATTTTGTTTTTTTCCTGTTTTTTAAGAATATGATTTAATATCAACTAAATATATATTATTTAATTATTTAATATATTTATTATTAATAAAAACTGTGAATCATTTAATTTAATATTATATATTTAATTAATTAAATTAATTATTAAGATGAATTATGAATAATTTAATTTACCTAATAAATTTATTTAATTTTTGCAATTAAATTAAATAGATTTAAGTTAATAATTATTAATAAATATAATCAAATTTAAAATTTCTTCGAAATGTATAAATTTTAAATAAATTTTGATTTAATAGTTAAAATATATTTATAATGAATATTAATTTATAAATAAAAAGTAATTTTAAGTTATTTATTTTAATGAAATAAATATATAAGATATTACAGTAAATTTATTTAATTAAAAATTATTTATCTTTAAATTTTTTCTGATATATAATTATTATCAATGATAAAAATATAACTATACTAACATTAACAATTAAACAAATTTTTGTTTTTATTTAAAAGAAAAACCGAAATTAAAAACAAAAAACTAAAACTAAAAATTACGACTGAAAAATAAAAGTGGAGTCAAGCTACCGTAAATTATTAATTTGACTTTCTATCTCTTCACCTAAAATTTCCTTTTAGCCTAATTTTCCTAATTTCAGGCATGCCTTGAGAGGTCAAATACTAAAAGGTACTAATATCATGTAATTGATGAATTATACGTTCGCTTTTTAATTAATTTTTCGAGTATGTAAGACACAAAATTAAACAGTGGTCGTCCCTATCCGGACAATAAATTTTGTTTTCTCCCCATCAGCCTCCACTTATTCGACAACAAAATGAAATCATTTGCTGTGAGATTAAAGAATAACTTACGTTTTAGAACTCTAAAAGCATAGAGAAAATCGATGGGGTTGAAAGAATAGTAGAAGTCGATTAAGTTAACATGCTTGCCATTGATTACGATACTTATCCACGTGCCAACCATAGCTTTAGCAACTTGTCTTTACGCCTTTTACTCAACAACCATCGGATAACGATCAACAAATTAATAGAAGTACAGCGGTAATTTGGAGTCAACTCTGGAGGTTTTTCATTTTTTTTTCACCTGCAAATTATCATGCTTTAATGTAATTAGATACTTATTCGTGCACGTTCACCCACATCAAACTAAAATAACGCATTGGGAAGCTAAATTACAACCATGTAGCGGATCGTTTATTCAGGTTTGGCCTTTGAAATCACCATTTTTAATTGTTTGCCACATAAAAAATAGACAAGTTGAGTTGATGCTTTAAGCAGAAATAAGTTAGGTCTTATTGCACCAACGAAAGAAGCAAGTTTGCAAGTCTCGACTTTTAGCCAAAAGCAGCTTTTCCTATCTAACTTTATTAACTTATGACTTAATCCCATGCTTATACCTTTTTGTTTTTTTTTTGTTCTGTAATGATTTAAGCCCCACCCGAAGAATATAGTATGATTGAAACCATAAAATTTGCCTGATTTGACCCCCACTAAGAGGCAGAGTGTATAAAGATAATGGACCTTAAGTCATCGTGCACTAAATCGCTGGTCTGGATAAATCTGGAATACTTATAAAAAAAGAAAAACTTGAAACACCTAGGAGAAGCTGTACAAGCTTGAGCCAGTTGGTTGACTTTCAAGTCACAAACCCCAATGGTCCAACTTTGCTTTTGTGAGTACCCGAAGATTAAGCTAAACCAAAGATCGAAGCATGTCCTTGCCAAAATTATAATATTGTTAATTAGCTTAAGTTCTAGCCTTTGATGTGTTTAAAGATGTGTTCAATCATCAATGGTATATTTCAGCACAAATTTTTAATAAGTTTTCGTACACCAAATATGAGTTTTTTAATACAATTTCACCAAATTTTCCAATGAAATTAAATCTAATTTGACGTGAATTATACAATTTCACCTATTCTCTTTTGTAAGCACAAAATCCAAATTAAATTGATTCCCTATCCTATTGGCTGAAGGACGTTGGGTTGGGTACCGTTGCCAATAAGAATTGGATCAGGGCCGGGGGGGGGGGGTGTGGATGTTGTGGGCACC
>JANZXP010000008.1:12110418-12120797 GCA_027576715.1 Erythroxylum flavicans | reverse complement strand
GCGAGTGCGACCGATCATTTTTGAACGACGGGGTGAGCAGGCTTTGTCAGCAACCCGCCATTCTCAATGGCGGGTTGCTGCTTTATCACTCCGCCATTAACAATAACGGAGTGACATATTGTACCCCGCCAAATGCAGCGGCGGGATGTTTGCCACATATCCAACTCCACTATCAGTCTTAGCGGGTTGTTCTATTTTTACCAACCACCATTTTTTCTGTCACATATCAAAGATGAAATTAGTTTTTGTAATAAACCGAAAATTTGGCAAAAAAGAAGATAGCAATTATCAATACGTAGCAAAAGTAGAGATTTGTACCGATTATTATATTTTTATTATATTTTATTAAATCTTATCAATATATTATTGTAAACTTTACAGATAAAAATATATTAAATAAAATAGAGAGGCGTCGTGACTCGTGAGCATCGAATATATCGGGAAATGAGTTCAATCTGCTGATGCTACTACTAGAGATTCGTGCTTGGATCTCTTTAGTCTTTACACCTTAAGCTCTCCCAAGTTCGCAACCTGAAGCCTGAACCGAGAGCAAGCATCCAATCCAAACAAAAGGCGACAGCTAGAGTGGAACTGTGACATCCTTCCGCCGAACAAATATCTGTTATTATTATTCTGTTTTTACGCTAAAAACATAGACAAATAAATGCTCATAAAATAAGGTAATAAATTTCAACGTAAGTTTGACAAGCGATCACTAAAGTTAGGAACTTAAGTTGATCACTTCACTATCTACTTGCCGTCCTATCTTTTTCTTGACATTTCCGCTCTCACACTCTCACGTACTTTCTCTCTCTTCTCCCCTATCCTCCTTTTATCTTTTTCTTCCACTTCCATACCACCTCTCAAACCCAAAAGCAGCAATGGAGTCAAGAAACTTCCTCCGATTCCTCCTTGTTTTTATCACCGCAGCACTCGTCTTATTAATCACATGGCTTCATCTTCCTTATGGCCCTCCACCAGATGACTCGGACCTCCTTGACTGCGCCACCAATTCTCCTTGGTGCACCACCAAGAACCGGTTTCAGTACTCCAAGAGACCACACACCACACCCGCTCAGAGTTTCCTCAAGAAACCTAACAAACCAGCACACCGCAGCCATGAATTAGACACCCCCCAACACCCTCTTGACCCTTTAACCGTTCAGGAAATCAACCAAGTACGTAATATCATAAAATCGCATCACCTTTTTAAATCAGCACCTTTCGCTATACACTCTCTAGTGTTGGAAGAGCCTGACAAAACCCTTGTCCTGAGATGGCAAAAAGGCGACCCATTGTTGCCGAGGAAGGCTGCTGTGGTCGCACGTGTCAAAGGTCACTCGCACGTGCTAACGGTGGACATTAGTACCGGCGTGATCACCTTTCAAGAGACGGGTCCTCTCTCCGGCTACCCTACGATGACCATAGAGGATATGACGTCAGCAACTTGTGCCCCGCTTTCAAACGCTGATTTTAACCGTACAATCATTGAGCGTGGAGTGGATCTCAAGGACCTTGCGTGTCTGCCCATTTCCTTGGGTTGGTTTGGTAAGAAAGAAGAGAACAGGAGGTTGATTAAGGTGCAGTGCTACTCCATGAAGGACACCGCAAACTTCTATATGAGGCCAATCGAAGGGTTGACTGTTTTACTGGATATGGACACTAAACAAGTGGTGGAGATATCTGATAAGGGTAATAAGATTCCGATACCCAAGGCTGCTGACACTGATTACCGTTATTCTACAGTGGACGTCAATCAACGGATGATAATGATCAATCCCATTTCACTTGAGCAACCAAAAGGTCCCAGTTTCACTGTAGAAGATGGGCACATTCTGAAATGGGCAAACTGGGAATTTCACCTAAAACCCGACCCGAGAGCTGGAGTGATAATTTCTCGAGCTAAGGTCCGTGACCCGGATAGTGGGGAGATGAGGAACGTGATGTACAAAGGGTTCACTTCTGAATTGTTTGTACCTTACATGGACCCCACTGATGCATGGTACTTTAAGACGTATATGGATGCGGGTGAATACGGGTTCGGGTTACAGGCTATGCCGCTTGACCCGCTTAACGATTGTCCCCGTAACGCATATTATATGGACGGTGTGTTCGTCGCCGGTGATGGTACTCCATATGTTCGGTCAAACATGGTATGCGTGTTCGAGAGTTACGCTGGTGACATCGGGTGGCGACACTCAGAGAGCCCAATTACAGGCATGGAGGTAACCGAATATGTCACTCTAAAAAAAAATCATACTTTTAACAGTATTCAAAAGATTTTCTTTTGGGTACTAGATATTTAGCTACTTTGGCCGAGTGCATTGAATTGATACGTCAACTGTTCATATTGATTGTTGTTTCCTTTGTAATTTGTCTTTTGCAGATTAGAGAGGTAAGGCCAAAGGTGACGCTTGTGGCTAGAATGGCAGCGTCGGTCGCCAACTATGACTATATTGTAGATTGGGAGTTCCAAGCGGACGGACTAATCAGGATTAAGGTAAGTGATTATACTGCGAATTTCCAAACGGGTGGACTAATCAGGATTGAGTTAAGTGATTTTACTGTTTAAGAATCTTTTCTCAGGTCCCACAAATCACGTTTGAATATTTATCATTGTACATATGTGTGCAGGTGGGACTTAGTGGAATCTTGATGGTGAAGGGCACATCATACGTGAACATGAATCAAGTGACAGGACAGGATAATCTATATGGCACGCTTTTGTCCGAAAATGTAATTGGTGTCATACATGACCACTACATCACCTTCTACCTTGACATGGACATTGATGGCTCTGATAATTCCTTTGTGAAAGTAAATATTCAGAGGCAACAGACCTCACCAGATGAATCTCCGAGAAGAAGCTACTTGAGAGCTGTGAGCAATGTGGCCAAAACAGAGAAGGACGCACAAATTCAACTAAAACTTTATGAGCCGTCAGAGTTCCATGTAGTCAACCCGACTAAAAAGACACGGGTCGGAAACCCTGTTGGCTATAAGGTGGTTCCTGCAGGAACAGCTGCTAGCTTGCTAGATCATTCGGACCCTCCGCAGAAACGGGGTGCATTTACAAATAATCAAATATGGGTAACCCCATATAACAGGACTGAGCAATGGGCCGGTGGGTTGTTTGTGTACCAGAGTCAAGGTGAAGATACCCTTCAAGTATGGTCTGACAGGTGCCAATTTAAGTCCTTCATCACACACACATAATTTAATTTATTCCACAAGCCACATATTATGACTTTCTTTTTTTCTTTTTTTTGGCAGGGATCGTCCAATTGAGAACAAAGATATTGTGGTTTGGTACACGCTAGGCTTCCATCACGTACCATGCCAAGAGGACTTCCCAATTATGCCAACTGTGTCATCAAGTTTTGATCTAAAGCCAGTCAATTTCTTCGAGAGCAATCCAATCCTTCGGATACCACCTAACGTCGACAAAGATCTACCTGTTTGCAAGCCTGCAGCTGATGCTTGAACCTGAAAATTCCAATCCTTGGGGGAAACTCTGCATGTAATTTATAATAGCACTAAAATATGCTCATCATGCCACCGTTTGCAAGAAAATTCCAATCCTTGGGGGAGACTCTGCATGTAATTTATAATAACACTAAAATATGCTCATCATGCCACCGTTTGCAATCGATAGGGTTACAGGTTCAGTGATGGAAATTTACTCACGTATCATATCAAAATCTTTTGAAAGAATATCGTTTCCGTCAAATTCCTTCCAAACTATTTATAAGTATCATCATGACGAGCACAAGTATCATCAAAATCATCTTAAATCGTTGGTCGCTGACGAAGTTCGCAAAAAGAAAATAAAGTTGAGTAGTTTATTAAGTACAAAGGGCTGTGATGTTATTGGGAAGTGTCCGTATTTAATTGTAACAGCTGATAATAAAAAACTCGTTTACCTGAATTAGTGTGCTAGTCGGAGCAGCTATTTATCTTGTACATTTTCTATATATACAAAGCGTTGTAATTTGTTTTCTTTGTATAATCATAATCAAATTTTTTTTCATAATTTCCTTGGTTTTCTCTTAGTAGGTAAGCTACCCCTTGTTTACCAAATTGTTCATAGTATTAGTGTTGAGAAACAGGGTCGGAATCCGATTCCGACCGCTGCGAAATAATTACAAAACTTTTTCACAATCTTTGATTTCTCGAGAACCAATATCTCTTAAATCCTATAAAATGATTAACACAAATCATAATAAAGCGGAAACTTAATTCATACATTATTTCGAAGCTTGATCTTTATCTTGTCGTATCCTTCGAACTGTTCCCAAAACCGATTCGTTCCAACCACCGTAGCCGCACAAATATCTGGTCTCTAATGGTATCCACAGAATGAATTGAAAGAACTCTGTAACTCTTACAGAGAGAGTTAAGCAAGAAGTAATAGCTCCATAAAGCTTAAGCCTATTTATAATAGATTCTAGGTATTTTAGTAATTTCATTGAAATTAAAATATAATTTTAATTAAACTTTAATTAGAATTATTTATAATTCTAATTAAATACCAAATTTGTCTAAATAAAATCCAATATCGAATATTGATCCTTATTTATTAAATATCTCATATTTAATCATAAAGTTTCTTAAACTTTACAATCAAGTCCAACTTGAATAAATTAACTTTGCTCTCTTCAACCCATTCTATATGTGAGACCTATTAGGTTCCCAAATATATTAGCAATGATTAGAAATTCTAATTCTAATTCATAATTAGAATTATTTATCTTTAATTCTCTAATTAAACAATTTATAATCATAGATCAAGATTAACGTCTAGCAACGCATCATAACCACCCAAATATTTAGGAATGTCAAAGTGGTTTTGACTAACCTTTCTGTGCATAATTTTTCAGTATAATTTAATCCTTTCATCAATCAATATTCCAATTAGACATAGAGCGTGGAATTAATGTCTACTCTATTTTGAGTCCAATCATATTAGTTCTCCGCCATTAGCTATTGATTCAATTAATGATACTTGTAAACTATTTACAAATGTCATTCCACCATAGCCAAAGATTTCTCGAATCAATATTAATTGAGAACAACGGAACATTCTCCCTAATTACTTTAGGATGATGAATCCTATCTTGATTATACAACTACCTCCATATAGTTCATGTTACATCCAATGACTATCGCTTAAACGACCCATGATTAAATAGATCATAAGTACTATCAAAACATAGCAATCCCATATAAGATAACTTTGATAGCCTCAAGTCAAAGAATTCCTTATACAATCATCACAATAAGAATTCTATACACATACAAGTAATGTTCCAAATGGATTTCTCATATCGGATCTGTTCAGTGAATTTGTTCTCTAATAAACACCCACATGTTTGTTTAAATATCTCTATACTTTAGCCTATGAGATCGACTACTTCCTTTATAAGGAAAAAATACAACGTATGCTAGTCTTTTTACGTTCTATTAATGTCCAATCTTAATAAAACAATGATTAGGAACATTTAGGAATAATACATAAATTCAATATGGATCTCATAATTATAATCTCATTATAATTTCATTTGCAATGTACAATTATTCCATAGACTTTATCATGTACATCTAAACATGTAAAAGATAAATAATGCCTTTAAATAATTTGTCACTAAACTACAATCAAAGCGATTGGCTGTAGGGTATAAACCAACACGATAAGTCATGGATGACACATAATGGGTTCAAAAAGTTGACGATCGATACCTTTACTCAAGGTACGAACATAAACATGCAGTAGACAAAAATCCATAGATGTCGGCGTAAATTGATTATAAGTAACAATCAGTTGCAATATCAATTCAGAATTGTCTTCTTGAAGGATTCTATCTTTTGTTTACGGATATATGTCAACCTCCAAGTGGAGTGTTTAGGAAGCGTTTCCTTAGTTTAGAAAGTATACTTTAATATGATTGTGGCATTAACAATTAGATTTCAGTAAATAAAAACATAAGGGCCAAGTATGAGATAAACTCTCAATATTTCGCAATGGCAAATGGATTCTTACATTTGAATGCGAGCAATAAACTCTTTTAATATTTTGGTTTTTGGTTAAATTAGTCGTTAGTTGTTATATGATCCTTTAATTGCATATCACCTTAATTTTCTTTCAAGTTCTGTTTCTAATTTTTTATATGTAATTAGTTTGTTTTTAATTTTTAATTTTAAGAATAAATATTAAAATTTGGTTCTAATGTATTTCTTAAATGGTGAATCTTGTTTTATAAAACTTTTAAATTATATCTTAAACTTTTACGACTGCAAATGATTTTCTTCAAAAAATAAAACACAGTGAAAGAAAATTCTTAAAGGACTTAGCAAGCAAATGCTAAGTAAGAATTGATTTTACTTAGTAATGAATTGTTTACTCTAATAAATAATTATGATAAATTATATATAATAATTGTAGAACAATCATATAATTATTAAAGAGAGTAAGAAAAGAGATGCAAATCAATTTATAATAGTTCAACCAAATAACCCTTAGTTTCTAGTTATTAAGGTCCACTTGAGAATTCATCATCTTCTTCCTTTATATATGAAGAGGAACTCTCCATACAACATCTTCTTTGTCACGGTTAAAGAAAAACTTTTAAAGTTGTCTTATTTTATTACGAGAGAAGAATAACTTTTTATGTTCAAGATTAAGGAAAACTCTCACAAAAGTGTAATTCATGCAATTTTTTCAATTGAAATAATAGTATAATTATACAACTCAAAACATTCCTTTCTTACACTAATAAATAAAGCTTTGATACATATTATGTAATGCACTTTTTAACCTTTTTAAACTTTTAACAACTTTTTTATATGATAAATATTTCTTAAACAACTTAATTATTGTCTATTTATACTTGAAACCAACATAAATAGTTGTTAAACACACAATTTAATTATTAAAAAGGCTAAATTTTGGGCACGTTTATCTAGCCACCTTTGGCTAGCCTATGTTTGTTTGGTTGAGAGTTTAGCTAGCTTATTCTTTAGGCTAACAGAC
Organism: Erythroxylum flavicans; assembly: GCA_027576715.1. Lineage (NCBI taxonomy): Eukaryota > Viridiplantae > Streptophyta > Magnoliopsida > Malpighiales > Erythroxylaceae > Erythroxylum > Erythroxylum flavicans. Next base: position 12,113,767 of record JANZXP010000008.1, on the reverse strand, counting down.
AACACTTATTTTAAAACCTTTTGTTCCTTAGTCCACTCAATTTATCCTAACTTTTAGACTATATTTGGTTGGGTGGTTATTAATGGAATGAAATGAAATATAATATTATTTCATCGTTTTAAATGAGGATTTATAATAAAATGGAATAGAATAAAATAGAAGGAGAGAGTTTTACATTACATCTCATTCTATCCTAAACGGTTAAAATAAGCTGCCGTCAATTTAAGGGTTTAGAATGGAATGTAAAATGATAAACAACATTTCACTATATTGCATTATAAGCCATTCCTTCTCTCTCAACACATCAATTTTCTAATATTACTTCAATTTATATTTCATTCCATTAAAAACCTTACGTCCAAATAAACATAGCCTTAGGCTAGTCAAACCTTTTGATAAACTAAGTTAAAAACTTCAACCGTTAAATCTTTTCAAAGATAGAACTCATTGTTTGATAAAAACTACCAGAAAAGTTTGCTTGAAGATTAAGAGATTTTATTTAAATATCAAAACTAAATTCCTCTTAATTATGAAATAATTTAAGCAATACTTCCAATATACAAATATTTATACAATGATTGAACCCTTGATTCATTGAAGCAACTAAGATAATGTTATAAGAAAGATTAAATTGTTTGCTTGATTCATTCCCGTTTTTAATTCTTCACTTAAATTTTCTTAAAACTCTCTCAAGTTGAATATGTGTACTATTTTGCTCGTTTTCTCTGTCTTTTGATTGCTTTATATGTTCAATCAATTCATTTGTTCACTTTCTCCTTCGATTAAACTCTACCTTTTGGTTAGTGTTTAATTTGCTTCTAATAGAGCTATTAATATCATCAAATACAAATTTATTAGTAATAATATATTTTCTTACCATTAAAATAATGGGTTTGGAGCTTATTTAATCTAACAATCATTAATTGGATACTTGAGTAATTTTTTTAATTAAACATAAATAAAAAAGTGGTAAATTTTAGTAATAGTAAGAAAGCTTAACGTAAGACATATTTGACCATTTCTAAAGATACTAATTTGTAGATAAATGATAAATCTACAAATATGTGAGAAGGTAGATTACATTCCTCAAACAAGGATTTTGATTGGATATTATAGTGCTTAGCTTTAAAAAATGAACGTTTAAAACACATTTAGAGGATTCTTTTCGATAATATAATCTAAAATGTTAAATTTTGAATTTTTCACCCGAATAAGAAAAGTAAAAACATAAGTTAAATTTTGATTATCATAAAATAAAAAATGTAACTCAATTTTGTGTAAAATCATGTTATTTAAAAATTTTATAAGTTTTAACTATCTTCAAACCAAATAGCTTTTAGAGAAAGTAAATTAAAATATATTTCAAATATATATATATTATAAATATATTCATATAAGTCTAATCAAAACATAATACTTTAAAATGCCCAGTTCATTTCTTAAGAGTTCAGTTAACGTCTTGATATTACAAAAACAAAGAATTTAATATTTATTTACAGGGCGTTTGGTTTGAGGGTGAGGTTGGCCATAGATACGGGTATAATAGTAGAAGGGGATGGAATGGGTATGAAAAATAAAAAAATGATGTTTAGTTGTAACTTGAGTTTCTGTATTAATACTAATAATGTTGTTTGGTTTTTTGCATTAATGGGAATGAAAGATAATATAATACCATTTTTACCCTCAATAAAAATGAAAATAATTTCCTCTTCATATGTTTATTAGGGCTATCTCTATATGTTTAACTTACGGTAAAAAAAATTAATCAGTTTTGTCAAGAAATTTTATCGCAATTTTCTTCATTGATGAGACGCGATAAGGCACGATGGGAGATCGTAAGGAATTGAGAGGCGATAAGGAAGTAAAGAGGATGGTAAGGCAAAAGCTGAGGATAAAAGAGTAAAAAATAAACGTGATAAAAATTTAGATTGGAATGAAAACTCGATACCCACTTCTCTTGGTAGATTTAGTAAATTCCTGAATTTAATGGAATAAATCCATTCCCCTAGAATTGAAAACCCCAAAGCAAATACTATATTTTACTATTTGCTAGATTTTGGTAACAATCAACTTTTAACAGGAACAAAAATATTTCTTTAATAAATTTAAGAACAATCTCCTCAAAATTAATGTTAAAAAGCTTAATGTTTTTAGATACATTGTAAATAAAATTAATTTTTTAAGAATTTCTTTGAATAAAAAGTTTTTGTGTTTGGTGAATTATTAATTAAGAAACAATCATTAGATATATAGTGAAAAATAAAATTTTATTAAAAATAAAAAATTCATTGTAATTCATTTTAAAACTAATTTGTTCTCCAAACATGATTTGAGAAGTATTTTTTAAAACAACTTTAGTTTTGGAGAAGGTACTTCTCTACCATAATTCCAAAAAATTAACCAAATAGCTTAAGAATTTCTTTTTAAAGTTACTTTTAAATCTTCAAGGGCCTTCCATGCATCAAATTAATTAATACTATTTGAAAACAAATATTATGAATTTATTAAAATTTTTATATGAGGTAATAAATTTAAAAATGTTTAATATTTTAAATAAATTTTAAGTTTTAAATTTTAGTAATTAACTCGTTGTACTCAAGTTAAAATATTATTTTTATTAACACACACTTACATGACATTTAATCAAAAACTCAAAAATGTTACGTTTTATTTTGAATTATACAATTTAGCCATTAAATTAATTTTTAAAAATTTGAGCGATAAATTAAAAATAATCATAAAAAGATTAAACACTTTTAAAGTTATTATCCTTTTCAGATATACTAAAAACTTTAAAACGGTTGCACGAAATTAAGGTAAAAAGCATGTGAAAACTGCACGGGAGGTTATTATTAAGTATATATACTAAGGACGAAGGGGATGGACGACCACGGAATTCATCTCCTTCGTTCGTTTAATCTGACGGTCATTACCCCCGGCGTTCATATGTTGTATATATTTAGCTTTTTCTTATGTTTCTCTCCTCATTTCTCTTTCCTCTTAGCATCCTGCATATCTGACGGGGAGTTTTCTACAGGTAGGTTACGACAGCTTTGTTTATAGCATGTCTCTGCCTACAGTTAGGTAACGGGGGCGGTTTTGTTTCAGTGGTAAGCTGCTATTTTTCTTATATGAAGGTTATATCTCTCTTTTCTCTTAGCATCCTGCATATCTCATAGGGCTAACGGTGGCTTTGTTTATAGCATGTCTCTGCCTACGGTTGGGTAAGGGCGGCGGTTTTGTTTATCTCGCACTGAGTTTTTATTATTGTGTCTTTGTGTGCAGCTCCGTAACGGCGGCTTTGTTTATAGCATGGATAACTGTCTTCACCATTTGCGTTTTAGTGTCA
>JANZXP010000008.1:12079412-12091437 GCA_027576715.1 Erythroxylum flavicans | reverse complement strand
CTGCAACAGTAGTAAGAGAGCCCTTTGCAACTTTAACTTTTCTGTTACTAGGATAGGGGTTATAAGAAATAAAAGAACGATGATAGGTAGTCATATGGTTTGTAGCACCTGAATCTATGACCCAAGAATTCCTAGGAGACATTAATGAGGCACTAAGAGCATGAGAATTAGAAAGATCACTTGATTGGGCTAATGAACATGATGCACCAGCACCTTCCAGGGAATTCAAAATGCTCTTTAGGCGCTCAATCTCTTCTTGTTAAGTGCTTTTGGTTCTGATATAGCTTGATCAGAATCTCCAGAGTATGTAGGTTCAGTGAAGTGGGCTTTGGCCTGTACATCCTTGTTTGCCCCTTCTTTCAGTGCTTTCTGTGGCTTCCCATGTAACTTCCAGCAGGTCTCTCTACTGTTGACGAGGCTTCTTACAAAAACTGCACCAGACAACTTCCTTAATTTTGAGGATTCTGTTGCTGGTGGTTAAGGGCTTCTTGGTTCGTTTTCATAGACATGAATGCTGAGCTGTCAGCAGATTTGGATTCCAACGTCACAATTCTCCGACTCTCTTCTGCCCGGATGAGTGAAAAGGCCTCATTCAAAGACGGTAAAGGGTCTTTACCTGGTATTTGAACCTGAAATGAGTCAAATTCAACATTAAGACCTGCTAAGAATTCAAAAATTCTTTCCCTTTCTACAAACTTTTGTAATTTGACACTGTCATCACTGCATTGCATTTTAAAATCTTGATAATGATCCAACTCAAGCCAAAGACTCTTCATTAGATTGTAACATTCAGTGACAGAGTGCATACCTTGCTTGATAGATGCGATTTTGGTCTTCATATCATAAATTAAAGAGGCATCATTTACTTTAGAATAAGATTTGAGTAACAGCATCCCATATCTCCTTAGCAGATGAGAGGAACATGTAAGCGCCTCTAATGTCTGGTTCCATAGAATTCCAAAGCCATGACATGATAAAGGAATCCTCTACATCCCAAGCCTCAAACTTAGGATCCGAAACAGCAGGAGCAATTCCTAATAGATGACAACGCTTTCCCTTGCCCTTAAGGAAAGTCTTAACCATTTGTGACCAGTGGAGTTAGTTTTTACCATTGAGTTGGTAAGATGGAAACAAGGTTTCTAATTCACCAATATGGGTAGGGGTGTACAATTTGGGATTGCCAACAGTGGAGATTTCAGAGGAGGAAGAGACCTCCACGTTGGGTTTTTGCTGGTAATAGATTCAGCCATCTTTTTTCCAGAAGGCACTATTGGCCATGAAGGCCAAGTAAGTGTTAGAAAAAAAAAAGAAACCAGGAGTTATAGCGTCCTGGGCTCTAATACCATGAAGAAAGTAGTAATCTTTTTTCTTATTTTGCACAAATGCCCTTTGAATCTATACACTCCTAGCTTAATTTAGGTAACTAAAATATTTCCTATTTACAGCAATATCTCCTATTTACAGCAATTTCCTAAAGTAAATATCCATGATATCATCTTGTTTCCTATTTTATGATTAGGAAATAATTTCTTCTAAATCACTGTTCTGATTTTCATCAGTTTGTCTTGTCTGTTTTCCTGTGTTGCACCATTCTATGAAGCAATTGGAGTCATGGGGTTCTGACCTTATCCTCTTTTTCTAGCTCTGATTTGAATCTGACTTCAGCAATTTTTGCTCCAACACTATGCAAGTGTAAGCATGGGAGGTTTCCAGAGGATTTTAACTACAAGAGATATTGAAATGGAGCATAACATATCAATTAGAAACCATCATTTGACCTACTAATTACTTGCAAAGCTTCCACCATATTTTTCTCCCCTTTTTTTCCATATACTTGCTACACTAGCATCTCTGGTTCAGTTACTTGTAATGCATCGAAAGAATTGTCCTGCTTATTATGACTCAAATTAATGATCATTTGTAATGCTTATTTGCAGGTGCGTGGCCCGTCCTAATTGACGACTTTGTTGAGCATATGTACAGGTTTGTATTCTAAGAAATTTGAGGATCTATTGTACCATGTCGTGTTTTGTATTACAATATTTACCCAAAATTGATCAACTTTCTATTACTACTCTTAAGCAAATGCTAAAAGTTGTAGTCCTATGCTGGATTAATCTGGTCACTGTGCATTGGATGATGGAATATGAATTTATAATTGATATCTTCAAGGAAAATAGTACCTGTTGTTCATTAGCTACTTGGCTTTGGTAAAAAGTTCCAAGATGTAGTGATATCAATTGCCAATTTTGTTTTGGCAAGAAAATTGAGATTTGTTTTTATACTAAGGCCTTTCTTGGCTAAAAATCTTACAGACGAATCTTCTATTACAGTTTCGTATCAAAACTCTAATTTGTTGGGCGTCATTAAGAACATCTACTTGAAGAGTTGGATAGTTGTTGCACTCCATACGACTTAGTAAAAATATGTTTGCTTTGGTGTTTATAGGACACATACACCAGAATCAAAATCATTTTTCCTATGCGTGAAGTATGGTTGAAGAGTCTAAATATTCAGCAGTATAGGAGGGAAGAATTATTGATTTTGTGAATTTTGATCCATCTCTTTTACTCTATTTTGCTTTTAAAATCCTGACGTGGATCCAGAACATCCACCAGGATTCTGTTTGGGATACTAAGTAGCTAGTGGGAATTGCTGAGGAAGGGAGGTGTAGTTCAGTTTCATTTATTTGGTGGTGAAGGTAGGGAAGTTATCTTCTTAGAGAGTTTTATCCAAAATCTTGCTTGGAAAAAGAGAAATGTTTGATGCAGACTCGGTTCAAATGCATTTGGGTTTAAGAATTAGGTTCTGTGAAAGCTGAAGTATTTTTTTTCATTTAGCAGAATAAGCAATATAAGAAGTTGGTCTTTTCATATATTTGAACTCGAGCATTCCAATCTTTCTATTCTACATCATTTATCTTAGACACCTTGGGTGAATGATTTTTGTCTTGTAGGATCTCGGGATCGAACAAGGACTGTGTTTCATATTGTACCTGTGGTGATACAGAGTTTCAGTCTTGCACATTTGACGACTCCCTTCCTGGTAATAATTTTATTCCAGTTTCAGTTTCTACCCATTTATTCTTCCTCCACTCAAGTTGTTTGACATAATCTGTGTTTCCACTAACTTTGTTTTCTGATGCAGGATTAAGAATCACTCCTGGATTGAAAAGGAAGTTGTCTAGCTTTCAGAAAGATGAAATGGATGCTTCAGATACATTAGATCTCATATTAAGTTTTAAGCGCAATAAGCTGATAGATCATATGCCATTGAGCTGGGAGGATAATCCTCCAGTCAATTCAAGTGGTGACAGCATGGATATCACTAAACAGAGCCCTCCACTGGGGTGCACCAAATCTCCATGTGCAGTTGAAGGTTGCTTGTCTAAGGGATTTGCAGGTCTTTTCTCGTCTCCTTCTTACTTGCAGCTCGATCGGGAAAGAAGAGTTTCTTATACGTAGAACTGAGTAGCAGCTGCAAAGAAATGTACATTTCGAGTGTAAAAGAATATACTGGCTTGAGGTTGTCGTATAAATTTGTGCCCACATTTTCTAGGACCGCGTGGGTATATCGCCCTGCTATTATGGAACACATTGGGGGACTTTGTCCATTTCTCTGTAAAGCACTTTGAAGAGTATTTTGTCGTGAATGATTGTTAATCTTCAATTTATGTCAGTTGGAACAGACTTGAGGATTGTGTGTCGATCGGGAGAGTTGTACTATTTGTCAGAGAAAGTTTGATTTGGTTCCAATACAAATGAATTTTTAAATATGAGACTGTCCTACCTTATTAATTGGTACACTTACCATTCCAAGAAAATGAGAACGAGAAAATATCCATTATTCAATGAAACTCGTTACGATAGTTTATATCTTTTTTTAACTATAAATCTTCAGATAGAGAAGATAAATCCTAAAACTTAACCTGCAATTGATCTATGAAGGAAAAATCCAGGTTGGCATGGTTGTTAAGCTAATTAACAAGCCTGGGATCACTAATCAGTAACAATTTCTTCACCCAACGTCCCATGTCTCTTTCGCTCTCCCGTGCTGTTGTTGTAGAGCACAAGTAGGTTAATTGAGAACGGTTAAAACTTGGATTCGTATCAATGTGGAAACAAGGCACAGTAACTGGAAGCTCTGATGATCTTCCCTTCTTTAAAGTCTATGTTATTCAGCTTTTCTTGGCACCATTTGAGTTGCAAATTGGAGACTACAGGCATTTTGAGAACTCTTGCAACTAGTTTCATATCAATCATTGCAAATAACATGTCTTTTTTCTGGTACTCCTCCAGTTGCTTCACTTCTCTCTTAACCCAACACCTTTGCTTTCCTTGTAAATCTTTTAACCAAAGTCCCTTCTGCAAATTGGAAAAACCAACATAGCAATTAAATTTTTTATGCCTCTCTAAGTATATATGTCTGCCTAGTTTGGTATTAGGAAATTTTACCCTTTGGAGATTTCTAGTGAGGCCTTGCAGTAGTTCCAAATCTTTGGGGTCCTCTACAGGTGAAACGGTCCCCAAGGAGCTTCTCAATTTCCACCAAGACCTTTTGCCGTCAGCGTTTACGAACCGCCAAAATGCCTCTATGCACCTATATATGGCCATCAACACTTCCTTTACATTTATGACTTCCCCTTTCGTGTGCTCTTCTTCCTGCCCAAAAATGCCTTTGCAGACCGGTGCAAATTCGAGTAATTAACTTCGTAGTAGCACTTACAAAAAGCAGTTAACGAGATATGATGCCTAGTACATACTAGACCAATTTAGCTAAAGATTTTGTGTACCATCGTAAAAATGCCCACAAGTCTACACACCAACATGTATACCCATCTTGCTTGGGTGGAGTTGTGATTGGTTTGTATACTCATGGGAAATACACGAAAGATACAGTTGAAAATGATCACTATAAAGAAAATGGAGAACCTTTCAAAAACTTTTTCTGATGGTGGAAACTTGAAGATTATTTTGAAGTGGTGGTCAGAATCGACAAGGCCATGGCTAATTAGGAGTGGAAACATGGTCAGTAAAAGGGTCTTTTTATATTTGTGTATATATATATATTAAACCCCTATGGTCCTTAAAAGTTATATTTATATCTAGTTGGAAAGATACTGTTGCGCTAATTGATATGCACGCACTAGCTCTTACCCTCATATTCATAGGTTGACGATTCAACATTCGCTTAAATAAGTTGAATTCAAGACATTTTACGTTTTGCAAATATCAAGAAGAGAAAAAAAATCACCTATCGATAAGCATTTGATTCCAAATTGTATTGAGAAACAAGAATTCAGTACGGATCATACTTGGAACTTGGAGAAGACGCCTAAGAGAAAACCTTCGTCTTGCGTAATTGTATGGCCTTTTGCCTTGGCATCTCTCATCTTCCATGAATCTCTCCAAAAGTATCTGAAAGTTTTGGAATTCATTGACGACACTACTGTTGAATATTTCTCTATTATGAGAGGGATACAAGGCAAGATCCTCAGCCTTTCTATATACAAAATGGAGGGCCTCCCATGACAAGCATGAGTGAGCCACATATATTAGTTCCAAGTCACCCTCCAAGCTTTTCAACAGTCTCTTTTTTGTCAAATTTCCCCATGAAACGGAAGGGACCAACTCAAGAGATTCAACACCGCTGTTAAATGAACAAGGGGAGCGAATGCATGCTTCCTTGTTCAGGATAGAACCTGTGAAAAACCAAAATTAACTGTCAGCACATTGAATTGGCGACATCCCCCATATGGTAGTTGACAAATTGTAGGGTAGGAGCCATAATGCTAAATTTTCTCATATCTTTTCTTTGATTAAGAAATTAATCTTAAAAATAAAAAATAAAATTACAAATTATTATCAACTCAAATGCGCGAGAATCAGCAGGAAAAAAGATCCAACATCTGCTTATCCCATATGTTCGATCCTGATTGAGCACATCAAACCACCTCATTCTTTCAGTGTACTTTCTGTAAAATGCATCTAGCTCCTCATCTCTGTAACCATCTCTAGCTTCTTGGCTTTCCATTGACACCAAATTAGAGGTACAAACTGAAACTGGATATTCGCTTCTTATGTCCATATGTTCAGAGAGAGAGTTGAAATTGAAGCTGCACGATAGTTGGCCATCAGAATTTGCACTATCGAGGGACAATTGAGGGCTGGAAGTGAGAGATGAATCACTTTTCCTTGAATCTTCCTGAAGCCAAAAACCTGTTTCTTCAGAGTTTTCTTTGCATGTGCTAGCTCCAATACTATCCAACAAAATGCTGTCCTGATCCCGGAATCCAACTTTCTGAGTACTGGTTACCTCGATCAGCTGCCATGGTCGTGATACTGACACGTTCGAGTAACTACGTGAGGTAACAATTGAGTTATGAAAACTAACATCAATATCCACAAAAATTTCGACCTCCTCTTCTGGCTTTTTCTGGGCTGGCCTAGTAAAAATGAACATATTCACGATACAGGTTCTGAAAAAAGTAAGGACATACGATCCATGATACCAAATGATTTTAAGAGGAATGAAGAGTAAAAAAACAAGCCAATCTTGCAGCAACTTGAGCCAAAGATAAATCTGGCAAGAAAAGAGAAAAAAGGGATGGATATAGAAACCCAAATAAACCCATTTAACAAATCCATCGGGGATTACAACGGATTGAACAATAAACCAACAGGAAGCAAGTACGGCCATAATTCTGTGATTGGTGTCTACTACCGCAAGCCTCTCACTTGGGAAGCAACCTTTTGGGCGGAGCAAGCTTTAGTTTAGTTCTCTTAACCAGTCAGTTTTTACACGCAATACATATTAAGGGAAAAGCATGGGAAGTGGGAACCATACACTAATTAACTAGTTGAGTAGTTTACACATTAATAGGGTCATTATCCATTGAACCTACCAAGCAAGACCAATGTTAGGAGTTCTAACTTCCCCGTCATTAAGTATGGTTGTGAGAGGGTCACGGAGGATTTGATTAGTTGTGGAGTTTTTCACATTCTTTCCGAGGCAGACTAGACTTGCCTTAAAATATACCTCGGCAATTCTACCCAACCTTGAGCTCATGTCTCAACAATAAACTGTTAAAACCTTATTGGGACCAATCCTATCTACTTAAAAACACTATTTCTCGTGTAGGACTTCAAGTCTGAACTTTCTTCTTCAATGATGACAAATTGATTCTAGTTAAAAAATAAGTGGGTGGTTAATTATATCTAAGATATTTATGGAAAGATGTCAATTAGGAAGTGCCTCCAAAAATGCTGATGGAGGAGTCTTACGGCAGCTTGTTGCTTAAATTCGTATTAGAGAGCAATAGAAACTTTTAAATTAACTCCCTATTATCAATAACGAAAATAATGAATTAGATATTATATGAATAAAATAGATAAATTCTTCAGATTGATCATCATTTGAGTTGAAGACTTTAATTACTCAAATTTATAATAAAATGAATATATTTAGCTACCTTCAAGTTTAATTATTCATCTAATTCTCTCAATTCATCTTTAACTAATTTAAAAAGGATTATTAATTTATATATGTATGAATTCTTAATTTTTAAACCTAAAAAAAAACAAAAACTATAGTGTTTATTCAATATTTCCTATAATTGAAAGCCGGTGATACTATATTTGATTTTGGATGAATTATTTAGATTTTAATCCAAATCTACTTATATAAATTTAAGAATAGGGGTGCAGAATAAATTTAAATTAACATTTTCTGTAAAATTTATATATTAAAAGTAAGGACGAAAAGCAAAGTATTATCAAACTCGAATGGGGTAAGGCCGCCGTATGGTGTATAAATCTACGGTACCCAGGAGACCATGCATCGTTTGCCATCTTACATCACTAATTATTAATTAAATGGATAAATAATAATAAGTTTTTTTTTTAAGTACAATGAAGAGAATCAAAGAAGACTACTAATGGAGAGGCTCCAGCGAGATCCTCCACCAGTAACCTATTACCGATAATTTTATCTACCTAGCCTACCGTTAAACATGTCAATGTCTATCTCTCTTCTTACACAAGCGACAATTAATCCAACACGTTTTACCAGGATTGCACCACTTGTGCCATAAAATTCTTGCAATTAACTTTTGTGTCCGAAAATCTAGGTGGTACATATCAAACTTAAATTATCATGTAAATTCATAGAGCCAAGAAACATGATGTAATCGAGTAACAGATCACTACGCAGGATGCAGTACTTGATTTCTGACTTTCCACGCGACACACACATTTGTAAACTTCCAAATCACAATATGAGTTCTTCAAAAAGTTTCTGGAAAGTGCAATAACAACATTTATTAAAATGTGAAGGCTAGTTTTGAATATTAACACTATTAACGTATAATCACACAATATCGCCTACTCAACCAAATCCCTGTAAATTAGCCTTTATTTTTGCCTAAGATTATGTACATTAATAATATATCTTATTATGTTAATTTATTGCTTTACTCAAAGATATTTACAATGTATAAATCGAAGGATGTAGGCCTTTTCTAATGTACGAAATATACAAACTTTTTCTCAAATTCCTTTTGTCATTCTCTGTTTCTACATGGCATCAGAGCCTCATTTGTAACAAAACGAGTCAAAATTTTGGAATTTTTTTTTCTCTCAACTATTCTGCTCTTACATTCTGGGTTCAGAAATCTGCTCCAAAAATGACGATCTATACACAAAATTCTTCCTCATCATCTGCAGATCACATCGGTGCAAATTTGTGGTTTGAAGACGCTCCACGCACCTACAAGCGCCGCCAAAGGTCACTGTCCCCGAAATTACAACATCGTTGGAGGTTGAAGACGATCTAAACGACGTCGTTTTGCTCTATGTAAATGGCGCCGTTTCACTTAATAGAAGAATTATCGCCACGTCAGTCCACATAAGTTCCACGTCAGCACAATTGTGACACGTGTCCCACCATCATTGGTATACGTGTTGTCTTCTTAGCCGTCTACGTGTCTATCGATTAGACCAGTCTGGTCAGTTCAGTTTGGTTCAACAGTTGACTGATACTTTGACCGTTCAGTTCAGCCCTTTTGAATTTGAGTTCTCTGCAACTCAGACCGATTCCTAAGGTTTATTAACATCCTGAATCCAATTTTGAGGTCAGAATAACCAAATTCAATCTCTATAAATAGGTTTCCTCCTATCTTATTGCATTCTTTTACTATAGATGCCTATAAACTTCTCCAATACATTCCCAACCCTATTAATATTATCTTTGATGGCTCTAACTATGATCTTTGGGATGAGGAAATGTGTAGTTTTCTTAAAGGAAGGCTTCTTTGGCATATTGTTACCGGAGAGATACATAAACTCACTCAAAAGAAAGATGAAGACATTGATGTATTCACCGAACAGTTAGTGACATGGGATGACATGAACCATCAAATGTTAACACGGTTTCGAAATACATGTGCCAAAGCCATCAAACTTGACTTCTGACTATTTGATACAGCTTAAGAGGTATGTAATTTTCTAAAAAATCATTATTCTATATCAGATGATGTCCATCGATTTTAGATTTACAGGAGACTCCATCAAATGCAATAGCAACTTGGACAAATAATACATAGTTATGTGTCTGAATTGCAAGAAATTTGGGATCAACTTTCACTCGGGGATCTTATCTGGCCTAGTCCTGATGTTGATGTTGATGCGTTATATCCAAATCTTTATGATCATCAACATATATGGCACTTGCTTATGACTCTTAAGGATGAATTCGAACCTATTCATAGCTCTCTTCTTCATAGAGGAACTCTACCAAATCTTGAAACTGTTATTAAGGAGCTCATCTCAGAGGAAAGTCGTCTCAATATGCTCTGCCTTGAAAAATCTGTCTCACCTATTGATATTGTCCTTGCAACTCATACCCCATCTCAGACCTCTCAAAATTCAGGTAAAAAGTATTATAAAGGATCTTGTAGCTATTGTAAAAGCCCAGACATCACATCTCTGAATGTAAAAAATGACTTAAACACAACTCTGGACAAGGTAATTCTTCTAAATCTCCCAAGTGTGCTTTCGTTGCTGTTGCTACCACTGAGGGGCCCATAGAAAGCACTTCTCCTATCTTAAAAGACCTTTATGCCCTTCTTCAACAACTTCAACCAGATTCTGGTACAGTCTCCTCCTCTGCCCTATTTGTCACATCAGGTACTTCAAAATCTTAGTATCTCAATTTTGCCTGTTGTAATCAGATGACATCTGATTCGTCTATTATTGAATCTTTAACAATGCCATCTATTCCACACATTGTTCACACTGTCGATAATTTTACTATACAAGTACAACATATAGACTCTGTTCACACATCTACATTACATTTACCTGAAACCTTTCTTGTTCCCAAACTCTCATTAAACCTTATTTCTGTTGGACAATTATGTGAACTTGGTGTTAACTTATCTTTTTCGAGTCATGGTTGTATTGTTCAAGATCCACAGATGGGCAAGATCCTTAGGAAAGCATGTAAGGTTGGACGGTTGTTTGAGCTTACTTCATGATAGTAGTGTTTTGTATAATGTTGTAGGGTTTAATTTGTTATGCATTTTGTGTTAAATTGAGTGTTGAGTAGGCATTTATGGTTTAATTAGATTAGTTTTTGTGTTTAAGTGTTTTATTGGGTTAGTCTGCATCTTTGAGCTTAAATTGTATATTTTTGAGGTACTTTGATGTGTGTGCTAGTGTTGCAGGGTAAATAAGGAAGAACAGTGAAGATTTGAAGAGTTTCGGGCTAAAAGACACAGGCCACGATTATGCACAGTAGCCACGATTGTGACAGAAGAGGAGGAGCCAGCAGTAGTCAGGGCATGATCGTGACAAAGAGCATCAAGTCAGGACACGATCGTGCACAGTCGGCCACAATCGTGATAGAAAGGTTAAACAATAGGCCACGATCGTGGCAAGCAGGGCCACAATCATGCCCTGCGTTGGGTTGACAGAAAAACTCAACTTTTGGGTGATTTTTTGGATCGTTTTGACCCCGAGTTTAACCTAGGACTGTTATAGAAGAAATGAACAATACCTAGTAGTCATAAGGGAGAGATTAGAGGGCCAAGAACTACATAAAGAGAGAGAGACTTTGCCAAAAATTCGAGTGAAAACCTAGTTAGAGATCAATCGATCGAGGAAGGAGATGAAGGAAGAGAGGCACGGAGACACACTTGACGCGACATATTTTTAGGAACAGGTGGTTTCTCACAGTTGTGACTCCAAGATCCACTCCGAAAGTATATTCTAGTTGTTATTTCAATTTCATTGATGTATGGAGTCTTAAGATTGGTTAGAGATATTTGTCATTGAATGTTAATGCTTTTGTCTAAACTTACCTTCGGGTCTATTTATTCTTGAGATTAATAAGTTTCTTTTGATTGTGTTTTATTTCAATTTATTATGATTTAATTCGATTCTTCATAACTGGGCAATAAACTAAGAGGATGAGTAAGTGAAAATCATCGATTTAGGTTAACAAAAGTTAGATAAATCAACAGGTAGAGAATTGAATCAAACTGGTAGGGTGTGTAACAAGAGATCGAGCAAAGATTCCCAATACGTTAATAGACAGCGTTAGAACTAGTTTAGGTTTTAGACAAATTGCAGATCGAGAGATCGCAATTTCCATAATTTGAATTAGGGCTAAGAATTATAACTCGAGAGAGAGTAATTCACCTCAGGACCGTCTGGGCCCGTTAAATCGAAAATTTCATAATTGGATAGGTTTGCTTTAATTTTGAATAAATTCTCCCTTTCTCTCAATTGATCACTTCTAGGTTGAATTTCAGATTATTTATGTGAATTTTCTTTTGTTTTTTCTTTTGGCGATTTAAATTCTCATATTTGATTCTTGATTAATTTTAATTCCTGCAATAGTTGTTTAATTAGGTTTTGCGAACTTAGCTGCTGTTAGATTTTAGGACTAGTTCTCTTCCTTGTGGGATCGATACCTTAGGTACTACGTGAACGACCCGTGCACTTGCAGTAATTACCAAGGTTAA
>JANZXP010000008.1:12056830-12075946 GCA_027576715.1 Erythroxylum flavicans | reverse complement strand
TAAATGATGTTAGTTGATGCCATGTGTAAGTTGGAATTGTTTTGCTCTAACATACCATTATCATAGGTTATGTTCCTGAAAGTTTGGGTATGTACCCTATGGTAGTGGGATGTTGCAAACCTCTTCTTCATTACTCTTTTCATCTCTTCCCAAGTGGATATAGGTGGTTACCTATTCCTCCTCCTATTCTTTACCAATTCATCCTACCAAACTAATGCATAATAGGAGAATTCCACTGCTACCAATCTTTCTTATCTTCAGAATAGTTGTGACAAGGAAAAATCATGTCCACCTTTCTTTCCCATTCCAAGTACATTTTAACATCATTCCTACCTTTAAAGGACGGAATTTTCTTCTTGATGGAATTAATGTCAGTATCTTTTCTCTCCACTATTTCTTCCCTTCTTACTCTACCCCTCACGGATTGCACTTCACCTTTATTCTCGTCATACATTCTTTCCAATCATTCCTTTCGGTTCCTATGACTATCAATTGATCTACTATGCTTTTGGATTTTATTGATTTCATTAATTCTCCCATCCATCCCATCCATCCCATCCATCCTAGTAGATAACTTCTTGAACTCATTCATGAATGCCTTATACATCACTTTCAAATCAGGCACATCTTCATCCTCCTCATGTAATGTTTCCTTTTTATCTCTTCTATTGCCCATTCTTATAACAAAAAGTTATAAGAAATTTGGATATCAATAAAAAGATAACCTCATAATTCACTCCCTTACGTGTTTTACTCAAAAGATGGCACTCCACTCGTGTTTCACTCAAATTTGGCTTTTACCCTCTTTTAAGCTTATACACTAAAGCCTTTTTCCGCTCAAGCTTGTTACCCTCAATTGCCCTTTAGAATTCAATTTCCAGTCAAGGTAATTCACAAACAACAAATTAAGATTTAGTGTAATGAAAACACCTAAGAAAGACTATGGGCACAAAACTAGAAACAAGTATACTAAAATAAATGAAGGCAAAATAAGCACACAAGAGGAAACAATATATATATATATATAGTTTCTAGTTTCCATTTACACCATAATTAACAAATCGATTCTTGTTAATTTAAATTATGTATTTAGGCACACAAGAGGAAAGGATGTATGCTGTCCAAAAATATATAATTTAAATTAACAAGAATCGATTTGTTAATTATGGTGTAAATGGAAACAAAAATAAGATCAGTAAAAACATCATTATCTGATTCATATCCATAAATAATTTCATCTTTATCTATTGCTTTTCCTATAAGATTATAGTTATGTTCAATCAATTGTTCAATATTAATATTGTGTGCCTTAGTATCAGTATTTAATATATATATATTCTGAGAATGAATGAAAATGAAGAAACTAATACATGAATGCAGAAATTGAAATTCCTTGGTGGAAAAGTCAACTTGGATGCAAAGATGTAAAGACACTAAACAAAATAGGACGCTAACAAAAGAAAATAGTATAATTACGCAAACCCCAAAGATGAAATTTATGTTAGTTGGCTTTTCTAGCTAATTTTCCTAACCTAAGATATGACCAAATCATTTTTTTTGTCATTTTTAGCTTTATACTAGCAATTGGTTTTTTTGTTCTTTTCACACTAGACAAAGGCCTTTTATTAGATGTATTTTATACCCCTTGAAAGATAGAAACCTTAACTATGAAAATGACCTTTAAACATGGATGTCCCACCAAAATAATTAAAGCCTAAACTAATATTTCTAAAATACAACCCATTAAACCTAAAAGATTTAAACAAGCCCAAGACACAAGTAGTGGGCTTCTGAAAATTATTCTTCCATCGTAAAATAATTAATTAAACGAAAATAAAAGTCTTCTTGCACATTCTGCCTAACTTGATTAGTTATGATGTCATTGGCACTCATTGTCTCCTAAGATTCCATGCTATATATAATTCAAACCATGTAGGATTGAAGCACTTTATTGAACTTCTTAGCTCTTGATCTTGTTATTGGTCCCTCTGGCATTACTAGCTCATCTTTGGTTTCACTTCTCCCACAAAATACCATGGTTTTGTTCACTTGATTTCTTATTTATGCATCAATTCTTAAAATTAAAGATTCATTCTCATAACTTATCCTCTTCCTCTTTGTTATGGCCAGAACTAGAAGAAACCCTAATTCCACACCTAGCTAACTGTCACTCAAGGTAGGGCTACTTGTACACCCTCTAAGACTCATATGATGTAAGAAAGATCATCAGCCCCTTCTCCTCCCATACCCAAACTTAATGAGAATGATTACTTTGACATTGATTTGACTTAGTATCAAGATTATGCCTCCTGTGATCTTTATGAGAACTGTGCTATATCTCCTTCTAGTATAGAACAATTCAAATATTATGGTCTTATATGTTACTTCATTAATCAAAGGTGAGAATTGCTTCTTACCAAGACTTATATGATCAGTCCCACCAATATTAGGTATTTTTATATGAATATTAATCCGAAAATAATTCAAGATGACACCTAAAACTTCTTTACCATTTGTGACATTGACATTGTTCTCACATCTGATCTTATAAATGAGATCATAGGCATCCCCATTCTTGAACGCCCTTCTTATTATAATTATCTCACTAATATACCATTTGCCCATATTCTATCCCTAATATGGTCAAAATTATCTTTGAGCGCCTTGATATAGATATCCACAGAAAATTTAAAGATGTACATGGTCTAAACGATATTCCTTACTTCCACTATATTTTCATTAAATATAATCTTTTGTGTTTTTTCTATTTATTTTACAGTTTTAGGACAAATCTGTGATTCTTATCTACTCTTATGCTAGGAAACCCTATTCATGTTGGTCTCTTTCTTTTGCTTAACATGGTCCACTTTTATCAACCAAAAAGAAGAAATAAAACATTCCATACGCCCTAATTCTTAGTCTCATCTTTTAACACTTTCATATTCCTCCTATTGGTGATGATATCGACTTTGATTTCTTCTTTAACTCTATTTCCCTTAGCCATATAGGATATCAGTTGATCAATGTTTAAAGACTAAACCATATCAGTGGTAGTAGCTCCACCCTCAGTAACCATCACCTGTAAATGAGGCCCTGCCATATACTAATAGTTCTTATAAGTTTCTTTTGAGCCACATTATTAAGTTAACTGCTAACGAAGAGGCTACCTATCCATAACCACATCATCACTCTCCACTAGGAGCTCATCTAACGGCCATTAAGTATCAGCTCACCATGTTATAAGGAGATTTTGATTCTTTATGAGATATCATAGTGCATCAGCTAGATGACATATAAAGTCTAGTCGAGTCATGATTTCCTCCTCTAACTAATTGAATAATTTTTATGTTTCTAAAAAAGGAAAATAATTTTACGATATTAGATGGAAATGCCATAATTCAGAGGGAGTATTTATTACTTATTATTTTTATGTTTTTATATAAAGAACAATTTCTTTATGTCCTACTCCTGTGTTGAATAGTTATATTTTTAATAATGAATATTTTAGGTAAATCTTGTTCTCAAGAATGAATTGTGGTTATGATACTGATCTATGTTTTATACACAAGTTAAGGGTGAGTTAATTATTATCTTGATATATGTTGCTATTTGTCGAGTTAAATTCTCATACTACTTCCTAATATCACAAATATTTTTTCATTATCAAAAAAGGGAGATTGTTGAACCAAGGGAGGCTACAGTTGAGGTTTCATGCTAACAAAACATAAGTACTACTAACAAGTTTAATATTGATAAGAAGGAATATGAGAATAAAATATTACCATATCAAAGGATTATAAAAGATAAGATGATGTTTACAATCTTCAATATCAACAGCAAGTCAAAAAGATGATCAAGATATTTCAAGGTTATTTCATGTATTACTTATTGTAAGCTCATCTTGATTATCTTTTATAATCTAAAAGACTCACCATGTATAAAAAATTTACTTCACTTTAATAGATGAGCCTTTATTTTTGACAAGAGGTATTAAAGCTTTTTTAAATATAAAAGCCTCTTGATCTTTCAAATGATCTTTTAGAAACTTTTTAAGAAGTGTTTTTAATCATAATAACATTAATTAAACTGATTTTGAGCATTTGAAAGTGTTAAAATCATGTTTTTGGGTTGATTGGTCGACCTATATGGGTTAATGGTCGATCAATATAGGTTAAAGTTGTTAAATTTGAAGTACCAAGAGTTTGTTATAATATTGGTTGACGTACTGGTTAACCAATATATCATATTGGTTGACCAGTATCCTTTATAGGTTGACTAGTGAATCTAATGTTGTAAATGCATATGATTGACCACTGCATCAAATATAATCATTATAATGGCTAGTTCTTAGCTCTAATAACTAATTTGGGTCCCTAAACACTATAAATAAGTGTTTTTTCATTATTTTTAGTTTTAAATAGCATTTAAGTGACCTATATACACATTTCTAAGTATTTTTTAACTATTTAAGCATTCATTGTCTTATTTTGAATGTGTGGGAATTTTTATGATTATTAAATTAAAATATCCAAGGGAGTAGGTTTGAGTTGTAAGCTATTTTTGAGAATTGTGATCATTTTATTGGTTTTATCTAAAATTGGTTTGGTGTTCATCTTTAACTTGAAGAAAGATTAAAAAGGAAGTTCCTCTTTGCCAAAACAAATATTGTATAAAGGGTATTATTCGTCTTGAAAGAAGAATTATAGTGGAAATCCAAGATGAGTCTTGAGATTGGATATAGACTAGGTTTACTTCTCAAATCATTAAAAATCAGTTTACATTTCTCTTACCTTATTCTTTACTTTTACAAGCATAATTAAATTCATTTACTCATTCTTGCATTTGCAGTAATTTATAGATATTTTTTTATAGGTTAGTATACTTTAGTTAAAATATTGAATTAACCCAATTCATCCCCTCCCCCTCTTTTAGTTACCATGAGGAAATAAAACTTTAATTATTTGAAAAGCAATTTACATGTACTCTTTATCCAAATCTTAAGTTTCTTTAAAGGATAACAAATTTATTTATTGTTCCCTTTTGCTCCTTATAGCTATATATATTTTTTTTTAATATTGAAAAAAGAGGGAGAGAATGGTGATACTAAAACTTAATCATTAATAATCCATGAATTAAAGGAGGGCATACATTGCTTACTGGTTTGATATAGTGAGAGTCTATTCAATATCTTTTTTTTAATATCAAACAATATATTTGTTATAAAAAATGGGAGATTATTAGACCATATAAGATTTTAACTTTTTTGATGATAACAAATTATGTTACTATTAATTTATTTATTTTTGGTGATATTAGTAGCTCTGTTATAATATAATCAAGCTATATTTGAAATATCAAGTCTAATAGAAGGGAAAAATTAAATTAAGGATCTAATTAAATCAATTGAATTATCAAAAGATAAACAAATGAGCAAAGTGGAGCATACATGTAATTTGAGAAAGTTTTAAGGAAATTTAAGTAAAGAATATGAAACAAAAGAGGAATTAAGCACCTTAAAATATAACAAATAATTATAATTTTTATTTTAACTTATCTTGGTTAAATTAGAAATTAAATTATCGTGTGTTCATTTACATGTAAGGTAGGTTATATTTTTTTCCATAATCAAGTGGAAACTTAGGAACATTCTAAAGAAAATTCTCTTGTTCATCATAATACTTTTTAAGGAAATTTTCAAATTGTTAAGCCAAGTTATTATTAAAAATAGTTTTAAATCTTTGAAATAACTTGGAAGGTTAAAAAATTAAGTTTGTTTGACTTAGTATATAAATAGGTGTTGCTTAGCATTATACTTAGGCTAGATTATTCATTATCTAGATACTGTACATCAGTTCTATTGTTCACTGTTTAAAGCATTGTTTACTAACTAAATGATGATCTATTTGAAAAGTTACCGAGAAAGGGCCTTTTTTCTGGCTAGGGGCTTGACTAATTAGTACACCAACCAATAACTATTCGACCAGCTAAAGGTATTTAACCAACTATTTTAATATGCTTATAAAATAGTTTTTATAATTACAAGTTTATATGTGTAATAGTTATTTAAGTTGTTTTTAAGCATAAATAGACTATAATCGAGTTATGGAAAAAAAACCCTACGCATACTAAATTATTTTTAAAAGCCTTAAGGGCCAAGAGAAAGCATATGCCCATTGTATAACATATATTAAGCCTTTTTATTTATGTAAAAAGAGAGATTCTTTTAGTTGTATAATTGTACAATTGTAAAAATTTCTTTTGAGTATATTTTGTGAGTGAACAAGTTACTCTTCACCCATGAAAAATAAATGCATTTGTAAGTGTTTTTCTTCATCTGTGGTTAAACAAAATTATATAGAGAGTTCCTCTTAACCCATTAGAGGAAAAGGATAGTGAATTTCTAGATGGAACTTGGGACTAGATATAGGCCAAGGGTGGCTGAACCACTATAAATTAATTATGTCTCTCTTTCCTTACTCTCTTTTATTATTATTGTATTTTTATGATTATTTTAAATGAAATTATAATAATCATTCATTAGAGTAAGAAATTCATTTGTTAGCTTTCAAATAGGATAAAAAGTAAACATACATGATTCTCCGCTCTCTCCTTTGCTATTTGGAGACTAACATAATCCTTCAATAACTATAGTTAGAATCTAACTATCTTAGTGAGTTTGGATATGACTTCTACAATATAGCTTAATTAATCTTTGATTAGGATTCTACCTCATCTTATAGATGAATCCTATCTTGATTGAACTTCCTTTAATAGTATAATTAGGATTTTTAAGTGAATTTATATAAGGGTGGTGGATTATACTGAATAGGAGTGTATCATTTTCCACTCAATTTTCTTTTAAAACCTAGATCGATAATGAAACTTTTAACACTTAGCTCTGCAGGGAAGTTTGTTTCATCAAAATAACTTTTAGGCTACTTGAGGATTATATTTTAATCACTCAACTATACTACCTTGTTTATGAAGCATCCAAGCTAAGTACCCAAAATAGTTTATTAAGAACCAATTAATAAAACTAAATAGGCTTGTTATTTATAGGCATTATAGAAAACAACAACCTTCAGGCATCCATATTAGGGTCATTTGGAGGGGATTGAATGGAAGGTTTGCCTAATGAGATAATTGTAATCTTTAAGCTTTTATCATAAAGCTTAGTTAATATAGAATAAATGCTTTTTCCTCAAGCAATTCTACTTTGTGAACCCAATATGATTAAGTCAAGAGAGTCTTATAGAGAATAACATCCATGTAGGCTACTTTCTTTATCTTTATCTCACATATAATTTTTATATTTCATATTAATATCCCTATTATTCTTGTGACAAACATAAATATGAAAAGATGTTTATGATCGCCAAAGTACCTATGAAGAGAGGCCTACTTGCTTTATATACAACCCTATGTCTTAACCTTCTCAACCCTTGCCTCTTTAATTGTCCCTATCCCCTGTTAAGCTTACTGTGGAAGATGAACAATTCTTCCTCTAGTTTAATCTTTTAAAAAATAATAACACATTGTTTAAAAATTTTGAAACAAGTATAAGATAGTTTTAATACTAACACATTCACATTTTTTTATACTCATCTTTCTAAGTTAAGCTTAAAATTCTTATTAAGTTTCTAACATCCTTCCCTAAGAATGATATCATGTTTTCTCTTTTCAAATTATTACTTCTATGGTCATGGGTTATAAGAAGGTTTTAAAAAATTGGCGCTCTACAAATAAGAAGGAAGAAGCCCACCTTTCGTAGATATGAACATTATTGACACTTTTGTTAAGTTTGAACCAACTTAGATTGAAGAATTTAATGAGTCTTACAGTGTTGGTGATGATGTTGAGGTCATTGGCCGTATAGGATCTCTCGACCTTGATAATAGTAATCCTACTTTTTCTAAAGGCCCACCTCCCTATGTTTAAACCATTTTTTTCTTCTTTTATTTTCATCTATCTATATAAAGGTATAGAAGTATAAATGGTTAAATATGTTTAGTCCCTTTTTATTTTATCAATATAATTTTAATTTTTTCATCCCATTTTTTTAAAAATTCATGTGGAATTTAACCCCTTACCTGATTAAATTTGTAAGAAAATTATAATGAATTTAATAAGGTTATGGAGTATATATCCCTTACTTTAACAATTTTTGGATTAAAAAATAAATGAACTTGATAGGCTTGTGGAGTCTAATTCTTTTTCCTCATCAAATTTGAAATTGATATCCTAAAATTTTTTTAACTATTATTGCTTCATAATGGTTCTCGAGTCTCGATAACCTGAAAACTGCTATTGGCCCTAAGACTCTAAAACCTAAATATGTGTTCTTTTTACTAGAAATTTAAAAAAGACTTCTCCTAAACTTGAGGCCTTTTAGTGTATAGGTTTTTATTTATAATCTAAGGAGTTAAAGAAACTTCTCTTAGATTTAAGGTTTTTAGACTTACAAATTTTTGCTTTAAGCCAAAGAGTTGAAGGGAATTTTCTAAGACTCAAGATATTTAGGCCTATGGATTTTTACTTTTAGACAAGGAGTTGAAGGGACTTCTCTTAGACCTGAGACCTTTAGACATCTAGGTTTTTGTTTTGAAACTAGGGAGTTAGAGGTATTTTTATTAGAATTGAGGCCTTTCGATCTGCAGATCTTTCTTTTAGGAGCTAAAAGGACTTCGACTCAACCTAAGGTACTTAAACCTACAAATTTTTCTTTAAACCAAAAAGCTAAAGAGACTTTTTTTAACATGTTGCTTTTAGACTTGTATATTTTTATTTTGAGTTAGGGAGTTCAAGTGACTTCTTTTAGAGGCTTTCAGACCTATAAGTTCTCTTTTACTTAAGGGTATTGTTACAAATATAAGGCTTTTAGGTCTATATGTTGTTTCTTAAATAGATGAGCTAGAGTGACTTCTTCTAGATCTGAGATCTTTAGGCCTATAAATTTTTACCTAAGTTAAGAAGCTGTAGGGACTTCTTTTAAATCTAATGCCTTTAGGCCTATATGTTTTTCTTTATGAACTAAGAAGCTAAAAGGACTTCTTCTGAACCTGAGGCCTTTGAACCTTTATGTTTTTTTTTTCTAAATTCTCCAATGAGTACTATAAAGGTTAATAAGGTTTGAGTCCATTCACGATGGTTGCTACTACAATCCCTGCGTTGACAATAGAGATTTGGGTTGCATTAAAAAGTTAAAATGGTGTAGGTAATCTCTTAAGCTTTTTTCATAACTTTCAGTTACATATATTAAGTAGGCAAAGTCTTTATGCTTACACTTGTTATTGGCGAAGTATGATATAGACGTAGTAGTTAACTACTAAAAAATAACTATTAAATCTAGAAGCAAGGTTTTAACCATAAACGATGTTGCTTTAGTTAGGGTGGAGGATAAGGTCTTACATCTTATAGTGGAAATGCATTATCTAGACCCATAACCTATATATACCTATGCATATGATAAGCATTGTTTTGTATGACAATGTAAGTGCCTATAGTTTCCATATTAAACTGAAGGGACAATGGCTCCATTAGGATGTTAAATATCAATGGACCATTCATATGTTATCTTCTAGTAGTATAGGTTTATATATCTCCTTCTAATGATGGTCATAAGGTGTGAGTTTATTGTGATTTATCCCAATACTAGTTTTCTTGTAATAATTCTTTTGCTTGTTTTCACAACATCTAACATTTAACAATTTGTTCCTTAAATTGCTTATTTAACCGAAGAACTCTAAGGGTGTTAATTGTTCCAAAAATATTGAAGAACATATGGCTTTTATAAATGTTTATAATTATTTATTATGGTAGAAATAACTCGATAGATTTTATGTTTTATTAAGTGTTAATATTATAAGATTTCAAAAGTTACTAAAAACGATCCTAAATAATTTAGTTTGAATTTGGGATAGGCTTGTTAGGCTAGGTCTAGGTCTGTGACTTACAAAAATGACTACTTAAATGTTAGAGTGTTTTTGGTGAAGACACTCCAACACTTAAGTTAGTGAAAATGAGGGGTTTAAATATATAGAGAAATGTTTAATTGATGTTAATAGTGATTATGGGAAGTTATCATAAGATTTCTCTATCTTATGCACTCTTTTAAGAAGTATAGTTGGGCTCTAACTATACTAGTAGAGTTTGGTTCGACTTCTATTAGGTAGCTTAATTAAACTTTGATTATAATTTTACCTCACAATATAGATGAATCTTATCACGGTTTAACTTTCAATTTTTGATAATTAGGCATCTTATATGGGTCTAAAACTAACAAGCATAAAGAAAGGTAATGGGTTATGCTAAATAAGTCATGACGATTCTATACACTCATTATGGGTGTATTAATTATATACCCCTATTCATATACTAGCATATGGATTGAATCTCATCAAATATCCCTCTCTTTTTTATAGTCTTAGCTCTCTTTCCATTGGTCAAATGTCTTGTAGAAGTTAGTATATAAACTAAAAATACTGAAATAAAGCAACTATATAATTCTAATATAGATCAAAATAATGGATTTAAGGGAGAGCATTTTGAGGGTGATGATAAGCATACGACATATCAAAAGGCAATGTTATAAAAAAAATAAGTTATTTTGAAGACTTAAATTATGATGATGATGATGGTGATGTTGTTGTTGTTATTGTTGTTACTGATGATGATGATGATGATGATGATGATATTTTTGATGAAGTTCTTCGAATAAAAGTTGTAACTGAACTGAATAAAGTTATGGAAACTCTAGTCTATCAATCCAAATATATGAGGGGGGGTCACATAAGGGGAAATATGAATGAATTAAATGAGCAGGATTTGGAAGTTGGTTCAGATAGTGGAAAAAAGGAAAAGCTTAGATTATTTGAGTTTTATATGGATAAGGTATTTAAGTTAACATTAAGTTCCAAGTTATGATGTTCTTTTATTTAGTTGATAATTTCATAAAAGCTCTTATACAATATGTAATGTACATAGGATTTAAATTGGCAAAATCAAGAAGGCAATGATAAAGGAAGAAATAGAATAACTAAGTTAATACAAAGTAATAAAGAGGGGACTTTAAGTGACATGAAAGGTTAGCAAACAATTTGGCCAAAGTAAGAGTACTTGTTCAAGAAGTGAGAAAAGGGGACAATAAATACTATTATAGTTATTTTTGGATATTTTGTTGACAATTTACACGTTTGTGAATAGACAACTTCAAACTTGCCTTTTTTTACTTATTGTAAGGACAAGTTACACATATAATACATAGTAAATAGTTAATACCATATTACTCAATGATGTTGAACATAATGTGTCAAGCTTAATTACTTAACCCTTTTTAAGGGCAAGTAATGCAAGTTTAGATAATTTTATTTTCTATAACCCTATTATCGAGTAATATCAATGGAATATTATTCATTTCCATACCTATATATTTTGAATAGCATTATCTAACTTCTTCTTTTTTGTAGAACCTTTAAATTAGTATACGGAAATGAACAATCAAAATAAAAGAATTTATTTTATGAATAGCTTCTTGATTGAACAATAAAAAGAATATTAATTAGGAAAAAAAGTTGGTGAAAATGATTAGGCATTAGTCCCCCTGATTCTAGGAATATTATGAAATTGCATAAAAGGTTGTCTTGGCCATTATGCCACATATGTTATTGCTTAGAGCATAAGGGATATAATGACTTGACATCATCCTTACCTTGCTCTAGTAAAGTGTACTAAATCAAAATAGATATTGTTCTGAAGTAGCAACAATTTCAAAACTTGATGATTTTTCTTCTTATAATCAATTTCCTAACTTTTTTATTTGCAAAAAATTTTGAAACCTTAAACTTAGGATGATCTTTAGATACAAATGACAATTAATATTCTCAGCATCCAACACATTTACTCAATTAAGTATGCTAAATACATAAGCTTTATCAACAATTGAAATGCAACTATATTAAAATACTTTATGCAAATATTTAGGTAGTTTCCAAAATCATAGCTCAAATAAAATGCAAATGTAAATCAATTCCAAATCATGCACTAATTAGCATTCATAACACCACTAATATTTATGCAATTTTTACATAATAGGAAAAAATTTTATGTAAAAATTTTGGAGATAGAATGTCATAATAAGATTCTAAAATCATACCAAAAATTAAAATAAATCAAAATAAATCAACTAAGACCTTAACCTAAATATCGATTAAAAGATATTTTATACTTCTAAGCACTCAATACTTCTTAGAATTCTTGAAATCTTAATGAATAATGCAATTGGGACCCCAAAATCTTTTCCTCCACCCTTGAGCTTTTCATTGGTAACTAAAATTTTAATAAATGATGTGTTTGGGATCCCCAAAATCTTTTCCTCCACTCTTGAGCTTTTCATTGATAACTAGTGAGAAAGAATCAAAGCAAGGTTTGAAACAAATAAAACAAAAATTAAGGAAAAAGTGTTGTTCGCTACAAATATTTCACAAAAGGAATAAGATATCCTTTATGGTTATTTCTAATACAAATTTACTCTCTAACATTTATAAAACAACATGACTTATACAATCAAATATATTTTTATTTCGTCTCCATCATGGGATCATTAAATTGTGAAACCTGACATGCCAACTATACAATTATGGCCACATAGATATTGATGTGATTGTTATGAATTTTATTTTTCATTTTAATACAAAAATAATTTGAGTTTTAAACTAAAATTAAGAAGGATAAGAAGTGTAAAATGGTCTGATTACAATATTACATAGATCATTGTTTGCATTCCCACTCTTTTCCAAAATCCTTCTTCACCTTTACCATTTTCACCATTGGCTTCTTTGTATTATGGTCGCTAACGACTATTACAACTAATGCACAAATAATCATAAATTCCTTGATGTCATTTTCCATTTTCTCCCTTTATAATCTCTTGAAGATGACAACTTCTAAAAAGGGCACGAGAAATCATTACAAATTTTTTAATTTCTTAAAATGTTTGGGGATTTAGAGTAGGAGGCTTATAAGGAGATTTAGGGTTTGATAAAGCGATTGGGTTGGATTTCAAGAAACTTGATTTATGGTTTATTGAAAATTTGCGTTTAATTTATGAAAATTATATTGTAATATGTTTTAGTTTAAAATTTAAATTAATTTAATATTAAAAATTTTAAA
The DNA here is from genome assembly GCA_027576715.1 of Erythroxylum flavicans. Taxonomy (NCBI): domain Eukaryota; kingdom Viridiplantae; phylum Streptophyta; class Magnoliopsida; order Malpighiales; family Erythroxylaceae; genus Erythroxylum; species Erythroxylum flavicans. Next base: position 12,062,779 of record JANZXP010000008.1, on the reverse strand, counting down.
AACTAAATTCATAATAGCCACAGTACCTTCCACTTAACCAGAATTACATGGTTGATATACCACGTATCACAGTTTAACAGTGTCATGATGGAGATGAAACCTAACAAAAAATATGTTTGAGGTTGCAAATTGTGCCATTTTGCAGGACAAAAACTATTATCAAAGACAAGGGTTGTCTTAGACTTGTGAAATATTAGGAAATGAATTGTACCATTTGCCAAAACTAAATTAGAGAAAGGATAAAAGAGATGAGATAAAAGAAGAAAAATAAAGCTCAAGAATAATTAATTTACCATAAATAAATAGAATAGGAAATGGAAATGGAAATGGAAATTAGAAAAAAATTGTTCCTAATAAGAGCTAACGTGTGAAAGCTAATAAAAACTACACTATAGTAGGGTGTTGTGGGTGATAAAAATTTTTGATGTGGGAGAACCGGAGAAGAAGTAGAATGATTACCTGAATTGGGGGAAATTAAAAAAAAAAGAGTTTTATGGGTCGGTGGATTTCAGGTCGAATAACAAGTCATTATAGAGGAATTGGCGTCCAGCAAAGTAGGTTATGTAAAATATAAAAGAGTTTTTTGCATATGAAAAGTTGATATCTTTTACTTATTTTCAGAATAATATTTTCCTTGAGCTTTACATTTTACAAAATGGGCCTCTTGAGCTCGATTTTGTAGCAAATGGAAGTTAACGAAATTGTAGAGGAGATTAGTAAGTGAATTCTCAAATTGCTCTCCACATAATCTCTTCAAGTTTATGGGCATTGGATCTCTAAATTTCCATAATCTGTGGACCTCTAGGTTCATACCCCTGAAAATTGATTGAGAAACCTGCCAGCCTCGACATCCATCATATTCTCGCTACTAACATCCTAAATTCAACCCGTAAGAAATATTTTGAAGAAAAAACATAATTGACACATTCTCGATCCCTTTTGCTTTATGTAGTGGAGATGGCATTCATTTGATTTCAGTACGACGTTAAAAGTGTCCCATTACTTTTGACTTAAGATAGCAAAAATGGAACACAAAACATTGGTGCCTGCAAATTACAGGCACCTCTGTTAATGATAGGAGAAAGATAATGGTGAAAAGGTGAGTGTTTAAGGATACGAGAAAAGCAAAAGAAAAAAGTTGTGAAGGTGGTGTAGTGTAGTCACCTTCATATAGTTGCATCTCCACTAGTACCGACCATATCCAAAGAAATACATCCGCACTTGTACCTACCAAAATGACGTTGATCGGTAGGGGAGACTGTTACATCTAGATTCAAATTGTTGGATTGATTTACAGCCCATTATAAAGAAAAAGAAAGCAATTGTTGTAAAGAAATAACTGGATGAATCTGCTAGATCTACTCTGTTGTATAATATTACAATTTACAAGTTTAATTTTTTTTTTTCACGTCTGCCCTATAAATCTTATAATACATGCCTAAAATAAAGGTGCAGAGTAGTGGGGTTTGACATCATGTCATGAGGTTATCCCAACAGATGATCAATAGGTTGCCTGACTAGCAGATTGTTGATAGGGTTATTTCATATTCCATCTTCATGTCATGTCTTTACTGATTTTAGTATTGAATTATATAGTTAGGAGGGACTGCCTAATTCACATGAATGAGTTTTGAATTATATAGTTAGGAGGGACTCCCTAATTCACATGAATGCTTCTACGGTAAAGACAAGTGAGTCCATTAGTTCATCTTTGAACACTCTTTTGTTCATTTCCTTTCACATGACATATATGACAAAATCCGAGTGCAATTGTAAAAGTTAGTGGGTCTGTTAGGCAGCTGAAGTAAACCTTGTATATTCATTCTATAATCTAAGTACAATCCTTCAACCCTTCACCTGACATTGTAAGTTGCAAAGCTTCAGAAGTTAATTCCAGGCTGTAATAGTATAATAGCACCCAAAGAATATGTGTTTGATGGTTTCTGTGTTCTGTTGCAACGAACATTGAGGGAATTGCTATATGTACGGTAACATAATATGTTTTTGGTGCTTAGTCTATCTTTAATTGTCAATCAATGCATAAAGGATGTTTTGCGTATGTTCTTAGGAAATCAAACAAGATTCGACCATTGGACCTAGTTTATTAAAAGATTTTTATGTAAGACTTCTCGGTAGACTTTCCAAAATTATGCTTTAATCATATGATTTTTTTTTCATTTGTACTGAGGTTGAGGTGATAGTGAAGTAAATCACATGTTAATATAGAATTCACGTATAATATATGAGATACATAAGAAGGGGGGGTTGAATTGTGTATTCTTTTCGTGAATACAAAAACTTTAATATATCTTGTTAAGAACTTTTCTAACTGTTAAAAGAATACCACAAAAGTTATACAAAAATAGTTACATAGTTAAATCGTAAATAACTTCTATATACTTGTCTAAAAACAAAATAGAATAAAGTGAAAGGTTAGAAGATAGACACTATGATTTTTATACTGGTTCACCCCAAACTAAGGCCTACATCCAGTCCTCAGAGTTCGTCTGAGATTTCACTATACTTCTACAATTTTACATGTATTCTTTCTTCCCTTCCAGAGCCTCTTCAGGTCTCTTACATAAAGTATTCTTTCTGCTATTTTAGCCTCTCTAGGCCCTTAGCCTTTTCTTTCTCTCACTAGAAAGATAATGTGAGCTTTTTGTTACAGTAGAGTTTTCTCTCTAGTATCGCACTTTTGAATACATAATTTTTTCTTTTTAAGTAAACACTTGAAAGCTCAAGGCTCATTCAATCTTTGACTATGACTAGTATATATAGCCTAAGTCTCTAACTGTTTCTTGATTCTTGATAACTGCTTCTTGATTCTTGTAGAACCCGTTACTTAGTTGAGTTCTGTAACTAACTCCAACTAACTAACTGTTCGACGTACTAGCGTATCTTCATCTTTATATCGTCTGTGTTTTCCTCTGCTTCTGTGTTTTTACTTCTTCTGTGTTCTCCGCTTCTTCTATGTTTTCACTTCTTCTGTGTCTTCACTTCTTCTGTGTTTTCATTTCTTCTGTGTTCTCTACTTCTTCTATGTTTTGTGCTTCTTCTGTGTTTTCCTGCTTCTTCTATGTTTTACGCTTCTTCTGTGTTTTTCTGCTTCTTCTGTGTTTTCTTCTTCTTCTATGTTTTGCTCTTCTTCAATGTTTTGCTTTTTCTGTGTTCTTCTGCACACTTAACACACTTATCAAAATAGTTCATTTATTTCTAATATTATTATTATTTGAGTGTCATCAAAATTAATAATCGTGAAGTCCTTTTGACTTAACAAGTTCCGATAAGTAGTGACTGAAAATACGTTGTGTTGCCAAGTACGTATTCCTTTTACGACGATTAAGGTAATTATCACAGATTGGTCTTACAAACATAATATTGAGCGATGTTAAAAGAAACTATTGCAAACATAAGATTTTTACTATGATTCTTGTCTTTCGCCTGCAATATTTGGCAATAAGTTGTGGAAGTGTCGTGGATGGTTGCATATATGGCAAGTATTTGTTTTATTCATCGCAATATGGCTAGGATATTGCGACGATTATATGTTTCTTTGGAAGATAGTTTGTTATGATTTTTGTTTACTTAATAATAGTAGTTAAGGTAATTATAATTGACATTTTTATAATCTATCGTAGTTAAGATATCTTTTGTTGTGAAGTTTTTTTCAATGTTTAAAGCATATTATTGAAAAACACATAGTAGGTTATTCAAAATATGAAAAGTAAATATATTTTTAACATTAAAATATTTGTGAACAAAAATATTAAATTTAATAGGATAAAAATATCATAATTTTAAGTTAACAAGTAGTCTTAGTCATTAATATTTAGCAACAATAAAATAATTATTTATAAAATTATAGAAATGGTATCATTATAATATAATGATAAATGGTCAGTACTAAAAGGTTTTAATTAGAAGTTTAACAATTCTTACAGACATACAATAACAACCACAATAGTACGTGGCCTTACCCCTAACTAATAGAGAGGCTATTTTAAAAATTCTTACAGATAGAATAATAAATAAAGTTTGAAGCTAATTCTAGCTAATATCATCGATAAATGACATTGATATAATTATTTATTTGGATTCTACGTGACAAGAGAGTTAGTAAAGGTAAATGAGTTCCTTATGTCTGGATTCCTAAAATGGGTCCTTACACGTTTGAAAGCACCAAATAAAATAGTGAAAGATCTTCCCTCAGGTGTAGGGTTGTTGACACCCTTTTCCGACAGCTTCTTTACTATAACTAAACTTATAGAGGATACAGTGAATGAGTCATCAGATTTAGTATGGAAGACAACTTGATCAGATGAACTGCCAATACGATGTGTTTCACCTAAAACACGATTAGTATAAAACTTAGATTGGTTGTTTAGTGAAACCATATAACGAACCCAAATTGGAAAACATGCATACTTGATTGACCAAACATAGTCATTGGAATCGACGAATTTTCTAAAACAACTTATTTCCCGCATCCTTTATAGACCATTGTGCATCGCCCCTACCTCCATTTCCATCTATGTTTTCTTAAAGATTCAAGGAAGCTTAACACAACATATAGTATATAAAATCAAATGTTCATATATATAATAGCTTCATAATGGGAAATGAGATCTAGATAATAAGGAAAGTGAGTTAGTTTGGATGATACCAAAAACCTTAAAGAAGAAAATCGACCATGGAAGGCAAACGATTATTAGTGTATGAAGAGGTGATTTGTTCTGCATCGGTTTTTTCTTTAGTAGGGACAAATTTTCCATATTCATCCTGATGGAACGAATTTCCACTATTGAAAACTAGTCACCACCTTGATATTCCTCAATGAATTATGTTAAAAGCTATATTCTGCAAAAGTGAAATTAAAATAAAATTTATTATGTTCAATGAAATTTTCGATGATAAGTGAAAGTACTACATTTTAGTAGTTATACATCATCAATCTACCTAATAAGATGAAAGTTATCCTTATTAAAATAAAAGGAATCCATTTACCCATTATATCATATCGAAATTTTAAAATTTAAAGTAGATTACACATAACCATGTTTTTTATGTGCAGAAATATAGTATTATCTATATAGGGTTATATTAATATTATTATAAAAAGAGTTAAATAATCTTTCAGACATTTCATTAAATAGTTTGTGGCCTTTCCTGAAAAAAGCATTAAAGGTCATAAAAAGAGGTCAACCCATATACAACCAATAAAGGAAGACAGTAAATCATCTTCGAAACACAACCATAAACACAACCTTTGCAACAAATGCCAAAAAAGAACTCATAATAAACACCTGAAGGTATAAGTAAAACTCAGCATAAGATAGAGGGGTTGCAAATAGAAAAAAAGAACAATATCAACATAGTTAAGGATGTTTGTTTGACGGTGACGACTACAATACATGAGATATGTTCAAGGGAGGGGACAATGGTTATTGGATTGTGAAAGTAGAGGAATGTTGATGGCTAACACCAAAATGAAAAGAGGTTCGTTGTGGTAGTGATAAAAACCTAATACAAAACGACGTCATTTTTTGTTAATGTAAACAATGTCATTTTTTATTTTTTCGTTGTCACCTTTACCTAACATAATTATATATAATATATAATTTATATGTTACAATATGAAATTCGGCCATAAAAATTAGATAATTATTATTACACATAGTGTAATATATATATATATATATATATATAGATAGATAGTAAGATATGGAAAATTTTATCTATGATGAAATTTTAATAAATCATTATAATAGTGGGGATTAATTTATATGTATAGATTAATAATACATTAAGCTAATTACCATTGATGAGGATGATGATGATGATGATGATGATGATGATGATGATAATAATGATAATAATGATAATAATAATAATAATAATAATAATAATAATAATAATAATAATAATAATAATAATAATAATAATAAT
>JANZXP010000008.1:12038095-12056730 GCA_027576715.1 Erythroxylum flavicans | reverse complement strand
CCTCTCCAGGCTCTTAGCCTTTTCTTTCTCTCACTAGAAAGATATTGTGAGCTTTTTGTTACAGTAGAGTTTGCTCTTTAGTATCGCACTTTTGAATACATAATTTTTCTTTTTTAAGTAAACACTTGAAAGCTAAAAGCTCATTCAATCTTCGACAATGACTAGTATATATAGTCTAAGTCTCTAACTGCTTCTTGATTCTTGATAACTACTTATTGGTTCTTGTAGAACCCGTTATTCAGTTGAGTTTTGTAACTAACTCCAACTAACTAACTGTCCGACGTACTAGCGTATCTTCATCCTTGTATCGTCTGTGTTTTCCTCTTCTTCTGTGTTTTTTACTTCTTCTGAATTTTCATTTTTTCTGTATTTTCCGTTTCTTATATGTTTTTCACTTCTTCTATGTTTTCCACTTCTTCTATGTTTTTCGCTTCTTCTGTGTTTTCATTTCTTCTGTGTTTTGCACTTCTTCTGTGTTTTCCACTTCTTATGTTTTTTCACTTCTTCTGTGTTTTTCGCTTCTTCTGTGTTTTCCACTTCTTCTGTGTTTTCACTTCTTCTGTGTTTTTCGCTTCTCCTGCGTTTTCACTTCTTCTGTGTTTTGCACTTCTTCTGTGTTTTCCACTTCTTCTATGTTTTGCGCTTCTTCTGTGTTTTCCACTTCTTCTGTGTTTTCACTTCTTTTGTGTTTTCCGCGTCTTCTGTGTTTTCCACTTCTTCTGTGTTTTTCTGCACACTTAATACAGTTATCAAAATAGTTCATTTATTTCTATTATTATTATTATTTGATTGTCACCAAAATTAATAATCATGAAGTCCTCTTGATTTAACAGATAGCTAGGCTGATTGTTTATAATTCTTAAAGCCTCTTATATCGTCAATTGACCAAGCCTATCTACAGCCTTGTATAATTGACTTGACTTTTTAAGTGTCCGGTGTACTTGCAATCGTGGATTTAATATTGGGTTATTCATGCGGAGGGTCTAGTATGTGTTAGTTATCATATTATAGTCGGTGGTATATTCATTGCCTACAATACGTTTCATATTAGCACTCATTCTATCTCTAAGATATATTATTTGCTGAAGTGTTCAAGAAATATTGGTTTAGGATTTTACTTTTTAAGAAATTGATTATAAATATTAGTTTACTATTTATATATTAATTATAAAATGTTGTCAAATGATTATTAATTTTTTTAATGTAAAGTAGCTAATAAGAACAACCCTTTATCATACATTTACTAGCTAGCAATAACAAGTTTATCTATTGCAATTTATAGATGAGGCAGTTCAATATACAAAATTCTCTAGTTAGAATAATACAAATCCATAGGGTTATCACAGGGACCCATAAGAGCTATGAAATTTAATTATTTATTGGGTTAATTGTAAAAAAAAACTCAAACTTTACTTTTTTTTTGAAAAGTTAAATGAATTGTATTAAGAAAGAAATGTACAATAGAGTTCATAACTAATAAAGCCAAAGACATAAGTCTCCTCTTAACACAACAACACCGTATGAACTAAGCAAGCCTACATTAGCAAAACGTCTCGACGCTTCTTCATTTAGGGTAAAGTCGTTTTCCTTTTTTCCTTACGCCTCCAGAGCACACCAAATTAGGGGATGGGGTTGAGCGTTCGTTTTCCTCTCTAGTCCATGCTACAGATGGTTTGATCAGCCCTTAGGAAACCCCTTCTTCCATCTTTGAGTAGTTAGTACTCGATGAAGGATGCGGGTGAGTCAAATCTTAAGAGCGGGAGTACAACCGAAGCAACGCCACTACAAAGAGGTAAGCTTCTTCATATTGAGTGACTATGTAGTCTACATTTCTTCTGCTAGAAAGATTTTCTGAACCATCTCTGTTGTGTTTGCATTCTCCGATGGTGGTGGTGAGCCTCCCAATCTGCTTATCTGCGAAGATTGTGTCTCATCCAGATTCGTGGAGCCAGGTACTTCTTCTATCTTTCTTTTGTATTGAATCTTTATTTTGTTATCTGATCCTCCATGAGAAAGCTAGATTAGGGCTTAGTTCTTCTAGATGATTAGAAATAAGGATTTTCTCTTTGATTTCTCTAATCAAAATACCTCCTGCCTTGTACGAAGATTGTTCTAAAATCTTCTATAGTTCCTTTCTCGCCATATCTCCTTGACAGAGGAGGCGAGGGAGATGACATAGATGCACTCAGAAGATTTAGGAGTGTGTGACAACCTCATAATAGTGGAACCTGCATTAGGAGTATAATTGAGAGTTTTAATCATGTCCCATATATCTTGTGAGAAGGAACATCTGAAGAAGAGATGGTCCCTTGATTCCATCTCTGTCTCACAAAGGACACAAACAGAATTGGTAGACATAAAGTGAAGTCTATCTATAGTGCTCAATCGATTTAGGATTGCTAGCCACAATGTGATAGAGTGACTTGGCATTAAAGTTTTATGCCAGACAACAGGAAACCAGGCTTGTGTTGAATTGTTTCGAGACTGCCATTTCCTGAATTTAGCAATGCTGAATGTGTTAGCTGGTAAATTGGGATAATAGTAAGCATCCTTTCTTTGGATGTTAGGAAGATAATTAGGGGACAAGTATTGTAGTTCAGCTTGAAAATTCCGTTGATCACCTGTTAGTTAGATTTTGACCTTCTCGTGAATGGGTACATCATTCCATATTTGGATAGCCCGAGGGTGTCTAATGAGGGGACCATGGCCTGTCCAATTGTCAAACCAGAAGAAAACCTTCTCTCCATTCCCAACCCTGTAGTAGATCAAGGATTCAATTATAGGTCTAAGTTTCAGTAGCTGAATCAAAGGCCATGAAAATGATGGTTTGATAGGGATGAACTCGATAGTAGAACCCTTTAATATGTAGCTATGTAACGATCTAATCCAAAGAGACTTCTTTTCTAATAGGATATTGCAGAGGTTCTTTCCCAATGCTGCTTTGTTATGAGAGGCAATAGAGATCAGTCCAAGGCCCCCTTCCTCTTTCCTCTTGCACACCTCTCTCCATTTAACCTTAACAAAATGATTTTCTAAATTGAGATTACCCATAGGAATCCTCGAAATAGTTTTTCAATGGATTTAATCACTCCTTTTGCTAGAGAGATATTAGAGGACCAATATATGTGTAGAGAATTCAAAAGAGAGCACCTTATTTGACCACATGCCTAACCTTCTTTGGATTTTCTCAACCAACCGCTGACATTCTGAGTATTGGATTCTTTTGGTAGTAATAGGAAGTCCCAAATAGGTCAAAGGAGCTGATTTTCTGGTCATACTTGTTAGTTGGGAGATTGTGTTCTCCATTATATTGGCTCCTTCAGTTAAAACAAACTGACTCTTGTTCAGATTGATCTCTAGACCCGTTAAGTCCCTAAAATCAGTCAAGGTTTTAATGAGTAGCTCAATAGACTTACCATGAGCTTTTGAAAAAAGCAGTGGATCATCCACAAAGCATAGATTTACCAGCCTGGTCTTCTTATACTTCGTATGAAATTTAAAAGACTTATAGTTTCCAACTCTCTGCTGAATTAATAAACTGAGTACCTCCATGCAGATAATGAATAGGTAAAGGGAGATAGGGTCACCTTGACGTAAGCCCCTAGCACTCTTAAAAACTTCAGTTAGAGAGACATTGACTATGTGGCATAGGAAGGAGTGGTTATGCATGCCTCAATCCACTTAACAAAAACCTCTGGAAATCCCATTAGTTTTAGGGTCTGAAGAATGAATTTCCATTCTATAATGTCAAAAGCTTTTTTAAAACCCACTTTGATGGTACAGTTCAGTGGATTGTGCTTTCTTTGATATCTAAAATAATCTTGTATAGAACATTAGTACGTGCAATAGGTCTATAATCATCCAAAGTAGAGGAGTAGGTGGTTTTAGAATCAAAAAATTGTGTGTTTTGTTATCCTCCTTCAATAGGGATCCTCCAGAGAAAAATTCTATCACTGCTTGCTTGACCATAGGTCCAGTTACTGGCCATATTTTCTGATCTGATAGAAGTAGTCATTAAAGCCATTAGGGCCATGAGACTTATTCGGATTCATCTGAAACAAAACCTCTTCTATTTCTTTTTCTGTCACTGGAACAATGAGAGATTCTGCTTATTCCTGAGAGATTTTATGGTGGATAATGGAATCAAGAATGGATAAGGTTGGGCAGATCTGAAAGGAACTATAGAAATTTCTGAAATATCTCTCTGCTTCCTTCAATAGATCAGCTTAGTTTGAAATTTCCACACCATCTTGTTGTTTTAGGGAGCAAATTCTATTTATATTCCTCCTGGCTAGGATAGTATTGAAAAAGAATTTAAAACACCTTTTCCCATCTTTTAGCCAATTGACTTTTGCCCTTTGCTCCAATAGGCTGTCATGTTCCTTTACCTTTGAGAGATATGTCATCAGCAACTCCTTTTTAGCATTTAGCAGTGTTAAATTTGAATGGTCCAAATCAATCTGTTTCTGCACCTTTTCCAAATTCTCTCTAGCTCTATTAACTGCATCATGAGTAGAGGAAGTTCGACTTTTGATCAAGGTTTTCATCTCCCCTTTGATAGATTTAAGTTTTTGCACACATATATATTGAAAGGTACCTCCCACTTTACTATCCAATCCTTTACGAAGAGCATCAGTAAATCCCTCATCATTAATTAGGAAATTGTTAAATTTGAATGGTCCCTTTCTGACTTGATTATGAGATAGATTTTCAATCTGCGTAGGAGAGTGATCAGAGAATAACGGATCAAAGAAAGATGTAATACAATTTGGGAACTGTGTTAACCAATCTCTGTTCACCATAGCTCTATCCAGCTTTTTCCTTAGAGCCTACCTTCCAATCTGCTTGTTACTCCAAGTGAAAAAATGACCTTGATGGTTGAGGTCTGCTTTACACAGTCATTGAATTCAGAAAAGTGATTTCTTTAACTGAAGTGGCCATCAGCTTCTGTGTTATATAGAGTATCATTGAAATCTCCACATATAAGCCATGCACCATTAACCCAGTTTTGAATCCAAACTAAACTGTCCCAAAGAATTTTCCTCTGAAAGCATGATTAGAGGCAAAGATGAAAGAGATACTGATGTTATTGCTAACCTGAAATAGTTTGCAATTCAGGTGTATAGCTTGTGTATCCATAGAGAGGATTTGTACATCCACCAAACTAGGATCATATCCCACAATAATTCTCCCATAGCTGTGAGCTTGGTGGTTTGAGACAAACTTTCATTTTGAGCCCAATTTATTCAGGACTTTCAGTTTTCCATATCTAAGCTTAGTTTCCAAAATGGAAAAAATCCACGGTTGTGTGTTATAGACAAAATCCCTTAAAGCCTCCAACTTTTTAGGGCAATTAATCTCCCTCACATTCCATGCTACTATCTTCATAATTAAGCTAGGTTAAGTTTGGAGCCCTTTATTCTACTCCTATTAATTGTCCTTTTGGCCACAGCCAAGAATTCTCCAATGGTAAGGTCCTCCTCCTTATTTTCCGTAAGGAACTCAGGATTTACAAAATGCTCCTGTCCTTTTGAGGACAGATTCAGTATGGAAGGTTGATCATCCTTCACATATCCCCCCTCTTTATCTGCCTCCGTGTAAACAGCGGCCCCTTCAGTTTGAGCATCACCATTGTCTTCAGCACTGATCACTTCCATTCCATTTCTTGCATTCTCTATTTTCCCCTCTTTGTCTGCCATTTCTAGAGCTTTCTCAATATCATCTTATTCTATTTTGTCCTCTCCATCTTCAACTTTTTGAGCTGAACTGATGACCTCTTTCTGTTCTACTTGAGTACTTACATCCAACCCTATCAGCTCCTCATAATCTCCTCTAATGAAGGTCTTACCTGTAGGGACTCACTTTTTATCTTGGACAGTAGTGGACGGCTTCCATGGACATTGAACTGTAACCTTGTCCTCATAGAGTAAGTCATCAAGTCCCAATATCATGATAGGGATAGTATCTGGTAAAGAATTAGAAAGATTCATGTTGATACAAATTCTATCATAACCTAACCTCTTCTTATTTGTTGTATTATCATACAAACATAGATGTTTTCCAAGAAAGCTAGCAATCATACTCAATCCCTTTGTGGTCCAGTATTCTGGAGGAACATTGAAAAGATTTACCCACATTGGAATAGGCCTTTTGTCCTTGCAATCAATCTGGAATCTAGGTTGCCAAGGCTGTAGAAATAAAGGAAAACTAGTTATATGCCATGGCCCTTCTTCTACCACCTTCAAAGCTTGAGCCTTTGTAGAAAATCTAAATAGTATGTATTTGTCCTCTGCTATTACTGCTTCCACGAAACCTTTATTCTTCCAAACTATTAAAGCCCAATTTTGGATGATTGGGAATGCTGGTCTTTTGTCCCAAAAAACTTTAGGAGTGAGTTTTCCCAAGATTTGACTCCTTTTAAAATTTCTCTATCAAGATAAACTATACTTTTGCCATCTTCAATTTTTGGGGGGCAAAAATGCAGGGCAAGTTCTACAGATCCTCCCACAACTTGTTTCCATGTTCTCCTCTCAGGAGTCGGGTTAGCAGAAATAGGAGGAAGTTCTTTTGGAGGGGAGGTAGAAGTAGGTGCTAGGGTGACTAGTAAAGTGGGTTTAGGGTTATGGTTGAAAAGCTGCTAAGGAGTGGAAGATGGGGAGGGTAAGGGTGGAAAAGCCTCCTGGTAAGGTGTTTGAGTTGGCAAGAAAGAAGGGTTCTGTGAGTTCTGCATATTGAAAGGAGAAAGATAGTTGCTGAAAATGGAAAAGTAAAGAGACGGGAAAGTATGTAAGGAGTGGAAAAGACAAGGGTGCCTTTTAAGTGGGTGGAGGAATATAGCTGTGAGATTGTAAGCAGGGTTGGAATCGGGAGTATTGGAGGTGAAGGAATGGGAGGGTGAGGGAAGGAGAAGAGAAGAAGAGAAGAGTAACGAAAGCAAATGTCAAAAGCTATGGGAGGTTAGAGAGAAGGCAGAGCATCTCTCTCTTTCTAAACCTTCAGGCAATGTTAGTCCGAATATTAAAAAATAATGTTAAAATGCTCCAACTTTTTATTTTTTTATAATTCTAGCCCAGAGTTAAGTTCTTTATTAACATTGATGACTTAACATGTCACGTTAACTTATTATTTTTGACATGTGGCTACCACTTAAAATAACAGTACCATATATAAAATTTGTTATCTAGTAAAATAAAAGCATAGTAAATTAATGAAAACATAATTTGATAGCTTCCTCCTCCTCCCAAGTTTCATCTTCCTTGTTTTCACCTGTCTGGTCACTACACTTTGCAAAAAACCTGATGTTAAGGTTTCTTCAAAATATAAATCCTTAATTTTATGGGTTCTTTTCTTGTTTGGTTCTTGAATGTCATTTCTTTGATAGAGTTCGCTAATTTTTTATATTTTCTTTATTACATTGCAGAAAGCTCGCATTGAGATATAACTCTTTGAACATAAGGATTTAAGGTCGTATTATTGTAAGAATTTGCTTTCATTTTTAGGGTTTTTCTTTTACATAGTTTGGCTTATTATCTAACTGGGAAGTTATTATTTTAAAAGTATTAATGAACAAGATATTCACTAAGCCTTTTAGGGCTACAACTAATTTAAATGTTCTGTTTGCAAATGTTGATGGATGGATACTTATCGTGTTTGTGGAATTTTTTATTTGAATATCAAGTTTTTATTAATTTAATATAATTTTATTCTATTAAATAACAAATTTTATATGTGGCACCATTATCTTAAGTAATAGTCATATAAAAAAAATAATAATTTGACTTGGCATATCATTTTATCGACCCTAAGAATTTAAAGTTAGTCTATTTTTGTAATTTTTTTGTAAAAACTTAAAAGTTTGAGTATTTTAGTATTATTTTTTAAATTTCTATAAAAATGAGTAAATTTGCAGTTAGATATTCTCCACTTGGCAATATGAAAGTTGTATATATCGATATCCACTACTTTTGCATTAAAATTAACAAAAATACGGATGCAAACTAGTTGGTAGCTGTTCATAAATTTGTATGTCATTTCCTTCTTTGATGCTATTCCCTTGAGCTTGATCATCCACAGACGAACACAAACTAGAAAGATACAGGAAAAGAGTATTCGGTGAAGGTATAATTACATATATATATAAACGCATGCTCTCTTTCACATCAGTTTTCAGTACGTACAGTCTCTTCATACTTCAGACCCCCTGCTGTGTAGGTTCTGTCATCCAAGAACATGGCGACAACAGGTCCAAATCCCAACAACTTAACCTCCGGAGGAGAACTGGTTTCAGTGGGCAATCCCAAACCCTTAAACCCATTTGTTTTTGTTGCTAAATCGTTTGAAGAAAATTATCCTCCTGGATTTCTCAAAAAGGTACCATTTGTGCATGGCACAGTTTAGGCAATGTTTGCTTAGATCTAACTCTTTAACTACTTTTTCTTTCACTGTTTTCCGTGATCGTCTTCTGTAAAAAGTTAAAAATCATCATGCATGAGCAGGTGGTGGCAGAGGTTATAGCGACCTACTTGTTGGTGTTTGTGACGTGTGGAACCGCAGCAATTAGTGCAGATGATGAAAGCCGGGTTCCAAAGCTTGGAGCTTCAGTTGCTGGAGGCCTCATCGTGACGGTGATGATCTATGCAGTAGGGCACATCTCCGGTGCACACATGAATCCTGCTGTCACCACAGCTTTTGCAGTTATTAAACGTTTTCCATGGAAAGAGGTACTAAATTGGATATTGTTCACAAATTACTATGTTATGGTACATAGTTAAGTTCGGTTATGTTGGTTGTTTGCATAATGCTTGGTTAGTTTTCATCGACAAATATACAATGTCATGCACATCTGGTGATAGGCACAGGTGACCATAGTGGCAATATAGCGCGGTAGGACACTAGACCCACAGACCATTAGGTGGCCTTGTTTCTGGATCTCGTCAGTTTCTTCCAACCACAGTAGTAGTTTGGTATCTCTATCCAACTACTATAGGTCTAATTGGAGAGAGAGGGCAACGGAACTAGGGAATGTGTGGAAAAAAAATATTTGATAGTTACAAGATGATGGATATTTATGACAAGCACATGCATGGCTTTCCTAAGTCCAGACCTTTTCTCCCTTTCTATTTTTATCTTCCCGTTCTATATTAGCATTATATTCATTTAAAGGCCAAACTCTACTTCCCTACCACCCATTAGCTTATAATTAGCATATCTACGTGTATACATATATGTCTATATATAATAATAACCTTCTGGTATCGCACTCAGTCAGCCAATTGCTTTTATAATTTTTAAATTATAAGAAAGAAACTAACTTGTCAATTATTGTCCTCTAAGATGTGGACTAAAATTGTTTAATTTCTTATTCGGAGGGAATGCATGAAAAGAGGCTCAAGCTCAAAGAACCCTTTATTTAACGAGGCAACAAAATAGCAACAAGATGAAACTACAAAAAAAAAATGGATACAATACCCAGCTTTATAACTATTAACTCATGGGCAAGGAGTAGACTTATCATGAATTATTAACCTTAAGTTAATGAAAATATCTTCTAATTAAACTAGAAAAATAGTGCCAAGATCCTTTTAAAAGAAAAAGAAACACTAGCAATGGCACTGATATAGAGTCATAGTTCTAAGTTCCAAACTCTTCTGCACCTACTGGGAACTCAAATGGTGGAAAGAAAAAACAAAAATTGATGGCTTTGGAATTTTTTATGGCAGGTCCCACTTTATGCAGTAGCTCAGTTAACAGGAGCAATAACAGCATCCTTTACACTGAAAGAGCTACTTCACCCCATAAAACATTTGGGTACAACTGCTCCTTCTGGAACAGATTTTCAAGCTCTCCTTATGGAAATTGTTGTGACTTTTTCCATGATGTTCGTCACTTCGGCGGTGGCAACTGATAACAAAGCTGTAGGGGGCTCACATCATCATTGTTTACTAGAAATTGGGATCTCTCTATCTAAGGTTATAAGCCAATGCCATGCTTATTTCAATTATCTCTTAACATACAGGTTGGAGAGCTAGCAGGCATAGCAGTTGGTTCTGCTGTTTGTATCACGTCCATATTGGCAGGGTAAGTCAGTTACATCAAAACTCTTTTCTAATCCTTGTCAGTAAGTCATAATTCAGTCGGCACATTTCCTCTGCTTGTTTATATTGGAAGTCGAAAGCCCAATTTCGAGCCTTCTTTATGAGCTTTTAGTCATCAACAGGCCAGTATCTGGCGGATCCATGAACCCGGCAAGGACACTGGGACCAGCAGTTGCTAGTGAGTACTACAAGGGGTTGTGGGTATATTTCATTGGACCAGTGACAGGAACAGTGCTCGGAGCATTTTCTTACACGTTCATACGAGAAAGAGATACACCAGACCATCTCACTTCTCCGAGTTCTGTTCCACTGAAGGTTCGTAGACAGAGTGCCCATGAGGAACAACTCTGCACCAAAGACTCTCTAAACATTGTGTAAAGGGCCTGGCCCTGGAGAGCGGATGTGTTTGTAACTTCGTATCAATCGGTTCCTCAGCCTTCATGTATATTAGACTTGTACCAAAGGTGCCAGTAGCTATCTCAGTTACAAATATATCAAAATGATTCACATTTAAATATCGATTTGATATGTTATAATATCTTTAAGTATGGTGGAGAAAGTTAATTAATCGAAGCAATACAAAATTAATGACAGCAACATTGGAACAATTCGACTCCAAAAGATCCATCAGCGCCATCAAGCAGCTTTTTCAGATACCACAAAGCTTCCAGGGTTAATGGTAATGCTCTTGGTGCAGTTGTCAGTTTTGTAGATCCCAACAAGTCGATCAGCCAACTCAAACATGTTGTTTCTAAGGCTGTATGCGGCAAAAACATTAAGAACATGAGTTATGACGAGCAGCTGCAGCATAGAACTATTCGATGACATTACCTTATAATTATGAATTGAGCATCCTTTGTCCTATCCTTCACGTAATGTCCCACAATTGAAACATTTTTGAAATCTAGTATTCAACGTGAATTATGAGTAAAGAGAAGTAAAACAAGGAGCAATCATGGCAAGAAGATAATTGAGTTTTTTCTAGTCATTACCTAGAGCAGCGTCAATTTCATCCATTACGTAGAGTGGTGTAGGCTTGTAGTGATGAAGCGCAAAGACAAGAGCTAGTGAGCTGAGAGTCTGAAGACGGAAAACACACAAATGTCATTTATCCTAATAAAAAAGGTTCTTGTCGTGTCTCATGCTTCCTTCATGTACAACTAAATAATGGAAGAGTCAATTATGTATTGAATCACCTTTTCACCACCAGATAAATTGGCAATGTTCTTCCAGCTTTTCTTTGGTGGCCTCACACTGAAGACAACACCTTCTGAGAAGGGATCTAAGGAGTCTACTAGCTCAAGTTCCGCATCACCTCCAAGTGTAATCATCTAAATTTAATTCACTCGAGAAAAGAATAAGGAAAAGAGACTAAACAGGTGAAAAATTTATTACCACGTGCAAACTTAGGGTCTGGCTTGAGAAAAAAGACACAAAAGGAGAAATATGTAATCCGCAACCAGAAGAATACATCTAGCCACTGACCCACAACCAGTCAAAAGATACAATATACGAACCTGATACATTTCCTTCAGTTTCAGTGATATTGTGTTGAATCCTGTCATAAACTCATCTAATCTGCAAAAAAAAAAAAAACAATAAATCAGAGTCGCGCTCTAGGACACGATGAAGACCTAAAACATGGACATAAACAAGAATAGATATGCCTGCCTTTTCTTTCTCCATTCATCATACTGCTTTTTCATATCGTCACGTTGTTGAGTGATCATGTTCAACTCCCCTACTCGATCATTGTATAATGAAACTTTTTTCCGATATCTATCAAAGTTATATAAGATAATATCAACATACAATTAAACGCATGCATAGTTTCAGATCAAGTTAAACAAGATTATTCGTACTCCGAGATCGAATCTAGATTTGGGTTCATCTCCTTTAATTGTGTTTCTAGGAGAGCTACCATTTCAAGTGCCCTTATGAGGTCACAAGCATCGGTTAAAGTCCCGTCTGCAAACGTTGCTTGAAGCTTTTCGGGGTCAACTAGATCCCTCTGAATTCTGCCATAAACAAGCATACATTTAAATGTTCTTTCAAAATGCTCTGTCCACATTAAGGCCTATTCTGGATCCTAGAAATGGAATTAGAATTACAACTTTAACAGAATTTGTAACTAATGAAATTTTGAGTTATTTAGAGATAAAAGTATTCTTCATCTACTTTGGCAACTGAAACTGGGTGTATAACTGTCTAATTTCCATGCAATTAGGTATGGAATATAAACTTCAACTTCAACGACAGATAAGCCACGGAATTAAAGTCGACAATCTGAATCAAATTCTGACGTTCATAGCAGAGTTAATAGTTATTTTGCCACAAACTCAACTTACTGTTCCACATGATGCGTAAGAGCAGTTTGCAAATCATCAAGCTTTTTCTTGTAACCCTTCCCCTTCAATTCCAACTCTTTGTAGCTTTTTTTCATGTCTTGTAATTTATAATCATTATCAACCTTCAAAACAAGATTCAATTCTCATATTACACGACTTAAAAAAAAAAAGACATACGCACTACAAGATAAGGGAAGGAGAAAGCAAAGAACCAATAGGTACAATAATAAGATAATCCAGGATACAGTACCTCTGATGCGCGCAATTCATCGACGACCCTCTTAACATTTTCATAATCCGACTTTGCTTTATCCAGCACCTCCTTGTGTTGATCAATCAACTGCATTAGAGACAACGGACACTGTAAGAGTTTACCAGCCCATTTCCCACCAGTGAACCATGTGATCAAAGGTAAACGTAAAAGTAGAAAAAGCAGACCTCCTGTGTTTTCTTGTAGTTCTCTTGAACTGTAAATGCCTTTTCTTCTATTTCTTTGAAGATCCCTCTCATTTTATCCTTCTGCTCAGTTAGTCGTTCCTTTTCCTTCTTTGAGTCTTCGATCCCTTTAGTTAACTTTTTTATCATTTTCTGCCCGGTCTCTGTTTGAACTTTGTGACGATTGATCTCCGAGCTATTTTTGTCAATATCCTATACAGTGAACAGCAGCATGGATTAAGGCAGACAATGCAAGACAATAGCTTGACAGTTTAAAGACAAGTCATAACTTACTGACTGAATCTTGTTGACCTTTAACTTCTGAGCCTTCAGCCTTTCACCGCCTGCATTTTCTATTTTATTCTGAAGCTCCGAAGCCTAAAGCAGAACTCAAATGTAGTAAGCAATCAAAGAGAATCATCAAGGCAAAGGGCATTTTGTTCTCCAGTAGGAAAAATTGGAATCAACTATACTTGGAAAAGAATATTCACAGCAATCTAAAGGAAATAAGAACACTGACCACGACTGGTCCTCCACCAAAAACCCTTTTATTATTTGGAGCCTAGAAAAATTGGTTAGGGACATATACGGAGAAACTCAATATAATTACTTAACACACCTTTTCCTTCAACATTGCAGACCCTTGAATAAGTCTATCTATCTCTTTTTCTTCGGTACAAATAATTTTCTTGAGCTTCTCCAACCTATCAAGCTCATCCTTCTTTGGTCTCGATGCAGCCTCCAAGGAACCAAGTTGCTTTTCAAGATAACTATATTCTGAGTTCATGCTGTCAATCTGGTTGCGAGGAAAAATTCACAGAATGACTTTCCTTGTTACTCACAATGACAAAAGGAACCTTGGATAAAACAGGACAACAAATACCTCTTTCTGACTTCTAGCCAATTCCATTTCCAGGTTTTCAATTGTTTTTTCTGATGTCTGATAACACTTCACTGCATTAATCATTCTTTCACGGATGGCATTTAGTTTGTCAACAATGGCAGAAAGCTCTTTCTCAGAATTTAAAACAGCTTCTCCGGTTACACTTGCAGGTCGAACAGAGGTTCCCATCTTACCACCACGAGGCTTGGTGCCACCACCACTCATTGTGCCAGATTTCTCAAATAGTGCACCATCAAGCGTCACCACACGTCGGAACTCTGTGTTTCCACCATATGCAATTCGAGTTGCCTGTACATGCACAGGACACACAATCAATCTTCTTCCCTCTATGAAAGACTTCAAACAGCTGTTAGAAATATAAATCATATAGCACATGAATGCGGTATATCTTCAAAGATGTCATCAGGGCAAAAAATATATAATCAAATGAACACTAGGGATTGCAGGGAATTGTGGAGTTCCAAACTTCATCACACATCATCTTGTCAGAAATCCAAGGTCAGATTTTGTTCCAGTGCATTGCTGAATATAGCAAGATATTGCAGCATAAAGAGTTAACAAGTGTTTTAATTCAGAAAGAGTGGGCTGCTGTACTTCAACTTTCTCAGCAACATCATTCCTATTCCTTTCTAGATCTCTGAAAACAAGTGCTTTTCACCTAGAATCTTGCCAGTGAAACACAGGTAACCAAGTATTAGGTAACCATGTATTCAATTCAGGAAACTATAGATGCACAACTTGGAGGACCAAGGAGAACTATATCAGTTCAAGAATCTATTCCACAAGTTTTCAGCAGAGAAATAAGTAAAACAAATGCAAGTTCATTTTTGTTTCCACCATTAAAGCTAAAGAGCAAAGGTATGCAACATATAATAAAATGAGAATCAACCTGCTCAAGGTCCTCTGCTACTATGGTGTTACTCAAAGCTGCATAGAAAGCAAGCTTCATTCTTTCATCTTGGACCCTGACTAGATCAAAGAGACGTGGAACTCCCTCTGGAGTTCTTATGTTCTCCTTCAGCTTTGGCAAAAGGGCAACCTGTTTCTCCTGCATTAGTAAAAGAAAAATGCAATGCTGGAATCAAGGTCTCCTAAACACAAATAACAGTAGTCATTTCACAAGAATGTTTGGCATCCAAGCTCAAGCATCTCATCGCAAAAGAAAAACGTCATGATGCCAAACCATATAAACTTTATCAAATCCAAAGCTCAAAATCATGTTTTTAGAGAACTTAAAACAGAACACCTTTAATATATACAATTGCCAGGGTTGGCTCAAGTGTGACAAAAACTCGGTAAATAATTAGAAGATGCCATAATCGGGTCATGAAAAACTTGCAACTTGAATTGGATCTCTAATCCGAGTTCTATTCTTACCATCATCAACAATTCATTTAACTATTTAGCATCTAACTAATCAATCAAGCATATTTTCAAGTTTTAGGTCAATTTGAAGTGTAGTAATGAGACATCGTTGATACCAATATCATGAAAGTTGCAACTCCAAGTTTATCCCTTCTAAGTAGCTCAACGCATGCTTGGGCTGCAGCAGTTGTTTCCACTACGATGTAATCAAGTCCAGGACAAGCTGTTGAAATCGCAACATCATATTTTGCTGCAATGACAATCAATTCAACAACAAAAAGTGATCAGACAACAGAAGATTGTATAGTAAAGGCCCTATTATATGATCTCGTCACTGGACGATTAAAAAAAGAAATCCACCTTCCTTCCCTTATTGGTGTTCTTCCCTTTGGAGGAAGAACCGATGTTGAATGAAGTTTAGCTAGCTCTTGACATAGCTAGCTGAATAAATTACATTCAAAGTAACTAATGTTTTTTTTTATGATTTCGATACCTTTATTCATTGATAATTCTGTTGTTATATAGGTAGAAAAGGAAAATAACAACACATCTAACTAGGACTCCTATTATAGTAGAACTCTATTAAGAAACAAAAACCAAAAAGGATCTTTCAAAAGCTAACTATCCTTATCCAAATACTATCCTAATCTAATCTTCTATTATTTCTCCTATCTAAGTAAATTCTCCAGCCTTCTCCAGCTTATCAGTCGTTACCCAACTTCTTCCCTCTCCTTTGATAAGTTCTGCCCACAAAAGCATCCTTACCATTACTCCCCTCCTCGACATCGAGCTTGTCGTCAAGCTCGAATTCGGGATAAGCTTATGTAAAAGCCTCTAACTCCTCCCAAGTAGCATCTTCAACTAAAGAACCTACCCACTGGATTAGTAACTCCTGACGTCCCCTGTTCCACCGTGACTTCACCAACTGTTGTGGATGAGGCACAATTTTGCCATCCGCACTAGTGATAAGGAGGGAATAGAGGTGGGAGGATTACCTTTGAACTCCTTCAACAAAGAGATATGGAAGACATCATGAATACGACTTTTCAAAGGCAATTCCAACCGATAGGCGACAGCACCTATTTTCTCCAAGATCTTGAAGGATCCACAAAATTTAGTAGCAAGCTTGTTATACTTGCATTTTGCAGCACTCTGTTGGCAGTAGGGTTGGAGCTTAAGCCACACCTAAGTCCCCAGCTCAAACGACAATTCTCATCGCTTAGTATCATGATAATGCTTCATTTTTTGTTGTGCTTGCACTAACGCAACCTAACTTCAGTCTAAAAGTCATCTCGCTCCTTCAATGCTTGGTCGATTGCCTTGAATCTAGTGCTTCCTTCCACATAAGATAACAAACGGGCTGATTCCCTGCCGTAAGCCACTTTAAATGGAGTCATATAAAGTGAAAAATGGTAAGAAGTATTATAACAATACTCTACCCACGATAACCAATCCACCTAAGATTTCGGTCTATCCCCTACGAAACACTTCAAACACCTCAAATTCATTTCATATGTAGCAAGTTTGAAGTGGTGGGGGGCTAATTTGCTGCTAAAGAAGGTGATAGGATGGCCATTCTGCTGAAGTATTGCTCTAATTCCGCATCCAGCAACATCACACTCCACCACAAATATCTCTTCAAAGTTGGTAGTTGTAATACTGGAGCAGTTGCTAGAGCCTTCTTCAAATTATTGAAGGTTGTCTCGGCTTCCTCATTCCAATGGAAGGAATTCTTCTTCAAAAAGCTTGTGAGGGGAGTTGCTATTAGCCTATACTCTCGAATAAATTTCCTATAGTATCCCGCTAAGCCTAGG
Source organism: Erythroxylum flavicans (assembly GCA_027576715.1). Taxonomy (NCBI): domain Eukaryota; kingdom Viridiplantae; phylum Streptophyta; class Magnoliopsida; order Malpighiales; family Erythroxylaceae; genus Erythroxylum; species Erythroxylum flavicans. Next base: position 12,039,770 of record JANZXP010000008.1, on the reverse strand, counting down.
AATCCCCTTACAGCTTTAACGAAGTGTGGTATAGGTCAATCCACCACTTCTTGGATCTTGCTAGCATCAACGGACACACCTGCACCATGAATTACATGTCCCAAATATGCCACCTGTTTTTTCCCAAATGAACACTTTGATCTCTTCAAAAATAAGTGGTGAGCAAATAGTGAATCAAAAACTACTCGAATATGCTGCATATGTTCTTCCCATGTCCGACAGTGGATTAAAATGTCATCAAAAAAAACTAAAACAAATCGCCTTAGATAAAAATGAAATACCTCATTCATTAGAGCTTGAAAGGTTGATGGAGCATTAGTCAAACCGAAGGGCATAACCAAGAACTCAAAGTGACCAGGCTGAGTTTTGAACGCGGTCTTCTCCACATCTTCTTTATCCATCCGTATCTAATGGTAGACTGACTTCAAGCCTAACTTAGTGAAAAACTTCACTCCATGTAGTTCATCAAAAACTCATCCACCACTAGAATGGGAAATTTGTCTTTCACCGTTTGATCATTCAATGCACGATAGTCAACACAAAATCTCTATGTTCCTTCCTTCTTTTGGACTAGCAGTACGGGTGAGAAGAATGGGGATCTACTGGGCCAGATGATACCTTGTTTCAACATCTCATCACATTGTCTTTCAATCTCTTCCTTTTGCAAAAAGGGTACTTATACGGTCTCACAACCACTAGTTCTACCCCCGGAATAAGAGTGTGATAAACCACTAAAGACATACTTTCGCAAAAAGACTAAGTCAAGAGCAGATAATATAATTAATTAGTTGGCAATTATTAGAGGAAAAATAGCAAGAGTTGTTAGTTTCAAATTTTCAGTAGAAGTGGGTTACTAAGTTTTAGATTTTCAATAGAAGTGGATTCCTTGTTGTTATCTACAATTAAGTCTCTAGGAGTCAAGTCTATAAATAGGTCTATAGTAATTGTTAGTGGGGTGTGCGTATCTTTCTATTTTTAATATATTCTTGGAGTTTAGGAAGCTCGAATTGTCTTTTGTTATTGGTGTGGGTGTCTATGAGATTCTCCAGTACTCTCTACATCAGTTTATTTGCATTCAATAAACCATCGTATTTTTCCTTCCCAAAGCATATTCTTTATTTCCCTCTAATTCTATCAATTTGGTATCAGAGACATAAAATCCTACGATGGTAGTTGGTACCCGCAACTCTTCTTCTGCGCCACAACCACCTCCACCACCAACCAATCCAAACACAACTTCAACAGAAACTAATCAGTCTCCTGAAATAGTACTCCAACAACTCAGCGCTCTTCCATAACAATTGGCTTCATTAACAACGCAATTGCAGAGGTTGGATAATCGAATCGAAGAGTTAGCACAACAAAAGTTTCAAAATAGCCGACAGACCTTTAGTGGAGAATCCAGTCGACCTCCGAAGAAAAAGAATGTTATTACGAAAGAGGAGGAAGCATATGTTGAATGGGAAAATCATTACCCCCGAAGAATCCTTGCAAAGATGGATTTTCCTAGATTTGAGAATGGAGATCCACGGGAATGGATTTTGAAAGAAGAAAAATATTTTCGACATTACCAAACCTCGGAAGATCAAAAAGTTGATGTGGCTTCGATGTATTTGGAAGGGGAAGCCTTGGAGGTGTTTTCATGGATCAACAGTAACCAAATCATATATGATTG
>JANZXP010000008.1:12026598-12037995 GCA_027576715.1 Erythroxylum flavicans | reverse complement strand
TTTAATTCTCTGAAACGTTTGTGGCAAGACTTAGATTTGTTTAATGACTATGAATGGAAATCCCCTGATGACTGTAACTATGTTCGAAAATAGTAGAGAATAACCAAATTTTTAAGTTCTTAATTGGACTTAATGTTGAGTTTGATGAAGTTAGAGGCAGGATTATTGGAAGACAACCACTTCCTACCATTGGAGAAGTCTTTGCATAAGTCCGACGTGAAGAGAGTAGACGGTGTGTGATGCTTGGAAAATGAAATCCCACGCCTACTATTGAAACCACAGCATTAGTTGCTGAGAATACTACTGGTCATACTAAGAAGATTGGGGAAAAGTCACGGGTCTGGTATGACTATTGCAATAAAGCACAGCATACCCATGAAACATGTTGGAAACTACATGGAAAGCCTACAAATTGGAAGGGATCACATGAAGGCAAATTTAATAAGTTGAAGGAAAATTCTTCAACTCACAATGAATCACAAAAAATCCCATTAGCACATGAGGTGGATGCTGGACAGCTCTCTCAAGAGTAGATTAATTACATTATGAAGCTACTAAAACCCAAATTTGAATCATCAAGTGCTCCTAATGCTTCTGTGGCACAAACTGGTAGTGTTTTTAATGCCTTATCATGTTTCTTTCCATACAATTTCGCTCCTTGGATCATTGATTCAAGAGCATCTGACCATATGACCAGTTCCTCTAATTTATTTAATACTTATGACCCTTGTTCTGGTCATGAAAAAATCCATATAGCAGATGGATCACTTTCTGCAGTAGCTGGTAAAGGTTCAGTAACTCTATCCTCAAATATCTGCCTTAAATATGTCCTACATGTTCCAAAACTAACGTCTAATCTGCTATCTGTGAGTAAACTAGCCCGTGACTCTAATTGTACCATTACATTTTTTGACTCATATTGTGTCTTTCAAGAACTAACTTCGAGGAAGATAATTGGCAGCGTTAAGTTGATAGATGGTCTCTACTACTTTGTTGATGACAACTTGAAGAATAAAGAAGCTCATGGCTTAAGTAGTATTTGTTCTACCCCTGCTAAAGAATAGATTTTACTTTGGCACAATAGATTAGGACATCCTAATTTTTCCTATCTCAAAAGACTATTACCTCATTTGTTTAAATTTGTGGATTGTTCAAAACTTCATTGTGAACAGTGCATTTTATCCAAAAGTCATAAGATTTCTTACCCCACAAAACTATATCAATCCTCCAAACCATTTTACTTAATTCATAGTGATGTTTGGGGTCCATCCCATGTTAAAACTCTTACCGGAAAAAAATGATTTGTAACTGTTATTGATGATCATACTCGGCTATGTTGGGTTTATTTGATACGTGAAAAATCTAAAGTTGCTCAAATCTTTCAAAATTTTTATACCATGATTGAAACTCAATTTCATACATGCATTGGTATATTTCACTCTGACAATGGTACCGAGTATTTTAATGAAATCCTTGGAAATTTTCTTAAGTCTAAAGGCAATGTTCACCAATCTACATGGGTTCACACTCCTCAACAAAATGGTATTGCCGAGAGAAAAAATAAACATTTACTAGAAGTCTCTCGATCCAATGTTTACAATGAATTTACCCAAATATCTTTGGGGTGAGGTTGTTTTGACTACATCATACTTAATTAATCAAATACCTAGCCGTGTTTTGAATTATGCTACACCCTTAGATATGTTTAACGTTTTCCTGAAAATAGACTTTACTCTACTCTTCCTCTTCAGGTCTTTAGGTGTACTATATATGTTCACAATTCAGCTAAGGGAAACTCCAAACTAGATCCAAGAGCTAAAAAAGTTGTCTTTATTGGTTATGCTCCTAGTCAACGAGGTTATAAGTGCTACAATCCTTTAACTCGAAAAATTGTTGTCTCTTTGGATGTCACATTCCTAGAATAGGAAAAAATTTTCCTTCAAGGGGAGAACTCTAATGAAGCAGAAAATTTTTGGGTCATTACTCCTAAACCGCTACCCACTATCATTATTGATCATAATATAATTCCTAATAATGGAGCCAAAGATACTACTTCTAATCTGTCCATGCCAGGAAATTCCGATTCAACCAAGGGGGAGAAATACTATTATCTATTCCTAACGAACGAAATACTGAGCTTCGTGTTTATACTAAGAGGAAGAATCAATTGAGAAGTAGAGAACAGCCTACAATGCATGGCCTTTCAAATCCCTAGGAGAATGAACCTGGGAACACTTCAAGTAACCCTTCTACTATTTTACCCCTTATGGTACCTAGTAATGATCAACCTATACCTACCGACCCACAACTTACTGGTGATTTTTCTACTTATCTCTCTGCTAATAATTACCTATCCGTAGCATTTAGAAAAAGGAAACGGACTTGCAAAAATCATCCCATATCAAAGTACCTAGCCTATGGGAAACTATCACACACACATAAATCATTTATCTCTAAAATCACTAACCTGTTTGTGCCAAGAAACATTCAAGAAGCTCTTCAAGATCCAGATTGGAGATCAGCTGTCTGGAGGAAGTAAATGCACTTGAGAAGAATAAAACTTGGGAGCTTGTGAACTTCCCTAGGGATAAAAAGCTGGTAGGCTGCAAATGGCTCTTTACTATTAAGTCTAAGGTTGATGGTAGTGTGGAAAGGCTGAAGGCAAGATTAGTTGTTGAGGGGTTCACTCAGACATATGATACTGACTACCAAAAGACATTTGCTCCTATTGCAAAGGTAAATACAATTTGGGTATTGCTATCCTTGACTGTGAATTTTGAGTGGATGTTACATCAACTAGATGTAAAAAATGCATTTCTTAATGGAGACTTAGAAGAAGAAGTCTTTATGAGCCTACCTCCAGGATTTGATGATACCTATGGGAGAAATAAGATGTGCAAGCTGACGAAGTCATTATATGACCTAAAACAGTCCCCTAGAGCATGGTTTGATAGATTTGGAAGGGCAGTGAAGGGCTACGGCTATTGTCAAAGTCAGGCTGATCACACATTGTTCTACAAGAGGTCCAAGGCACGTATGCTAGCTATCCTTATTGTTTACGTCGATGACACTATCATAACTGGAGATGATGTATCTGAAATAGTAGAGTTGAAGAAGAGATTAGCCAAAGAATTTGAGATTAAAGATCTCAGACCCCTCAAATATTTCCTTGGAATGGAGTTTGCTAGATCTAAGGATGGAATATTTGTAAACCAAAGGAAATACAATATGGACCTATTGAATGAGACTGGGTTACTAGGATGCAAGGCAGCTGATACTCTAATTGAGATTGGTGTAAATTTTAGACCAGTTCAACCTAAAAACATTATTAATAAGGAGAGATACCAGCAACTGGTTAGGAAATTAATATATCTATCCCATACCAGACCTGATATAGCTTTTGTCGTGAGTTTAGTCAGTCAATTTATGCATTCTCCAGGCCAAGAACATCTAGATGCTGTATACAGGATACTAAGATATCTAAAAGGAACTCCCGGACAAGGTTTAATGTTTCGAAAGCATAACAACCTTCGAGTCGAAATTTATACTGATGCCGATTAGGCAGGGAGTGCAACTGATAGAAAATCAATATCAAGTTATTGCACATTTGTTGGTGGTAATTTGGTAACTTGGAGGAGTAAGAAACGAAGTGTTGTTGCAAGAAGCAATGCCAAAGCTGAGTTTCGTTCAGTGGCACATGGAATTTGTGAAGTTTTATGGATTAAAAGGGTACTTGAGGAACTACAAATTCCTATTTCAGTTCCTATGAAAGTGTATCGTAACAACAAAGCTGCAATTTCAATTGCTCACAACCCTGTTCTTCATGATAGAACAAAGCATGTTGAGGTTGACAAGCATTTCATCAAGGAGAAGATTAAAGAAGGATTAATTTGTGTTCCCTATATTCCAACATCACAACAATAGTTGATATTTTCACAAAGGGATTACACAAAAGGCAGTTCAATGTTCTGGTTACCAAGCTGGCTATGGATGACATTTATAAGCCAGCTTGAGGGGAAATATACAGCTGGATATTTCCTAAATAGTATTAACTCCTCAAAAGTCATCAAATTTGATCCGGTATAATGTATCAGATCAGATATTATGTACAAATATTAGTATATTATGTACAGATATTAGGATATTATGTATAGACATTAGTTTCCTAATATAGCTCTCTCTAGCTCTATATATACTTGTACCTATGTATTGATCAAGTGAAACAGAAATAAAACAGTTCAGTATTTCCGCAGCTTATCAGCCGTTACTCAACTTCTTCCCTCTCCTTTGATAAGTTCTACCCACAAAAGCATCCTTATTACTGTATCACTTTATTTGTTACTAAGAAGAATGGCATGAACATGAGCTTATCAAATACAACAAGGATGTTATAATTGAACATAACAATCTACGAATACCATCTAAGCAGCAAGCACTGCCTTCAACATATAAAACACAACTTTGAATTTATTGTCCTTGAACAACATGAAAATATCAAAGTGGATCACAACATAAAAGAATCCAAACATATAATTCAATATGATCAAAATAGAAAAAGAAGCTTGCATATCACATTTTGAATTCATAAGCAATCTCACCATCAATAGCACCCAAATCCCCCATACGACCATATATTCCCTCAATTTCATTAGATTCCTTGGCCCGAAGAATTGCTTTCAAAACTGATCCTTGACTTCTTTCAGAATCAACAACTTGTTTAAGTTCTGCAACCTTCTGTTGTGCAGCTTGTTCAAGAGGCATCAGTGCTTCTTGCTCTTTGAAGCAGTCCTGTAAAAGATTGTTAACATAAGATAGCACCAAGGCAGTAGAAAAGATAAAAGCATGGTTTCGATAATCATCATAACAGGACATACTTGCTCCACTTTGTGTGCTTCTGTTGCTTCAGACTTGTGCTTTACAATATCACTTTGCATTTTGGCAATGGATGTTGTTTTTGTTTCAATTCTTCCCAATATATTGTCCATCTGCTTGCGAGCATTTTCAAAAGCTGCATAGCCAGCTTCATGCTGTAACAGTGAACAAACATTCAACTAGTGTATAACACCCTTCGTTAAAGAAATTAAGAATTTTTCTGAGTTCCTAGTTTTGTCTCAAGGTATCTTTATAACTTCGAACTTCGAACTCCATAGAGTAGTACAGAGACACCTATATGGATCATACCAGGATAGTAGCAAATTAGAAGACAAATATGTTTTAAACAATGAGGATAGATTGTAGGCACTAGAACATTTGTTATCCATATTATCATCTCATAAACAGTTAATATAACATGAGAACCCCACCTTTTCAATCAAAAGCTTACTCTCTGTGCTAGCAACTTCAAGTTGTCCCCTGTGATCAATCAATTGTTTTTCCCATGGTTCAAGTTCAGCACGAACTGTGACAAGCTCAGAGCGATATCTTTCAGTTTCAACTGTTTAAAAGACAAATTACCAGGGATAAATTAGTAGAAAAGGCACAGGAGAAAATTACTGTTGATAATGAAACGGGATCAATTATAAGTAACTTAAGCTGATCCTTTTAACTTGCAGAGCAATTATTTGTTGAAATGTTGAATATGACTGCCTAGATTAAACAGAAAAATATATCTAAAAAGAAAAGAAGATCAACAAAAAACTAAGGTTCACAAGTTTAATTCAAAGGCCACCCTTTCACTCCAGAAGATGAGCCTTTATTAATCTTATTCTCCAAATAAGTTGAATCATACACGTTCATACGGCCAATTCCTTTGGGTAATAGGTAACCTTCCACTAACTTGTGTGCTAAAATTGCACCTAAAAGGAATCAACTTTTGTTAGTGAAATGAAAACAATTAAACCTTTTGAATTCTCCACAATATCCTCTAGTAATTTCTCCTCATCCACCAACATCTGTTGCAGCCTTGAAATATTTTCCTCAAGTTTTGGAAACATGATAGTGGAGTCCTCACAATCCTTCTGTAAGTTTTCAATCTTAGAAGAGTCCTGCCAAAAAAAAAAGAGAAGTGAATCGATAGCATAGAAATAGGTTATTCACATTTTTGCTTACCTTCTCAAGCTTTTCCTCGAGCTTCTTGATCTTTTGCTTCATGTGTTTCAGATCCTCCCGGTATTTAACATCCTGTCTTTCAAATTCCTTAAATTCTTCCTTACAATTTCGAAGGTCATTGTCAAGTTCCTGAACTCAAAAGATGCAATTGAATTGCCACTCAGTTTGTAAGAGCTCCGAGAATTTAATAAGAACAAATGAAAAGGTCCATGATGGATAATATATGATATGAATTCAACCATCATTGTAAAATATTATGCATACAAACCTCCTGTTTTTTCATATATTTGTTGTGCACCGTCTCTAGATCCTTCAATGTTTTATGACTGTTTTCAATCTTCTCTCTGAAGAAAATGAAAAAAGATTCAGCATATGCAATTTCTGACAATAAAGAACGTACAGTGAAGAGTCACAAAAATAACCTTTCAGCCTTCAAACTTTCTTCTAAGCTAGATACATTTTCTTGAATTTTACTCATTTTTGCTCCAGTATCTTCATAAGCCAATTTAGTAGCTTTCTCTTGCCATTTCAGGTGTGATAACTCTTTCAGCATGTAAGTCTCTGCCTCATTCTTGACATCCTATTCAATGAAATAAACCAAAATGCTTTGCAAACACTTTCAAAGATCAGCAACAAAGTGCAACAAACTAGACAGCACAAAAACCTCTAAGCTATCTCTTTCCTTCTCAGCTAACTTAACCATCTGCACCACCCCAGATCGTTTCTCATTCAGGGACTCCAGCCTATGGAAGAAAGTATCATATAGAGTGAGATCTGACTTTAATCTAAATCAGATTCATAATGTAAATAGTCTTCAGCAAAATAGCAATGCCTGAAAGAATGGAGACAGCGCTGGTCACACAGCACATAAATCCATAAGATTCCACCGAGTATTTCTTAGTGAGGTGAACGCTAACACATGATAGCACCATTACCACCTTATTTGGAATGAAACCTAAACCAGAATCACATAACATTTTTATGATACATCATCCTTGGACAAGTGATAGATCCTATTCAAGAAGTGTGCCATTATGATCCTAATTACCAAAATTCTAAACTTTCATATTAGGTTTTCAAGGATAGAAAACGTATATAAGCACCGATTTTACCCCTGGATTTTGCACTCGAACAGATAATAAATACAGATGTAACATATTGCAGCAAGGATGTCAACACAGAAGCAAGAGCAATTCAGCTTGTTTATGAAATTAGAAAACAAAGTACTCACTCCTTAAATGACTCGTCAATTTTCTCAACATATTTGTTAGTCCCAATTATATCCTCCAGATATTCAAGAAACCCTTCATCATGAGGTCCTTGAGCCTTCGGCTTCATCAAAGAAATCTGCTCAACTTCACCCTAAAACAAAAGAAAGAAATGAAGCCATTAAAACAACATAATGTCATACAAATTGAACCACTGAGCTACAATAACAAACCTGAAGAATCAGAAAACGGTTATTGTCCAGGTCAACACCTTTCCCTTTGAGCATCTTGGTGACCTCAGTGAAATTACTAGCACGGTTATTGATGTAGTACTTGGAAGAATTATCCCGAAAGGCAACCCTGGTGATTACAAAATCTGTTCCTGGAACAGCTTCATAGGTTCCATCATCCTAAAAGGTTTTGGAGCTTTAGTATTGAGTATTTCCCTTATTTTCAAACTCTTTCTCATTCTAAACATAACAGCATAAAATGTGAAAGCATACATCATTTTTCTCCTAATAAACAAACCCAGCTGTAAACAAAGGGAGTAAAGCCCTTTACGTTACAGTAAGAAAAAAACAAATTTCACATCCAAAAGAATTACCAGGTCAATGATTTCCTGAAAATGAACAGAAACACCAGCACTCTCCAGATTCTGGTGATTGGTAGAATTGTGAATAAGCTCCGAAACTTTGTTAAGTCTCATCTGCAAATTCAAATGGGTGCATAATAAGTAATAGACTAGAAAAACTAAAACTAAAAGAGAAAATCCCAACATTTCACCCTGCCTTTAATCACCAAAAGAACACATTATTCTAATAATCAAAAAACCTGCTTCGCTCGCTTTCCAAATACGAACAGCATCGCGTCTATTACATTGCTCTTTCCACTTCCGTTTGGCCCAACAACAGCAGAAAAACTCTGATACCAAAGCAGAAACAACAGATTAGAGAAAGAGAGAAGGAGAATACATTCTTTTAATTATCAACTTCGGGAACAGTTCATGTTTGTAAATGAGAAACAAAACAGAAAAGAAGCGAGAAATTTCCAGACTTTAAGAATTTACAACAGGGATGAGCACAGTTGCTTGGACCCCGAAATCGGCTTCGAGATTCAAAATTTCAAAACGCCAACACATTCAATCAGACACCAACAAACTGGACAAAGTTTCGAAGTCAAACCTTGTGAAAAGGACCAACGCGCTGTTCACCGGCGTATGACTTGAAGTTCCGCATCACCATTTCCTTGATGGCAAGCCTCTTGCCGGCTACGCCAGATCCGGCAGTGCGGGCCGTGTCCGACTCGCTGACCATGAACTCGTCCCCCATTGCCCAAGTCAAGTCAGTTCCTTGCCCTTGTGCTTTACTTGTAGTAGATAGATTGCAGTTGAAGACTCATGCGCTTTCCTCTCTTTCTCTATTTGAAAATATGGAGAATTTTTTAGGACTGATGTGTCACTCGGGAAAAAAGAAAAATTGGAAATGGTTTTGGCGGGAAAAATTAGTTTGGTTGGGCTATTAGTAAATGGACTATATTCAACTTGTTATGGCATTTGGATGCGTCTTTCTTTTTGACTGTGTGGTGAAGTAAATTGATTCATAAACATACCTTTTTATCTTAACCAAATCTTTTTAGTATTGTGATTGTCTTACTCTTAAATTAAATTTATTACTACGTTAAAATGTATCCTTACAAAATCTATCTGTTAAAATATATATGTCACTTAGTATATAATAAAGACATTCTATTTATTAAATTTGTGGACATCAACTGTTATTTTTAAGAATATGTTCTATTAAATCGTACATCATTCTTGTTTGGATTATCTGAAGTCCACATGTTTATGTGGAAACGAGGGAAGTGAAGTTTGAGTGAATGGACCGTCTGACATGCCAACATAAATAGAGAACTTTATTGAAGAAGTTCCAATGTAACATAATTATCAAGGAACTACTTAGCAGGAACAATAATATTGTTTTTGACATTAAGACATGTTAATCCAATAGAGTGTAATTTGTGTAGAAAAAGAAGTAATCGGTCAACTAATTTCGTGCAAAGTCCAACCTAGCAAAGCTCCTGATAAGGTGTACAGCTCATCACAAGCATGGCAACTGCGATGCCATCACCTTGTATAGCTAGCTCGACAATTAATTAGTCTTAGCTAAAAATGAAGTATGTAGAAATAATCTCGGGGGTGTTTGGTTGAGGGTAATGGATATTCTATTACCCATCTATTCCTAATAATTAAGTATTTCAATATTTGGTTAACACAAGGCCAACAGAATAAGCATTCCTAAGATTAATAATTCCCAAACGTGAGGAAATAGATAAAGATGACATGAACTTATCTTTACCTATTCCATGCACATCTGGAATAGGTATACAGATTGTGGACAAGTTCGTCCCTCTCCTCCCACCCGAAAAATCGTCTCTCATGTTCCTTTCAACCTGAAACTCTCACTCATGCATCGTCTGGTCTCACTCACTCCCAGTGGCTCTGTCTTCCTCTTCATGCTCTCGTCTCTTTTCTCTACTTTCTGGTCTCGTCTCCACTTTCGCTACTACCTACAAAAGCCAAGGGACCGTTGCAACTCAAACGGGGTTAGTCTCCATCCAATTCTGTGTCAAACAAAACGAAGTAATGCATATAACCAACCAAATCAATTATCAATTGTTTTATCAATGGGCAGACTAGCATCTGTGCAAAACCAAGCACATAAAACCCACCTCCAAGCAATGCCTCTTCCTGTCTAACTCTCTCTCTCTCTCTCTTCAAAACGTTGCGTTTTCTCCCCAACAGACACCAATTTGTTACCAGAGGTACGTTTCCGACCGGTCATCTATTGCTTCAGTAATATTTTTTACTGTAACACAGGATTACATCTATGTTTTGTGTATTATTCATGCGATTCTCTTGTTGATTTTGATCATCATCCATCATTGATCGTTATTTGGTTGATCAATTTCATGCTATTAGTCTTGATCGTTCATTTTGATTGTTCCTGGGCATCTTGATGGTTATGACTTATGGGTTGTTAGGTAAGTAGACATGTTCTATTACATCCACTTCTTGCGAGTCTAATGAGCTCTTTAAGGTTTCATTTGCAATAATTATTTTAAGCTTCAATAAATTGTCTCCAGTAACTCATTTTTGTCATTTAAATGCTGATCTCTATGTTTTCTTACATCCAAGTTCGTAATTATTTCCAACAACTGCCCTCCTCTTCGGAAATTTGAGATTGAATATTATGCTATGTTAGCAAAGGTCGGAGTCCATCATTACAATGGCAGTAAGCATCTCTATTCTATATCCATGGTTGGTAAATCTTCCTGTGTTAGACATGATTGTACTTGGCAGTGATGTTTTAATGGGGACAACTCTGCATATGAGATTGATACAAGATATAAACATGCAGTTGAAACAATCATGGTTGTTAGTAAATCAATATGCAATTGTTGGTATTATTGTTGGGATCTTTTTAGGAATCTTTTAAATACATCTAGATGTAAAATCGTATTTTATTTGCACTGCAACTTGCTCTCTATTAGCATTTACACGCTGTTATAGTTATGTTTGCATTGGTTTTGTTGTTGGTTGGGAGTTAAGGTAACTGTTTTATGTTGTATTTCTGTTTCGACTTTCTTAATGTTGTTGTTGGATTTGTAACAATTTACCTATTTTTACTATATTGTTTGGCAAGATTCAGTCTTGTGGATGCTTGTAGGGCCAATTCATACTATTAGTCGATGATCGTTGCAATTTTAGACTTGCATCTTTAAAAATGTTGCATTGTCATTTCAGTCAACATCAATTTGGGTACTGCTTGTGGGAAATACTTCATAGTCTACTACCTTGATGTTATTGACCAAGGCATTTATCATTACAACTATGCCTTTATATTTCTTGTAAATTTAATTAAATTGATTTTTCTTGTTTTGTTAATCTAAAAAAACCTTCTAATATGATCCCTTCTGCTATGCAAGTGATTCTAACATCAGTAAGAGTATGCCTGAACATTGATTTGATATGGCTTGAGCTTAAAAATCTCTTTACTAGTTAGTTCGGTTTTGGCAAGAACAATTTTGTGTGAACTTTGTTTCTGTGTTCTTCAGTTATGTATTTGTAATCATGACTTGAAAT
>JANZXP010000008.1:12004045-12014146 GCA_027576715.1 Erythroxylum flavicans | reverse complement strand
CACTTATTTTGCCACACCTCCTATAGGGTGCCACATGATCCTTTTAGAGGATTTATCGAGAACCTGTCTTTCCCGACGTACTGTGTAATTTTGAATTTTTTCCCTTAAAAAAAAAGGAATAGGATATATGCTCAGTCCGTGAAATTCAGGCATTGTATAGTTTAGTCCTGGTTAGTTGTGGTGACCATAAAGCTGTCGGTCGATACATGTGCAAAGGCATAATACCTCACATGCCCAGCCCACCAGTTTCTTGCTTAGACACGAGATGGGGAACACACAACACCGACTTCACCAATGCCATTTGCATCCACACCAGGACCAACATTAAACAAATATACCTCCTGTGGATCTCTCCGTACACTAATCATTCAATTGCATTAAAATCTAATGCATATTGATAACTTCGAATTTTGTATCTTAATAACGTTTTATAGAATTCAGTGTATACTAAAGTGGAGTCATTTAGCATGGAGATACTTTAATTCGGAAGTTTTATTACGGAATAATTCCTATAAATATTTAGGTTTGAATATTTTTATAGGTCTCCGCTTAATTTGGCAACTAATCCAAAAATACTTAATTCCAGACATAAAAATGATGCGATGGATTAAATATTCATAAATGAAGACCGAAAGGACTTGGAGAGTTAAACATGTTCTTGCATGTGTATGCACATGGAAGTGTGCTTATTTCTGGGAAAATCATGATCATTCATGCCCCCAGAGATATCTCTGGTCGTCTAATAATCTTTTGCCTCAACTTGCTTCTTGGTCGCTCTCTTTTCGGTTTCTCAGCTGGAAAATTACCACTTTTTGAAATGAGCTTTTTAGTAAGAAAATCGGAAAAGGATAGGTAGAATATGTTTTTGTTTTCAATGAATAAGAGTAAGGTTTAGAAACGGAATGCAGACAAAGAGATGATCATGGTGCTTTCCAACACCATCTATATTGCAAGATACGACCATAATGTCAAGTAATCGCAAATAGTTTGCGTGATAGTAGGCCTTCTCTGAATAGGAGGCCTCACATGCTAAGGTTTTCCATCTCATGAACCGGCTTATAATATATTGGAATCTGTTTGTGGATCGGCCCAGATCCAAGGGCCATCAAATCTTAATTAGGTGTCATTTTTTAAATCCAAAACAGTGTCACCATGATTTAAAAGGCTTACCTTCTGCTCTTGGGACCATCCATTTTCAAGCACCAGTGAGCTCTCTCGTAGAACAAGAGATCCAAAGCGACACTTTTTAGCTAAGCTAAGGCCACATGTTCGAGACATCCATGTTCTGTTGTGAGAAATAAACCCAATACTTCCATTGAAAAGCCCACTTCAATTGCATTGGAGACTTCCCAAGACACCCTCAAAGCTGGAGGGAAATAAATATTTTTTTCAATAATATATATATATACCTTTTAATTTCTTTTGATACAATTTTATCATATGTCCAACTGACTGGGATAGAAGTGATTGCCACAAAATGCAGCTACCAATTCACATTAATTCTTCGTATTCTCTATCTGTTCGGTAGATGGTGACGTGCAAGCTGGGAGAGAAGGATTTCATCCAAGCTTAAAAGAGCAGCAATACTTACTAGAAAGACGAGGACCAAGCAAATGCTGTAATTGTGTATTCTTGAGACCACTGAATTCGGAGTAAATTGAATGTAATAATCACCCCTCTTTACCTTGCCAAAAAGCAAATCAATAGAGGAGACAGAATCAATTATTAAAAATAAAATCCCGATTTAGTAAAAATTACCTCAAATTTAGAATAAACATTTTATTTTGATTTTTATCTTGTTTTCAGTGCTTGCCTCATCTATTTTCTAAGTTATGACACTATATGGAGCAAATTGTATTAACTCATCAAATTTCAAGTCACAATTCCTCCAGAACTCTTATAGTAGAGCGACTAGCTAGCTAGCTAGCAAGCAAGTCACCACCATCACCCTTCTCAAATTGAAGAAGGAAGTCAATAACAACAAATGTGGAATAATAGGTAGAAATGCTTTAATGTATTTCACCTTCACTGTAACGAGCAAATATGGCCGCGTACTCTCAGGAAGATAGAAGATTACCGCTGAAGTTTTTCTCTTCTTAAGCATCTCTTTCCACTAAACAGCTATTTGTTTGAACTTTAAGAGTCAATGACATCAGTATTTATGTGGTATGAAGAGAGAGGGAGGTCCTGACAATGGTCCAAAAATTCATCTCGTAAGATCATTCAAGCTTTTGTTTTGTCAGGGACGAAGAAAAGTAATTTTCTTATTAGTTACTTTTCTTTTTCTGTACGTCCTTTCAAGCTCTGTGTCTTTGTTTACATTATCTGCTATTATTATCTTCTAAACCATAGAATTTCCTAGTTGCAGACCATGTGCACAGAGAGGCCTACAACAGTCAATAATTTGGTGGTTAACACACAACAAAACGATCAAACACAATGAGCTAAGTTGTGGAAAGATATCTGGTACCTAGCTGTAGCTGTGGGTGTATTGACTTTTCATTTTCTTGTTATGAACTTAAAAGAGCTATCACCATTTTAGTAGTCGTAAGTTTTTGTTTAAAGTTTTCACAGTAAGTTGTGTAACCCCCCATAAGAAGCATGTGGGGTAGGAGGCAGATGTTAAGTAGCTGTTCTTCCACAAAACCTCATAATTTTCGCTCTCACTTGAAGAAATTTAAGTTCCTGTACAATCATGGAGGAGCATTAGGTAGATTTGTCAGAAGTGCAATTATTGCTTTGTATTCTCACATTTCTTGGGTTGCTTTTGTTTATTATTATCATTTTGTTGTGAAACTTGCCTTCATGGTTCATGCTCCATCCCCGATCTCATCAACAGAGAACCATCGCATGTATATCCCGCCAATTGACCACTTCCAAGTTCCACCTACTCACTGTAGCTGTTATTTGCTAAATTCACAGATCTCTATGGTTTCGTTTCAAGAGAAGAGTTTCTACGGCCCTGGAACAACTTTGTCAATATTATAAAGACAACTAAAGGTACAAATAATTATTTAAATAATGTTTTGTTTCATTTATGTGTCTTTGCCTTTTTTAATTTTTTGTTATCATTTTTTAAATAAAAAAATTTATTTAAATATTAATATCAATATAATTAAAGATAAAAATAAAAAATTAATGTTATCAATTAATTAAATAATTATTTTCCTTTTAATTTCTCATACAATATCTATTAATAAATATTAATAAGAAATTTATTATAATATATTAAAAATAAACAATTATATAAGTAGATAGTTTGTAAACTAATATTTATTCATTTTAATATTTAAAATTAATGATGTTATTTAGAACTAAATATTTAATATATTATTTCATAAGTAAGTATAAGGTGGAACTCTCTTAATTGCAATCAAACTTAAGTTAATTTCAAAGCTAATTACTATTGATTTTGATTATATATAATAAATAATAATTTAATTAAAATAATCTAACTTAACTCTAATTAACGTAATTACTATGAAATCTCAATTTAATTCTTTCATTCTAGGTGATATAAAATAAACAAAATCTTAATCTCTAAAATTTCTTACATAAACCATAATCAAGTGGCCTTTAGAAAATGTTCGTCATTTCAATTGATTAGAAAATTGTTGAGCACCATATCCAATTTATGCGACTTCTCTATTTCATGTGACTCTTCTTTACGAACTATATTCACCGTTTTTCTCACAAGTAGACATTTTCTCGCAACCTTTCCTTGTAAGAACGCAACCTCTCTTTAGCGAGTTCTCTTCTCTTAATCACGTGACCTCTTTTGTTTTTGGATGTTGGAGTCCTCCTTTGATGTTGTGTATGCAGAGGTTGGCGAGTTAACTCTTAACTTTTCTCTTCATATTGGTAACCATCCTTAACTTTAGTTCTTCTTTAGCTATTTTTGGGATTGGTTGTAACTAAGATAATGCAAGTTACTCATACATCAAATCTCCTTGGTTTGTTTAATTGGAGAAAAAATCGAATTTTTTGTTGTGACATGACTAATAACAAAATTTTGCATCTTATGAGTGGTCTATATGTCTAGTTGATAACTTATATATATCTGAGTCTTTTCTCAAAATAATCTCTATTAAGTTGGGTCGTTCATAACATTTTATAAATTCTAGGTAAAGTAAAAAAGAAGTCTTTATGAAGATCAAGAGTGTGCCCTATTTTGTTTCATTTTATTCTCTACAAGAGTCTTATTTTGCCCTATTTTGCTTTTTGTGATGATCAAGAATGGACCATATTTTGCCTTATTTTGTTCTTATGAGAATCAAAAGTGGGTCTTACTTTATTCTTCATGAGAGTGAGTATTTCTTGCCCTTGCCTAAGATCGGGCTTGCTATTGAGCCTAGTCAACGTTTAATCTTTTAAATTTTTTCCACTCTTTTACCATTTATTTCAATGAGTAATTTTATTTGGTTTTATATATGGGTTGAGGTTAAAAGTTTTAACGGATTAAATTTGATTAATATATTAAATTGTGATAGTTGACAAATATGTTTCTTTTGATCATTATACGTTGGGAGTTTAAACATATATGAAGATATTGCTGTGCTAAGTATGCAAAGCAATATCGTAAGTTCTATCCTTGATATTCATTCATTTATTATTAAAGTCTATATTTATGATAGGTCTTCATATGCTAATAAAAAGAAGTCTGGAGATGTTAATCCTCATATATTCAAGTTGTCCTTTTGAGCTAAGGAGTCTAAGGTTTAAATGACAATTTAATGTCACTTTACAGTAGTTACAAGTCGAAACAAATAAGAGGAGAGTATCATTGGCAAGAAGTACATAATAATCATAGGAACAAATTTCCTAATCCAATGCTAATAAAGGATGTAATGTGGCCCAAAATATGATTACATGACTACTAATGTAATAACCCTTGGCATAACTTTTCTCACATACATTTTTAACATAACTTTTCGCTACATGTTGCCATATTTAAATTAACTTTTGTATATAAATTCTAATCCTATATAGTTTGGTTTATATGTTATTAGGGTAAATTATAAAATAAATATTAAAATTTACTTAATTTTTCAATACTATTCTAAGCTTTAAAAGGTGATGTTAAAATATTAGAACTTTCAATTTTTTACAAAATCAATTCGTTGTCAAATCTTTAGTTAATAGTGCTAATGCGACAAATCACGTCAATAAACCTATTTGCATATGGAACACATATTGCTTAAGTGTTACGCGTTATAATTAATATAACAACAAAAATAACAACCCATTGAAAGTCTCGCTAATGCCCAGAGTCTGGAGAGGTCTAGTAGTACTCAGCATTATCCCCAACTAGTAAAGAGGTTGTTTTCAATAGACCCACATAAACACATACACGCACTCACGTGAGTGCACACACACACATGCACACATATTAAAATAATGAAGTAATGATAATTAAAAACAAAAACAAAAATAAACATAAATAAAATAAATAAAAATATAAAATAAGTTATAAAATAAATAATACAATACATATAGAACAAAGTAAAAAAAGTCATTGCAAGAAAATATTTAGGCTAATTAAAAATGTTTACACTAAATAACTAAGAGGGAAGTATCATACATTAAATGTCTAGGCCAAATATAAGACATAAGACTCAAAAGAAAATGAATAAAAGACTTATAAAAAAGAGAAGGACCTCTTTATGTGAGATCTTTTACTTGTATCCTAGTATATCAAAGTTTTCTATTGAGAGTCAATCCTCGATAAGTTCCGGCAGAGTCATATCATTTTTAATCACCTCTCTCCAGTTCTTCTTAGACCTTCCTTTTCTTCTCCTACAATCTCTAAGTACAATTTTCTCGCATATTTTTACTAGGACATCAGGTGTCTCCTCTTAACATGTTCGAACTACCTAAGCCTTGTCTTTCTTAATTTTTCATTAATATTGTCACCTTTAATTTGTCTCTTGTTATTACATTTATGATCTTATCTTTTCTAGTAAGATTACACATATAATGGAGCATCCTCATCTCCGACACCATAAACTTATAACTATGCACTTATTTGATGAGTCAACACTACGTCTCTTAGAGCATGTCTCACCTAATCGCTAAATAATATAATTTACCTTTGAGCTTAAGTGATATCTTCTTGTCATATACAACTTTTGGTGCACTTCTCCATTTAAGACACCTTAATTTGATACGGTGAACTTGTTTTTATCGATCTCTCCATTGCTTTAGGTGATAGATATTAAATACTTAAAATACTTTTTCTTTGGTATAGCTTGTAAACCAATCTTTACTTCCACATTAGAAGCCACCCTATGGGCCAAGAAGTTATACTACACAATCTTAGTCTTACTCAATTGAAAGGCTTTCGACTATAACATATCCATATAAAGTTTAGTTGACATTGACACATTTCTTTGTCTCATCCATTAAAATAATGTTATCAACAAACAGCATATACTAAGGCACATTCCCTTGAAAATTCTTAGTGAACTCATCCATCACTACTACAAACAAAAAGGGGCTTAAAGAGGAACCTTAGTATGGCCAATAAAGATTAAAAAATGCTCTATATCTCTTACTATTGTTCTTACTCTAGTATTTACACCTTTATACATATCCTTAATAACCTGTATATGGCTAATAGGAACTCCATTAGTTTCTAAACACCACCACATGATTTTCCTAGGTACCCTATCATAAGTCTTCTGTAAGTCAATAAAAATCATGCGTAGGTCATGTTGTCTTTCCCTGTGATATTTCATTAATCTTCTCAGAAGATGTAAAGTTTCTATCGTGGTCCATCATGATATGAAGCCAAATAGGTTATTCGAGATAGGCGCATCTTTTCTCACTCTCTTCTAATTCACCTTCTCCTATAACTTCATAGTGTAACTAAGTAGTTTGATGCCTCTATATTTTTTACAACTTTAGATGTCCCTTTTGTTCTTATATAGAGGAATTAGCATACCAACTCTCCACTTATCTGACATTCTGACGAACTTAAGGATCACATTAAAAAACTTGACTAGCTAAGTTAGACTCTCTTTGCCTAGGATCTTCCACACCTCTATGGGTATCTTATCAGGCCCTACTGTATTTCCACTCTTCATCTCGTTCAAAGCTCTTTTAATTTCTTTCCTTGTAATCTGTCAAAAACAAGTAAAGTTACGATACCTCTCAGACGTGCTAAGATCGCCTAAAGAGAAGTTTTCCTATACACCTTCAGTAAATAGGCTATAAAAGTATCTTTGCTATCTTCTCTTGATGTCATTTTTAGCACAAGCACCCACCCTACTTCATCTTTTATACAACAAACTTAATCTAAGTCTCTTGTTTTCTGTTTCCTAACTCTTGCCAACTTAAAAATGTCTTTTTCTCCATTTTTAGTTTCTAATCGTTGTTATAATTCCTCGTAAACTTTGCTTTTAGGTTATGCTATTATCTCCTTCACCTATTTCTTTGTCAGTTTGTGACTTCCTCTATTAACTACTCTCTCTACCTCTATGGTACTATCCAATAGAGCTTTATAGCTACCCTTCTTGATCTTAACCTTTTTCTTGTTCATTTTTATTCCACCACTAAGACTCTATCTTACTACTCGTAGGCCCTTTAAGAATACCTAAAATCTCTTTTCCCGTATTCCTTAAAAGATTTGTTACTCTCTCTCACCTTTGGTTTACACATTAGAGTAATGTTTAAAAATTAAAAAATACTTATAATGTTAAACCCCAAAATTCCTAAGTTTATAGACCTCCCATCAATCATAAAAGCCATAAAAGCTCTACTATCGATTCCAAGTATTTTTCTTTCTGCTAAGGGCTTTTAAGGTTTAACATTTTAAGCATATTTTTAGTTTAAAGCATTGAATTTGACGTGTAACACTTAGGCCAAATGTGTTAACTTCGGGATTGATGGTAGGTCATTTATATGAAAATTTATAAGTTAGAGCATTTTAATGCATTTTTTAAAGGTCTAAGTTAGTATTGAGTAAAGTCCATTTTTTTTATAATTTACCCTATGATAATATTTTAAGTGACATATGGTAAATGATGGGGAGTCTTTTTGCTCTTTTATTATTATTTATATAAAAAACAAGTTTGATATAGTTGAATAGAAGTCAAGTTTTATGAATTTTACAAAAAATAAGTTTTATCATTAACAAAATAATAGAATATATAATTAAATTGCACAATCATTTACATTCAATACAAGTCAAGTTTCATCTTTAACATTGCAATTTAACTCATTTTCTCCATAATATAGTTTAAAATAATAACCAATATAAGCATACCAAATCCTATTACAATACTTATTAACATAAACTTTAACTCTTTTTTTCCTCATTTACCAACATATTGATGTCTTACTTTATGAACTTCATTTACTCATCATTCTTTCAACTATTTTATTTAATATAAATAGTTATTTCCTTAATTTATAAATCATTTTAGCAATCCATATAGTAAATTTGTCATGTACCACTTGAAAAAAATTACATCTCTAACTTGAAAAAAAATTCATAGTTCAAATATTAAACACAAAATTCTTTAAATTAATTAAAATTAAAATTCACTAGATAATTGAAGCATCCATGAAATCTCCTTCTTACATTATAATCACTCCATAAAGTTCTTAATGAAGCCTTCAGCTGAAAATATTTAATCATATTTTAAGCATTTGAACTTAACGTTGTATTAGAAGATGATGAGGATTTTATAACTTTAGGAGCTAATAACACATATGTAAGTTTCATACAACTTCGTAAAGACCAATATTGCATAACAAGTCTAAACATCCTAAAACTTCAAATAAAAGTTCATATTGGATCCAACACTAAACTAATTTGAAGTATATAACCTTATACAAAATGCAAAAAAACCTAAACGATGGAAAGTTTATCAAATTTTATCTCTAAGATGCCATTCAGCTTGAAGTATATTAAATTTAAAGCACATGTTAGTAACTAATTGACTTGTCCTTTTAATTAGATGTGTTAATGTAATAGAAAATCTCTTGAAAAAGATGCACAAATTTTAAGAATTAGAGAGTGTAATTTCATGGTTTTTCTTTTTTACCTTGAATGATATCATAGTTTAACACGCAGCCAGGTAAATTAAACATAAAAACCTTGATGGTGACACAGACATGTAACACTGCAATAAGTCTTGCAGTTAATTAGTGCTTACATTATAAGAAACAAATAAAAAGAAAAAAATTAATCATCACATATTGCAAAAAAGGCATTTTTGAAATTAAGAGACATGCCTTACACAAAGTTGTTCTTCTCTATTCACAACGTTATAAAAGAATGAATAATGGGCACAATATCTGTTAGCAAAACAAAGGTACCCTTCCCTTCTCCTTGACTCTCCCACCACCTAACCATATTATTGTGAGCAGAGAATTAAAATTATATCACATTTTTTATTCAAAACTTAGAGCCTCATTACTTACTTTCAACTTTCATTTATTAAAACTTTTAGCTTCAAGCCATATATAAAAAATTAGATATAATTGCCTAATTGAAATAAATGATAAAAGATAGAATGTTGACAAGGCTTAATAGAAGTCAATTTGAGAAATAATTTGTGATATGTAAGTTATCAATTAACCCACATACCATTCAAAAGATGGAAGACTCTATTAGTAGTCATAAATCACAATAAAAAATTGTGGTTATTTTTTTCAATTAAATAAACCTGGTAAGCAAGCCAAAGAGATCCAATGTCTAAAATACTTACATTACCTTAGATATCAAAAAAGCAATTAAAGCTAAGGAAGATTACCAATAGGAAGAAAAAAGTTAGAGATAACTCACCAACTGTCGAAGGACTTTAGTGTTTAAGAAGGAGAAGTTGCATGGTTAAGAGATGAGAAGCCATCAGAGAAGTCACATTATTGCCAAAGAGAGGTTGCATGATTAGGGTTGGTATTGTTAAAGTAGTGCTCTAAAAGCAATTACTTTTAGCACTTTAACACAAACTTTAGTTTGATTAACAAAGCGAAAGGCATTTTTCATTGATTTGATATTTGTTTATATATGAATTTATATTGATCTTAAATCGAATTAATGAAGTCCATGATACAAAACATAGTATGAAGGAAATCATGATGAGATCATGATAA
>JANZXP010000008.1:11986472-12003945 GCA_027576715.1 Erythroxylum flavicans | reverse complement strand
GAATTAATGAAGTCCATGATACAAAATATAGTATGAAGGAAATCATGATGAGATCATGATAATGAGATTCCTATCATGTGCAACTATGTTAGTATCTAAATAATCCCTATTCATATGATTAATAAGACAGGACATTATTAATCTAGACAGACTAGCACATATTATACTCCTTGATTTGACCAAGCAGTTGATCTCACAAACTATTAGCATGAGTTGTTTAGAGTTAACATGTGGATGCTTACTAAGAGTAGTATGTACATCGGATGACCCGCTATGAGATTATCATATGGATGACTTATCGAATATCAATGATTAATCTCATCATAGCAATGGTGCAAATATCCTTAAACTTGAGGTACTTAAGGATATCTTAGATACTAATCCTGTTCTTTGACATTATTCCTTGTTACCTTATGACGAGGTCGCTCTTAAGGTAGTGATTGGGTACAGGTATTAGTATTCGAAGGTAATTGGGTAGCCAATAAAAGATTCATCACTCATGATAGAAGAAGATGAAACCCATGGCCTCTTGTCGGGGTCATTACTCAGGAGTCTTTGGCCAGAGCAGTTATGTGTTATGAAGAGAGTCTTCAATCACACATAAGAGTAATGAGATCTTTGGACAAGAACTAACATCATTTAGACTAGATGTGACGTAGCTAGTCTAGTGAGAGTTGACACATAGTCCATACTCCGAGTGCTTAAAATAACCAGGAACCTAAAGGTCACATGTATAAAAGATCAGATGAAAAATATAGTGTGTATGGCCAAATTTAAGTAGGCCAAGATCATGACTTATAGGCCATGATCGTGGTCGAAGGCGAGCCAGGCCACGATCGTGACAGAGGGCACGAATAGGTATATAAGTGAGTTCTTCACTTATGTGCATAAGGTTCTAACACTTCTTACATACTCAAGTGAGAGGATAGGGGCTCTATAAGAGTTCTGGAGAGAGAGAGAGGACTCAAGAGTCTTGTTCTTATAATTTATGCAAGAGTTGCACGAATCAAAGTGCATGTAACAAGATTCTTGATTTATCTTTTCATATTGAGCATCTACTAGAACTCATCTAGCTTGGTGCACAAATTCACCCTTATACATTGTTTCTTCATCTTCTTTGCGTGTTCTTGGGTGATCAAGGAAGAGTTTGATATTTGCAACAACCCAAACAAGGAGAAGAAACTAGAAATGAGGAGAAATATAAGGTAAAAGGTTTTATATTTCATGTTCTTTTACATATCCTTGCATGTATGCCTGATTCTGTGATTTTTGAATTGTCATGGTATCGGAATCTTAATCCCGAAACTTCCACTGCATTCGTATGCATGTGGTACATGCAACTATGACAAACCCAACAGATATAAGGAAGGAACGGTGTTTGATTGATGAGGGAGATAATAAATATAAGTTGATAAGGAGAAGTCTGCCAAAGAGGAAGATGATGGGGAAGCGTGTGAAATGAAGAAGTCATGTGAAATAGATTTGGTGGTCAACAATTTCTACATTGAGTGAAATGGCCAACAATTTTCAGATAATTTGATTATGGTTCAAATATGAAATTTTCGAAATCAGGAATTTTTCTGTTTCAGATCATATGAAATGAAAAAACCAAATTCAGAGTTTTTAATAATTAATATTTTTAATTAAAATTAGGTTAATTAATATTAACTTAGATTATTTTAGCTCAACTAAATTTATTAATTTTAAGTAGAGTTTATTATATATTATCAGGACTAAAAAAATTATTTAATTTTAAGTAAAATATATAAATTTTATTGCTTTACTTGACTTTTATGTGACATAGTAAAACGCATATTATTATTTAAACATAAAAAGTTTATACTATATCGACGTTGACATGATATATAACTGGTGGAGATACATCAACTTAAAGGATTCGACAATCTAAATTTTAAATTGAATGTTTTGAAAATATTATATTTTAATTTAAACACTCTAAAATAATATAGTGTGACTATTATTTTAGTAAAAGTATTAAAATTAAAAATGCAACTTTTATTACATTCATACTGATGAGAAAGGTATTTTCTTTTGCAATGTAAGCTATTTTGGCATAATTTGAAGTCCATATGACTGGGTAAATAGGTGGAGATAATTAGAACCAATTTGATGGATGCTTTTGTCTTCTAAGAATGCTTGAACTAGAAGCCACATATCCAGTTCTGTTCGATTCAGTAGATAACTAGAAATGAACCAGTCGATGCATACCTTGGAAGAAGAGAACAGCCCCATTATTGCAGGAAAGCTTTGCTGGTCGTTGCCTTGATTATCACTCCTCATACATGCAATCTTTAAGGAGACACGGAAAGGAATGGATTTGCATCATGCAATCTCTTACCCCTTTTTATGTCATAATGCCCACTAACTGCACACACTCTGCCCATAATGCAACGGCTTGTTTGAACATGACACATCTTTAACCTCACACGACATGAATCTATACTTTCAAACAAAAGGTTAAGGGGAACCAATTAATTCAACTTGGTAATTAAGATTCATCATGAACAGAACTAAGTTGAATGACATCGTCTTTTTTTTCTCGGGAAGAAAAGGCCTGACCAAAAGCCAGATAGCTAGTCATGGGAGTGAGGACAAGTACAGCACCAAGTAGCCCATCATCGTTAACCATTTCTTAGCCTTATTTCGGGAAGCACTTTTTAGTATATATATAGTTTTAAAGAATTTTTAGCTCCAAACACTTTCATCATTTTCTTATTTTGTTAATTAGTGAAAACATTTTTTTATGTAACGCAATTTTCCTTAATATTAGCATAATGTTTACTTAAAAAAGTATTGGGACACTGCTTTATGGATTAACAGGAACGTAGAATACATTACATATTTCTAATATAGGAAAAAAACAGTTTCTAATATTAATTGTAGTGCATATGATTTATCTTTCTCTTTTGAAAATTTAAAATTAAGAAGCAGCTAAACAGAACTCGTTGGTTCTTCTAATTTTTTTTAGGTGAACCAGAGTATCTACTGCCGACAACGGTGACTAATCTCTTGCGATGATTCTTCTAATTTTTAGTGGAACAAAACAAATATTTGATCTTTCTTGCACTAGCCTTTATCGGATTTAAAGATACGTATATCAATGAAAGTGCGAGATTCTCTTGAGTTTATTGAAGCCTTAATTTGATTAAGTGGACGCAACGCAACCTGAACCAAAGCAAGTACAGCTCTTCAGAGTCTCGTAACCTGAATTACGGATTACCCCACTGTTAATAGAATGGAAAGAATGAAAGGTAAAATAGAGAAGGGAGCAAAAGTAGTTGTCAATGAATACCCTACGGACCTGTAGAAAAATGATCCTTGTACCTAAAAATGTGCAAAGTCTTAGGGGCAACAAGGTACGCTGTCCTTGTATAAGAACACACCATATCCATCCACAGGCCCCATCAAATAATGTAAACTTTTGGGACCCTGTAAGAATACTCAGGTACTCACCCTCTCAAATGAGATACATACTTAATCCTTTTTATTGGTGCGTTTGGCATTTTTTTAACTGTTGGATCATGACATTTTCTCTTTTCAGATGAAAGCTTGGGAATTCTAAGCTGCACAGTAAAAGTTGTCTGGAGAAGTACATTGGTACCTTCTCGTAATCACATACCTAAACAATTCATGTCTATTTCAGGTGGGTGCTAAATAAATTGTCTTTTTTCAAATTCAAACTCCTATAATGCTTGTCGACTGGGCTAATTCAGACGGTGCTCAACCAAATCTCTCATAAACAACATAAAAACAGATAGCTGGATCTACTAATTCAACTTTGTTACTTGGTTACAAAATTGAAAAGGAAGTAACTCATTGAAAACCTCAACTTTATTACTTTGGTAGCAAAACTTTAAAGGAAAGTAACTCGTTGAAATCCCCCGAGTGGATGATAAATCAATTCTTGAAATGAAATTGAATAAATAATAAAAATAAAAGAGTGAAAAGCCTCAAAGTGTGGACACAATAAATACATAAACTAATAATAAATTCAATTCCAGGTTTGTGAGTTCCAATGCAACGGTTATGTTCACACACACATCGATGATTAAACCTTAGCTGCTACATGATTGGTCTGATGACGTCAGTCATCTTCGCCTCCTCCTGACGAGTTACGACCCTTTGATTTGCCACTACCAGATAATTTGCTTCACAACAAAATCAGTGCCGTGGATCTCATCATCTTTATTGTAGTCCTGCAAGTACGCAACCATCTCTCTCTTCATCTATATTTTAGTTCCTACTTCCTAAGGTTCGACAAATTAACTTGACTTTTGAAAAGAAAGGAGCATGGACTATAGACTATGGACCATGGAGTTTTACTTTGCTGTCGTGGGTACTCCACGTGTCAATGACAGTTAACACGTGTTATTATCTTAAAGCTCCGAAATCTTGTTTTACGTGTTAATTATGATGATTTCTTTTAGAAGTTGTGTCGAGACTGGAGACCTATTTCTTAACATCACTGAGGCTAATTTTGTCCAAAAGATTGTTTGGCGTCTCGCTGTGACCCTACACCAGGGTTACACTTACAGGTTAGGGTTACACCGAGACAGGGAGGGCAGAAGAAAACTCGAATCGGTGTCGTTTAGCTTAAAGGAAACACAGAGGGAGAGAAAATGTGAACCTTTTCGGGTAGCTGTAAAAAAAAAAAAAAAGAGTTTATGAAGGAGGCTGGCTAGTGGCTAGTGGCTAGTGGCACCCGAAAATTCTCCCAAGTCGACAAGAATACCTTTAATTTTTAAAATTTAAAAATGTAGCGTCACTTGCACACTTGACTAAATAAACCTAATTTACCCATCTACCCTGATTGAAGAGTTTTAAGGGGGAGTGTGCCAATTTTCATTAGCTTCTTTGGTTGCATGTAACAAATATTCCATCTAATGATCTACTAATAAAACCTGTTGTAGTTCTTCTAATTTGATTAAATTATGGTTGTAGCTGAAAGCAAAAAGCAAGAGTGAAGATGCTTATGGAAATATGGAAATGGTCCACACGATTTGCAGGACCGAGTCATTGTTAATTTGGGTCACAGAAATTCTCCGACAGACTGCAGGTGGAGGAGAGTTTCACCTCCTATGATTCTACGTCATTACTATTCAACGTTGTGACCAACTCCCCGTGTCAACTCAGTCATAACCACTGAGTCCCTATCCTAGAAATTAAGGTAATTCCTTGGACAAACTCGGACAATAACTAGGTGGATTTTGGCGCTTTGTATTGTCTAGAGCTAAAAAACAAAGAAAAGTAACACTCGTATTCGTGTATACTGCTGCAACTAGGGTCGATGACTAGTAGAGCTACATTTATTACACACAAAAATCTAACCCATGCAGAGTAAAGGACTTAACCATAGAATTACAACTTAGGGTTAGAAAAAACCCAAGTGAGTTAAGGTTAAGAAGGACAACCACAAAACCCAGATTTTTTTATCATCACTTTGTCCTTCCAACAAAGAACTTTTCCCCCTCCTCCTCCTCTGCCATAACCACCACCATCATCTCCGCCACCACCTCCATTTCATAACCGCAACAGAAGAAAAAACTCAGAATCCCCAATCCATTCTCTCCTGTAGCAAAAATATCCAGTCTTTAAACTTGGTAAACTTAATGAATCTGTCATTTCTCTTCTAGCGTTACTTTGTAGGTTGAAGCTTGAGCTATGGACTTGACCCCAGCTGCAACCACCACCACCACCACCCCACCCAGGAAATCCCCGGAGCCAGACACCGAGACCCCAACTCGGATCCAGCCGGCGAAGCTCTTATCTTTTACCAACGGAGTTCTCAAACGTCACCACCCTCACCACCACCACCACCATATTGCTCAGCCAATTGTCATAAGCTACAAAGAATGTCTCAAAAACCACGCAGCCTCTTTAGGCGGCCATGCTCTCGATGGCTGCGGCGAGTTCATGCCGTCGCCGACTGCCACCCACACTGACCCGACTTCCTTAACATGCGCTGCTTGCGGGTGCCACCGCAACTTCCACCGCCGCGAACCAGAGGACTCCCCTCCTCCAGCGAACACCACCACCACACTCGAGTATCAACCACACCATCGCCACCACCCTCCACCGCCACCTGCACCACTTTCCCATCGGAGCCCCAACTCCGCCTCTCCCCCACCCATATCTTCCTCCTACTATCCCTCCGCCCCCCACATGCTTTTGGCCCTCTCTGGCGGCTTAAACGACAATGCAACGTTGAGCGTACCCCCGGGTTCCTCCTCTGCGAGGAAACGTTTCAGGACCAAGTTCACGCAGAGGCAGAAGGAGAGAATGTTTGAGTTCGCTCAAAGAGTAGGGTGGAAGATGCAGAAAAGAGACGAAGACTTGGTTATGGCGTTCTGCAACGAAATTGGGGTCGATAAGGGCGTTTTAAAGGTATGGATGCATAACAACAAGAACACCTTTGGCAAGAGGGATAGTAACAACAACAATAATGGGAATGGTATTGCAGCCACTGATCTGGAGACCACCCATAGTGACATCAACCACAATATGAACAATAACAGCACTGAGAACATGAATCACCATAGCCACAATCTTGAGCTTGATAATGATAGCCTTGCACATGTTGGGACTAATGGCTCATCTTCATCTTCCTGATCTTTGAACTGGGGATGGGGATGGGGATGCATGGTGGCCAGAAATTGGTGGGTCACGATGACTATTATAATAAGTTTTTAGCTAGATAGAGTAAGCATGGTTTTAGTTGTTCATTTCTTTCATAATTTCCCGTTCTTTCTTCCTCATCCAATTCCTCCTCCATCTTCTTCTTCTTCTTTTTCTTTTTTTTGGTTTCTTAGTTTAATTAATGGTGATCACCAACTTGCTTGAGATAACATGGGAGAGAAGAGGTTGAACCAGAGGCAAATTTGTTTTCAGTTCCCTCGTATCTAATTACTATCTTTTTACGTACTTAATTAGACTTACTTGGGTTGGATGCACTGTTTACTTGGCTGTTCTGCTAATTAATTTTATTAATTCTTTTTATATGGAGGTAGCTGCGCTTGGTTACTGTTACTTCTTGGGATCATAAACTTCTCCTGTCTATTGATTGATAGCTAGGTTCCGATTTCCATCCATTCTCAATAGATTGAGCAACATGAGCTTGAGAGAGACCGAGAGAGATACATTCTTTATCTCGTGTCCGATAGAAAGAAGCAAAAAGTGGTCACACATACGCTTCCTTTGGTTACATATTATTCTAACATATCTTGTTATCTGTTATTCTTTAGTATAATCTTGTGTAAGAGATGTGGAATAAAGTCGATTTAGAAAGTGTACTTGTGTTATGGGCTCTGTGTAGTTTAATTAATTGATTAGCAATGTATGAGAGAGCTTTTCAATGATCAGTTTTGAATATTTTAGCCAGGATTCTAACTTTGTTCTTCTCATTGGGTATTGTTGTCTACAATCATGGGATACAAAGTAGTTCTGAAAGGCCTAGTGGTTTTATTAAACGAACTTAACTATAATTAACAATCTTTTCCCGTTATGTGTAGTGGCTTTTGCCTTTTGGACTATGCGAATCCTAAACCTAATACTTAATTAGGATAACCCCATTCTCATACATGGAATTGGATGGTTCCAAGGATCTTATAATGACTACGCATTTGTTGTCTCACTTTCCTTTTAAGGGAGGCAGAGATCTCATAAGTTGGTGATTACTGATTATTAAATAAGGTAGGTGATGGTGCGGAAAGCAATACTTGAATGATGTGTGTCTTGTCTAGATTCTATATAATATGAAACTAGCTGGGGTCTCTCTCTATCTTCTGGAATTGTTGGTGGGTGGTTTGTTTTGAGTTTGGTCATTGATGAAGTCAGTAATCTTGTTTTGCGACTGCACGTCTTGTGGTTGAGTTTTGCGGTCCAACTGCCCTCTGTATGGGTCAGGTCCTATCTATCTGTATCTCTCTTAATACTAATAGAGTCCTTGACCCTAACACCAGCTACGTTATGGGTGTGTGTATATGTATATGTTATATATAAGAATTGGTCTACAGACTACCAACCAACTCAGGTAGGAAAAAACAAAACACCAAATTATACGTATCAAAATTAAATCCCGTGGCAGCCTTACTTTGATTTGCTTTTTCTGTAAAGAAAGGCTTAAATTTGTAGACCATGCATGCGAGTTGTTTATGAGGTATGGAGAGGATCACCTCTTTTGGACTTTTTAAAGCTCAGATACATATACAGATAAGTATACGTGTTGGGTTTTGGATCTATTTTTGTCAATTAGGAATGTAATCATTAAGAACATGATATAATTATATGTTACCTTTAAACTAAGCTTCTCATTATTAGATTTAAACATAAAAGAGTTAAATATTGTTCCTCGGCTCTGCAGCTGCAAGTCGGCGGCTAAACTTGCTTAAGAGATGAAGGCAAGGTGTGGCGTTTGTATCACCCATCATAAAATATAGAATGTTTGCTTAAGCCATTTGTCCTAAAACGGTTATCCACCTAATGTGTGGTTACTTGATGTTCCGTTGGTGGTAATTAACCATCAAGAATTGCTTACGGAGGGAGCCAACTGGAAGTGGTTCCTTAATCATTGTTTTGCTAGTTCGTGTCCCTACACTATAATGAAAATGGCCTAAATCAGTAAAACCTCCCAACAACAACTTCAAGCAAATGAATGCTTTATGCTTGTATAATTTGTTATTTTCTATCTCACCTTCAGAGAATTGTTAAAATGATACGCAAACTTTAACATACACGAAGTTATGGTGTATGTCACTCACTTTGTCCTTAGGACCGATTAAGACTCTCTTGGTGGAGGAGTAACGTATGCACCAATTGCCGTACCAAATTCCCATATGCTTGCACATGGGACGGACTCTAAATTTTGCTCTTAGAAGTAAACAAAAGTTTCAAAGTTCTTAGTGACGTCATGATCGCATCAGCTACTATGATTAACTTAACAGTTACAAAAAAAAAAAGAAAAACAATAAACTCGAATAAAATAAATTATATTTACGTTTTTTCTTGGAACATATTATATTCAACAAGACTGATTAGAGGAGAAGAATGTTAATTCGAAGTACAAGTTTATAGAGGCAATGGCGAAGCCACGCATGGTTAACTTAAGTAGGTTCAAGAAAACGAAGTTGATATCAATGAAGGGTATGTATGTAATTTATCCACTTAATTTTCATTGATCATTTCTATGTTTATATAAAAGTTTCAACTTATTGACATTTTTTTTTCTCCATTGGGGTATCTAATTTTGTGGATCTATCATGTCTCAATATAAAAGTTGAAATGATGATTAAACTGAAAATGGAAATGTTTTAGCATGAGAAAAAGGCATGGCATGATGGATCTTCCTAATTAGATGGGGGGCTTTCCTTAAAAGTATATTTGGAGCAGGTCCATAGAGACGCATGCAATGCAATGCAATGCAGAGTGGGCATTTAAAAAGGAAAAGAGAGTACCATCACATTCAATGACATAACCTACTAAGTGGCGAACGAATCTCTATGCCAATCTAGCAAAAGCATAGCCCACTTGTTGATCATCCTCATTTGTGACCGTTTCCCCCTCAATCAAAATTTACCCAAATCACAGATTAGTTGCTATCTCCGGTTTCCACTTCTTGTGCTTCTCTTCTTTCTCAACATGCTTTACACACTTAAATTGTGCTTAGTAGGAGTTACTTACTCGTCTTGAATTAGTGTTGCAAATATATCGGGGCATACCTATAGAAAGTCTTCACAACCGCCACTCTATTTTCCTTGTAATTTAGCTCAAATTCAAAACAAGAAGTCATGACCATGTTTTTGATGAATATTAGATATGTATAGCTGACGAGAGCTTTGCTGGGACCAAATTATTTAGTACAATTAAAAAGATGCAAAATTGCAGATGCTCATATTATATAGTGGTAAAAGCAATTAAAAAAAATTAACAATTTAAAATCCTCACCCGTGCTTCAACACTATCTTCAAGATAAGGGAAGAGGTAAGTCAAGTAAGGACCACAAAAACTGATCTCCAGCATAAAGTTTAATGCACTTTACTCCGTGGTCCAACAATTATCAGCCCCATATGCCTTGTAATCTTCTTCTGTGGTTTTGTGAATCGGAGATTTCTGGACAAGTAGACAGTAAAAATGCTGCAAATTGGCCACAAAACGCCAACTTGGATGTCTAATTCTGATAATCTTGCAGTTTATGATGCTTTAGTTGTTTACTCGTATAAGCGACCAAAAATGATTCAGTTGTTGCTTTCACTATTCCTCTTTTCCGCTTACTTTTAAAGATATCTAGATGCTTGCACTTGCTTTTATTTTAAAGGAGAAGAAATTTCAAAATCAAGAGCTATCTGATCAGAGGTACAAAAAATGCTGTGAAATAATTTGTCAGAACTTCCTGCCTTTGTGCGATAATGCTGCCTATACGAGCCCGATAGGCAAGGTTCAGGATTTCGTGGTCATACGTACCCAAAATAGAAATGGATATGATAGCATGTGAAGCAGAAGGGGTAAAAGAGCCCAAATGTCTGGCCCAGAACTGGAAACCTATTGGTACAAATTCACATGCCCAGGTAACTGTGTATTTTGATCGAGACCTGGAAACTGTATAATTGACTCGCGAGCTACAATTAGTTGTGGTTGTAAGAACCCAACCTGTGTTAAAAGGACAATCGATTAAAATAAGGAAGACAATGTACCTGAAAATATTCAACTTCTGTTACATCACGTACCAAAATTGGCTGCCACCCCTACTTGAAGGGCACATCTTCGTGACCCTCAATTCAAGTTCCTCCTGAGTTCATTACACAGCATTACTCAATTACTGAAAATTTGACCTTCCAGACTTGCACTCTTAATTATTTCAAATGTCAGAGACAGAGATGCTTTAATGAATAATCATGTATTGGGTCTACTGTTATACGTACTATTCATTTGCCTTTTTCACAAGACTTGAAATTAAGCAATGAAATCCTTATAAACCGATTAAAAGACGAGAATACCATTGACCAAATTTATTCCATTCAAGGATTTTACAGCTTCAGCTCTTTAAGCTAATCCGACAAATTGATATCTAGTCAGGAACGATTGTATGGTGGCTTGAACATGATACAGCGACAAATGAGGCACCTCCAGTCTTCCACTACTGCACGTCGTCTTACATGACAATGGACAGATGGTTTGACTCTGAGTGATCTTTAGGGTTGTTAGGTGTTAGGCAATGGTTATGAGCACCGAGCATTAGATTGTTATTTCGGCCCATAAATCTCTCTTCTGATGTAACATTTTAGGCCCAAAAGTGGTATATCATACCAAGCAGGCCTGACAATTTTTCAACGTCAACTTGATTGGAGGCACAATTCACGACCTCAAATTTGTTTTCCTTTTATGTAAAAGATAATGTTTTAAAACCATTTTACTTATTTTAAAAAATACTTTACTATTCTAAAATACTTAATAAATATATTTGTTGTTAATTTTTTAAAAAGGACTTCTTATCAAATGTATGTTGTGTCACTCTAATAAAATAATTATTAAAATTAAATAAAATATATAAAATTATGATTTATTAGTGAAATGGACATGTTATCGAATTAAAGGATAATTAACTTTGAACACCCTTCCATAATCAACTGCTGCTTCAGGATAAGTTGAGTCAATTTTACAACATAATATTTATTAAAATAATACGAAAACGTCAAACAAAAATTCTTGCTTTAGAATATGTAATCCATCAAAAGTTATTTTAAATAATTTTAAACATTAAAAATATTTTTAAAATACGTGAAATCACAAAAAATAAAAAGGTCAAGTCCCTATACCTTTTTTTTGCAACGAAAATAAATGCCAAATTCTTTTGGATTTCATTTAGATCTCAAAAGTAGCCAATTTTTTTAAATAAAAATGAATTAATTAATGAAGAACCCTAAAAAGAAAATATAAGGTCAAAGGAAATATACAACAAGAGAACTCCAAAAGGGGCATTTGCAAAAAGGCTAATCTAGAAAGCCTAATGTTGTCCTATTGCAGTATAAAAGAGACATGTTCTTGACTTTTTTTAAAAAAAAAGACTATTGGCAGAAAAAGCCCGTGAATCTTATACTCGAAGAATAATGAGATACCTAAGGATTTAAGCTCTAGCACATTCATATCTAAAACCTACAAGAGCTAATTAAGAAGTTTAACTATTCTAAGGGATGTTCTATCTTGAAGTTATGTTAGGCTTAGCTTGTGATCTCTTTTACAATAATGATTTTCTTGATATATGAAAATGTGTGATTGCTTAATCCTTGAACTTCATAATATGCATTTCTATTTTTTCTTTGATTCTTTTCCCTCCAGAGTGCATTGATGATGCAGCTAAAACTAAGTCTAAAAAATTGTTCGATCTACCTTGGTATTAAATCTTTTATTGCTAGCCCATTCAATTACTTGGGGCGAGTTCTCTCTTAATGGTTTTTATAGGTCTTTAGAACTTATTTGAAACCATTACAGAGAATTGACAAAGTATTGACAATTGCAAAGGAGATGAATGATTGTCTCAGTTTCCTAATCGTAGAGATTATAAAGACTAGAGCTTGTGATTGTGAATTTTACTATATCTTTAGTATTGAGCATTTGCTTAATAGCTAACCATAGTATAAAAGAGGCATTAGATGGGTTATTGGAAAACCATGCCAAACTAAACCTAGTAGGATGAAGAGGTGTTGTGAAGATGTCCAAGTAGATTGGATGGTGAAGGATTTAGAGGGATATCTTGGTTATATAATTATTGTCTTCCTTTCTTGAGTTGTGGTTATAATTTAGGATATTACTTTAAATGTTGGCAAACCTTTTGGAATTAACCAAATGTCATTTCCATAAGCCACCTTATATGAATTTTTGCTACTTTAGGGCTCTTATCTATACTTGATTTCAACGTATTGAAGTTCGAAAGTTTGTACAGTAGTTTTAGATTGTTCTAGCTATCATACAATAACTACATGCCTTTGTCATTTCCAAATATTTTAACTCATTATTGATTGTATCTCATTTATTTCTTTTAGTATGGTATTGTATATTATTTATATTTGCTTTTGTCTATTTACTTATTTTTCCCTAGTATTTTTATTTTTATTTCATTTTTATTATTTTTATTATTTTATTATTTATTTTTCTTTCCTTTCTTTTCTAATTTTATGGTTGTTTATTTATTTATTTATATTTTTTGTATTCTTTGTATTCTTTTTATGTTTAATTTTCATTCATACATGTGGGTTATTTAGAAATAACCTCTTTACTAGTTAGGGGTAAGGTTAAGTACTACAAGACTTCTCCAAATCGCGCGTCTTAGCGGTATTTATAATGAGTGTTGTTGTTGTTATTATTGTTGTTGTTGTATTGATTGTATCCCTAATACTTTGAATTTGTATGAGTGATCGTGATGTGTTAAACTTTATTTTATTTAATAATTGAATATGGATTCATTTGACACATAGAAGCTCTTAGTTTTTTAATAGTTTCAGTAATCTTTTTGTCAAGAACATTCTATTCACTAGTCTTATTGAAATTATTCCTAAACACTTTTTCTTTGCCCCAGGAATTACTAGTAGTTCCTGTTAATAAAAAGTTCTTGAGAATCCTTAACCCGATTTTGGGGTGGGAATAAACATGAGTTCTAATAGATGTATAGGTTGCATAAAATAACATTCATCAGTTGGAGTTTTCTAGCAAATGATAGATGCTTGTTGTTCTAGTACTTTATTCTCTTTAGTAATGACTTAATTAAAGGTTGACAATCCTTGTGTGATAACTATTCAACTAAAAATGGTATTCCTAAATACTTTAAAGGTGGATTCTAAAGTTTAAATTTTGAGGCTTGGAGAACTTACTCTATTTGTTGGGGTAATCGATAAAGATTATGATGTTGGTTTAGGATTGACTAATAGCCCTAAATTATTTTGAAATAGCTTCACTAACTTTATTATCATATATATTAAATAGGTTAGCTTTATAAAATAATAATAAATTAACAAAAAAGTGAGATTGAATAATTTTAGTTTCTTGCATTTTTAATAGTATTCCTTTATTACTCATTTTTTGTTGAAATTATCTTATAGAACACTTCAATACAAATTGCGAAAAAATGAAGGGATAATAGGTAACTTTTCCTTAATCCTTTTCCTCTATAAAATCTCTTAATTGGTTCACCATTTATTAAGATGCTATAAAAGATAGTATTTACGTATTATTCTATTGAGTTGATGAATTGGTTAGGAGAAACCAATTGCCTTTAGGGTGTAGAAGATGAATTCTCAATTGATTCAAAAAGCCTTATCGAAGTTAAATCTTTAATGAAGAATTCTTGATCTCTTTCTGTCTATGGTAACTTTTAAACAAATTTTGTGCAATCAAGATGTTATTATCTATACTTGTTATATGTATGAAAGCCCTCTAGCTAGTGATGATAAGTGTCTTTACGATAGGCTTCATTCTTGTAGATATTATTTTAGATATGATCTTATAGATGACATTACAACATGTTATAGGCGTATAGTCTGGTAGTATAATATAAAGTTAGAAAATTTTTGGAATGCAACAGATGTGAGTCTTGCTCATTTCCTTAAGTGATTATATATATATGAACAATTCCATTATTATCTTAGAAGATATATCTCCAATTAGGTGCCATTTTTTGAAAGAAGAAAGAGTTTAATCTATACGAGCTTAGTGCCTTATTGGGATTCATTATAAAGAGTGTTCTTTTAATGTTGACCCTTATAAAAGGTTTGACCAATATGCTTATTTTGTCTTGGTCGACAGAGTGTTGAATAAAAATGATGATATACTATAAAAAAGAAGCGTTATTAGAAGAATTTCCTAAGGTGTTTAGGTAGTATTGTGAGTCATCTTTTTGGGGTTATTTTGAGAACTATAGATATTTCTAGATTCATAAACAAGTGAGACTATTTTGCTTATGTTTCTCTTAGTTAGGATGAAATTGTGCAAGTATTTTGTGCTCATCTCTCTATCCCTTAGTCATAAGATTTTTTTTATTTTTTTCTTGACCTCTAAAGCATTTAATTAGACCTCTAAAGCATCTCTCTATCCTTCTTATTAGACCTCTAAAGCATTTAATTAGTTGATAAATGCTTGTTTCTCTTTTTAATCGAGCAACTCATTATCTAATTTAACATAAAGGTTCTCTTGGGCTTGTAGGAGATTAATTTTATCATCCTTGATAATTTGGTCTTTATACTTGTGATTATTAAGAGGTTGCAATTTCCTTTTCATACCTTGCAACTTCCTAATACATTTGAAAGATTTAAATCCCCTTTCATTAACTTGTAGCCCTCTTATTATTGACTCCTTAAATTCAGGTAGGTAAGATAGGTGATTGAAAGATACAAAAGGAGTGATTTTACTAATTGATGTAGTTAACAATGAGAGTTTAATATGGGTATGATCAGAACAAAAGGGTAAGCTGAAATAATCTTTCCTTATAGGGAGTTAACTCATCTAATATGAGTTTATATAGGGCCTATCTGTTAAGTCAAGAGGACTTTACGATGATTAATTTTGATGACAATCAAATAATAATAATGTTAGAAACAAGTGAACATTTTTGACAAGTGTGTTAAGTGTGCAAGCAAAGTCAAAACACAGACGCAGACGTAGACACGAAATCAAAACACAGACGCCAAGTCAAAACACAGACGCAGACGCAAAGACAATATAAACGCAGAAGCAGACGCAAAGACAATATAAATGCAGACACAGACGCGAAATCAAAATATAGACGCAGACGCAGACGCGAAGTCAAAATATAGACGCAGATGTAAAGACAATATAGACGCAGACGCAGACGCAGACACGAAGTCAAAACACATATGCAGATGCAAAGACAACATAAACGCAGACGCAAATGCGAAGTCAAAACACAGACGCAGGCGCAGACGCAAAGACAATATAAATGCAGACTCAGACGCAGACATGAAATCAAAACACAGACGCAGATGCGAAGTCAACATAGCCGCAAAGGCAACATAGACGCAAAGAAGACATAGACGATACCTTGAAGATACATTAGCACGTCAGAACAATTATTCAGTTAGAGTTAGTTACAGAACTCAACTAAATGACGGTTATCAAGAATCAAGACGCGGTTATCAAAGATCAAGAAGCAGTTAGAGACGAAAGCTATAAATACTAGTCGTAGTCAAAGATTTTACAATTTTAGAGAGAAAATTCTTACAAATCTTACGATTCAGAAATCAGTGATCTTTGAGCGTTCAGTTCTTACTTAGAAAAGAGAAATTCTGTAGTGCGATACGAAGAGAGCTAACCCTACTTTAACAAAAGCTCAGAATATTTTTCTACTGAGAGAAAGAAAAGACTGATAGCCTGGAGAGGCTAAGATAGCTGAAAGAATGCTTTGTAAGAGACCCGAAGAGGCTCTGGAAGGGAAGAAAGAATACTTGTAATCGTTTGGAGTATAGTGAAACACTCAGACGAACTCTGAGGACTGGACGTAGCCCACGGTTTGGGGTGAACCAGTATAAAAATTGCAGTGTCTATCCTCTATCCTTTACTTCAGTTTATTTTGTTGTTAAACAATTATATAGAAGTTATTTGCAATTTAACTACGTAATAATTTTCGTATAAATTTTGTGATATCTTTTTAATAAGAAAGAGAAGTTCTTAGTAAGAGTTTATATTCACAAAATGGATACACTATTTAACCTCCCTTCTTGTGTATCGAGTTTCTTGTACGTAAAGTCTATACTAACGTGTGATTTGCTTCAAATATAAGGGATCCTAGGTATTTTCCTATTATTGATGAGACTATGCAAGTTCATCTATAATCGTGCATAGGTATTGAATTTAATGAGAAAGGAATTTACCAATGGTAGGAATTTGTGTCTTCTGTTATGACAAGATTTGGAATAAATTTCTTATCACTTCAGTCTTTTGTTACGATGAAGAAAGAGTTAAGACAAATGTTTACAAGTGATAAGTGGATTGCACCTCAGCATGCTATGTCTAATGTTAGAGTGGAGGTTTGTAAAATTATAATGGAAGATAGAGAATTTTGATCTCAATACCAATTTGTTATCCAAGTTTGTTAGTCTTTGGTGAGGGTGCTTCATTTCGTTGATAATGAAGAAAAGCCAACAATGGGATATTTTTTTGATGCCATGGAGAGAGCGATGAAAGCAATCAAGGCCAATCTGAAATATAAGCCTTGTTTGTACACACCTTATCTTTCAATCATTAATGAGAGAAGGTAAATATAACTTTCTTCTATATTGTTTGTGATAGTTCTTCATTAGTGTGTGTTTTTCTAAGTATTTGGCATGTGTTTCTTGCATAATAGGTTATTATTATTGTGTTTTAGGACTTATTTTCTATTTTTTGTTTAGTTTGATCTTCATGGTTGTTCTTTTATGTTTGATGTTGATTTAGGGTAAGAATTGATCATTTTGAT
>JANZXP010000008.1:11966146-11981085 GCA_027576715.1 Erythroxylum flavicans | reverse complement strand
GTTTATTTTGTTGTTAAACAATTATATAGAAGTTATTTGCGATTTAACTACGTAATAATTTTCGTATAAATTTTGTGTGATATCTTTTTAACAAGAAAGAGAAGTTCTTAGCAAGATTTTATATTCATAAAAAGGATACACCATTTAACCCCCCTTCTTGTGTATCGAGTTTCTTGTACGTAAAGTCATTATAATATGTGATTTACTTCACTATCTAGCTTTTCTCATATGAATATCTCATTATTGTGGTTATTGTTCTAAGTAAAGTAAAATTTCGAATAAGTGTATAGTTGAAGTCCCCAAAAATGAGCAAAGGTATGTTGTAAAGTACAAAGAAAATAAGATCTTTTCAAAGTTGGAGCCTTTGACAAGCAATTTTAGCCATATACATAAGAGTGATACTAATATAGGAAGATGAGTTAGAAATAATCATTTGTAAATGGAGGCATTAATCTGAATGTTAAGTATTCAAAACCTAGATTTTATTAAGATCATAGGCCATCAATATTTTACCATTGAAGTACGCCTAGTGGTTGAATAGTCCAAATTTTTTCTAAAAATCAAAATCTTTCTTAAAGACTATTAAGCTTTATCTTAGTCTCTATTAAACCTAACATAAAAGGTTTCTTAGATTTGAGATAATCGTTGATGACCTT
Source organism: Erythroxylum flavicans (assembly GCA_027576715.1). NCBI lineage: Eukaryota > Viridiplantae > Streptophyta > Magnoliopsida > Malpighiales > Erythroxylaceae > Erythroxylum > Erythroxylum flavicans. The sequence goes on along the minus strand of JANZXP010000008.1, from coordinate 11,980,429 downwards.
TTACTTATTGGGATAATTAAGACCCTTACATTCAAAGAAATAATCATTATGGATGAGTTAAGGGGTTGTTATTATTCATTTTCTTTGGCTTACTTCCTAGTCTCCTTTTTCTAGCTTTCCTAAAACTTACATATATAGAAGTTGCATCTTCTAAAAAGAAAAGTCCTTGTTTAGTTGGTATTAAAATTTTCTCTTAGTTTAATGAGTGTTCTGTATTCATCTTTGGTTCTTGATTATCATTTAGGCTAGTCTTAGTCTGTAACCTATTCTCTGTTTGATTGTTTTGAGTTAATATATGATATAGATTTGCCTCTTTATAAACTAAAAGGATTGATATCAAATTTTCTGTAAGTTCTTCAGATTCTACAACATCTTCTCTGACTATTGCCCATCTTCTGTGACTATTGCACCATCTTTTATAATATGTGTAACTACAACTTTTGCTACCTTTGTAACCATTGCATCTTTAGTTTCTCTATTGAAGGTAACCTTAATAGGGATGTGGGAATATATGATTCATTAGTTGAATGTCCATTATTTCCTTATAGCTATTTGTAACAAATATCTTACCAATATATTTATATATTTTTGGGTGGTTTAATAGGCTTCTATTAAAAAAAGAAAATTTTACATATCCCATCCTCATCTTATCTTTTCAATTTCAAGGTTATAAGTAAGTCTTTATTAGTATCCAATTTAGCATAGACTTTAAAATAAATTATCCTTTTAAAGCTATTTATATTCTCATCCACAAAAGATTAGCCTTCCTATGAAACTCGTGAGGTAGCTAAGTCACAAGTAGATCAATATTATAAGGGTATATTGTATAAAATGATTTGAAAGGGGATATATTTCATATGTATATTGTTTAAGCTCTACACCTGGTTTCTAACATTTTAAGAATATAGGCTTGCCATTTATATACTATGATCTTAACTTTAGTGCTTTTGTAATACTTGTCTTATTGTTAAACTTGAATATAAAGTAGTCCTCTTTATTAATTAGTGTGTTCTCCATCTCTAACTTCTTCCATGTATATTCTGTCCATGCATATGAAGGAAAGAGGGTATTTTGTCCTTAAAGAATCCTATGATAAGGGCTTTCATTGTGCAACTTCAATCTTTAAAACCTTAATAAGAAATGAAACTACATTATTTTACTAGATTTTATGGGAAAATATTTGATCTTGTGGCTAGGATTAGAGTCTCAATTACTTGCCACTAGGCTTTAGTCTCAATTACTTGCCACTAGGCTTTCTTCAATAGGTTAGAAGTTGAGGTAAGGAGATTGACTGAGGTAAGAGGAGAGTCAGATAAGTGATTCATAACTAAATTGAGAGAGCTTGAGAATTGAGTAGTAAAAGAGTTTAAAGCCATTAAGGATGAAAGAGGAGAGGGGAAAACGGTCTAGGAAGAAAATGAGAGTATGAGAAGAATCAGGTAGGAACAAACAAAGAAATGTAATAAGAAAGAAATGATAGATGAAAGAGATGTAGAAGGAAAAAAATAGTGACTAATTAGGGAAGAACCTTCTCTTTGTGACTTAAAAGGGGTTGTATTGTTGAAGAGAGAAGGTTTGATTCCATTTCCTTAATTGGAAAAGGACTAGATTAATCTTAGGTAGAAAAGGTTCCTCTAAGGACTATTACCCAAACAAGGAAAGTCAAATCTAGTTTAATCAATATAAAAGAGGGAAGAGAGGAAAAAAAGGGGCATCCAAAGAAAATTTAGAGAGAGGGATGAAGAAATTCTCTCTCTATAGGTTTAACTAGAAATTATTATTTAAGCTATAATCTAAATTTATAACTATAATAAATAATAATTTAATATAAGCCAAGTCTTTACAATTACAATTATTTATTTTTATCTTAAAACTTTAAAATTTTACAAAAAGAAAGTACTTAAAATTTATAAAATTGGATAAATTGTTGAAGTATCAATTTCGTTTTTGGGAGAGATAAATTATAAAATTAGTCTTGATAATTCAATATAACTTTGAATTTTATTTTTAAACTCCAAGAGTAATATTAATACCTATATATTTTTATAACCAATTTGATTTTAGTGATTACTATATGAAAATAATGTCATTGTTAAACATTTTTCAAGCTAATCTTTAGTTAAGTCATATTATAACTACACTCTCATTTTATACTCATTAACATATATTATTTTTTTAGATTTTTTGTCAACTCTTTTCAATCCATTTTTTAAAAATCCATTAGACGTTTTATATAAAATTTGTATTTAGATATTTTTCTTAATGTTAAATTATTTCTTATGGTCATTAAAATCAAATTATCTCTACTTACATTAAACCATACGTTTGATGTGTAAGCATGCTTTAATTAATATTGACTATGATGGACATGAAAACAACTAAAGTGATAACCATATAGTTGGATATATTGTACAAAAATAAATATTTTATTTTACATATGTTTTGTTACCTTTTTTAAATATTCAAAGATTAATTTGAAGTTGTTTATTAATGTAAATAGCAGAACCAAAAAGTTTAAGAATCTTGCTTACCTCCCCTATCTCCACCTTAAAGGAATCATAAGAACTAAAAGATTATGCCATATTGAACCCTCTAACCTTAACTCCATCTAACCAAAACAATTTAGCCCTCTCTAAATGGATGAACTTTTTAAATCATTCCATATAGATGATGTGGGAGTTGCTCTCTTCAAATTAAACCCCTTTATGTGTTTAGGTTCTTATGAATTCAATAGCCCTTTTTACTACAAAGTGTGGCATCTTAATGGGAATGATATCATTAATGTGATTTTTGATTTCTTCACCTTATAAAAAAAATCATAAAAGGCTTAATAACTTATTTTTTTAATTCTTAACTCTTTTAATGCTTCTTTTATATAAGAATTTAGGGCAATTTTAAGCTAAAACATTCTCTATAAATTTATGGTCAAGATTTTTAAAAGTTAAATGGATCATATCAACACTAGTAGGTGAAATCTATATAATCTTCATAACGCATAAGCATTAGCAACATAACTCTTGTTTTCTGAAAAATCCTTAAGATTGTTAAAGAAAAAATTTAAACAAAATATGCATTTTCAAAGTTAATTTAAGAAAAGCTTATGACCTTAACCAATGAAATTTAGCAATTGTAGCCTTGAAAGTTTGTGGTTTCTCTTTTGAACTTGTATACTCTAATGTATCTCCATACTATATTTCTTTATTATAGTTAATAGTGAACCTAGCATCCAAGAATGCTATCACCTCACCTCTTTATCCTTTACTTAAATTTTTTTCATTTTCTAATTAGAAAAGTCTAAGTTCAAAAAATCAAAATTTAAATATCATCGTAAGTGATTTGAATGTAATTTTGTCAATCTAACTTTTGCAAATGACTTACTTATTTTCTCATTTGTTGATGCTTGCTTAATTAAGGTCTTCATTAAAATAGTAGTTAAGTGTAAAGCTCTTTGTAGTTTATCAATTAATGGAGACCATAGCTTCCTCTTTATTTCAATAAGGAATTAAAATCTAAAATAGAGCCTTTTCAAAATCACATGGTTTAATCTTACAAACCTTTCAATTAAGTACCTAGTAATCCTATAATTTTCATCTAATCTCACCTTTAAAGAATTCTCACCACTCATCCATTAATCGAAAATAGAGTTAATTCATGGACTATGCAGTCACTTGCTTATGCTATACATGTTTAACTAATTAAAATAATCCTTAATAGTCTCCACATATTTTAGTAAACATATTCAACTAATTAAAATAATCCTTAATAGCCTCCATATATTTTAGTAAACATATTTTCTTCTCCTTGCTAGAGTTTTTAAACATATAAAAAGAATCATTAAGAACTTCTTATGGTGTGGAATTAATGGCTATCATCTAAAAGCCAAAGTGAAATAAAAAGATATTAGTAAGACAAAATGAAAAGGAGGACTTGACATTACCCTAGTCAAGATGATAAGTAAGATGCCACTCTCTAAGAGAATATGATAGCTCTTCACATATTAAAACTCATTCCCAAAACCCCCGACACTTTTAGTAATTGAAGTTAGCTTCAAATGCTTCCTAGCATTAGAGGAAAGTATTAAAGTTAATGGATATTATCAGATTTTATATTAAGCACAAAACTGGAAATGGAAGGAATAAACACTTTTGGTATAATAACTGATCTCAAATTAGTCTACTAGAAAACTTAATTCCACTCAAAACCCATCTTGAGGAGCTATAAAGGCATTCAAAAGTAAATGAGGTCCTTATATCTAACTCATAATTCTAGCCAAATCATAAGTCTATAATCCCTAATATAATATGAAATAATTTACTAAATTACAATTATAATATCTTATGTGAAGATAAATTTCTTTGGTTAGCCAATGCTTCTTAACCTTTCAACAATAAAAGTACCCTAAATATATTTAAAGAATCAACTCTTAATTAATCTTGACATTCTTCTTAACCTTTCAACAATAAAAGTACCCTAAATATATTTAAAGAATCAACTCTTAATTAATCTTGACATTCTTTAATTTGGTTTAAACCCATATACCTAAGGCCACTTTCTAGCTATGGCTTGGAATCAAGTAAATATTAAGGACCAAATGATAAGTTCTATTTGTAGTCATTTTGTAATGTAAATGAAAGATATTGGAAGAAAAATAAACGAATAAAAAACACAAAGTTTATATGTTCAATCAATATGACCTACATATATAGCAGGGAGATAGATTTCTTATTATTGTAAGAGAATGATGCAACGTTAAGAATATGACATGACACCCACAATATAAATGCTAATCAAATTATTTATAGTTTAAGGTTACATGTAATATACTTAAGGTTTGTGAAATTATACTTCCTTGCATCTTTGGATTTCAGGTCATGAGTTTAGTGCCTAACACACTTATGACTTTTTGATCCATATATGTCTAGTGCTAGTTAGATGTCCATATTGGTGCTAGTTTTTCTCCGATTTCTCAAGCAATATCCTATTCTGGTTATAGAACTCAAGATTTTGGGTTGGGTCATAAATAGGTTTATGCTATTGTAAATTCAAGTTATATCTCACAATTCCTATATATATAATCTAAAAAAGTACACACACACACACACACACACACACACACACACACACATATACACACACCTGAACTATCAACAAAATCATACAACCATATAACTTTTTAAATCCATTTTGTCAATGAAATTTATTGTACTTCTATTTTAGAGATGGCAACTGTAGAATGAAGTGTTGCTTTCTAACTGTTGTATAATAAAGGAGGTTAAAGATAGAACATGTCAAGGATTTCCTTGTGAAGATATCTCCACCATAATCAAAATTAGAATAGTCGACAATACCACTATTAGAATCATCAAAACCATAAACCAAGTAAATATAACTCTTGCCTTTCAAGTATCATATAATCCACTTAACAACTTCTCAATAAGCTTTCCTAAAATTTCTCATAAATATGCTTACCGTACTAATAACATGTACTAAATCTTGTCTTATGTATACCATGACATACATCAAACCCTTAATTGCGTTCTAGTAAGGATTTATTTCATGTAACCTTTCTTTGTGTCTAAATTAGGTAATGCATTAGCATCAAATTTAAAATGTGTTATAAAGAGAGTACAAATAGGCTTAGATTAATTTGTTTAAAAAGACTATAACACCTTTTTTATGTACTTTTATTGTAATAAGTATAATAAGCTTAATTTTTTATCCCTACAAATCTCAATGTCTAAAATTTTTTGAGTTGCACCCAAATCCTTTATCTTAAACACACTACTCAACAAGGCTTTTAGATTTTTAATTTCAACCTTATTGTTAACTGCAATTAACATATCATCAATATATAGAAACAAACAAATATGTGAATAATATGAAACCTTTCTAAAGTAAACACAATTATTAAATTGATTATGAACAAAATCTTGAGAAAACATAAATGCATCAAACCTCATGTACTACTACCAAGTCCTTTTTCTCAAAGTCAAGAAAACCAATATATTCTTCTATATTCTTATTTAAAGATGTAGTTTTCATATCAAGTTGTTCCGACTTCAAATTGAGTGCACTTACCATAGTGAATAGACATCTATGCACTTGAATGATCTTATGCTTCATAATCAGTAGAACTTAGTAATCAATTCCATTTTTTATTGTAAAAAATCATGTGTCACTAATCGTGCTTTAGACATATCTGGCCAAACTATGTGAACACTTTCTTTTTTATTGCGGTCCTATTTGCATTCCACTAGTTTTGTACCCTTTGGTAATGTTATAAGTTCCTACATCTCATTTTTGTACTAAGATTGCATCTACTTATTCATGGAAATCAAGCATTATGATACTTTTTCATTATCCACTATCTTTCTATAAGTATGTGGTTCATCAAAGTCTATATTCTTTACTAATAATATGACATATGCAACAATGATCAATTTTAAAAAAATCATTATAAGCTAAATACTTGGTAGGTTTTCTGATTTCTCTCCTTGTTCTCTTCACTGCTATATTTTGTGGTTATTCGTTTTATATATCTACGGATTGATTTTTAACTATCCTATTTGGAGTTTTAATGTGACACTATACCTTTTAGCTACCACTTTGATCTTTTTTACTTACAAGATCATCAATCTCCTCTCTTTAACCAATAATAGTAAATTCATCAAAAATAACATCTCTGCTAATAATAAAATCTACAGTTCTATTCTTTTTTGTCCATTGTAATCTATACCCTTTAATTCTAATAACTTTCCTTAGAAATATGCATTTTATTACTCTAAAATCCAATGTTTCATCATTAATATAAACATAAGTAAGACAACCATTTATAAAGACTATTACAATTAGAGGGAGCATTTTACCTTACCTCTGAAAGATTGAAAATCAATTATAGTTAATGGATGTCTATTTACTAGATAAGCAACAATATTAACTATCTCAGGCTAAAGTGCTTGCAAAACTCATCAAATGGTTTATTACAAAATTTTAATATATTTTCTATTATGGGTGTTTTGACTTATTTTTTGTAACATTTTTCAATCATAGTCTTTCACTTCTTAAAATTTCCAAATACTTCATTCTTTAACTTAAAAAAATATACCCAAACTTTTCTATAATAATCATCAATAAAGGAATCAAAGTAAATACATCCTCTAAGGGATTAAACTGGAGTAAGAATTCATAAATCTGAATTAATATAATCAAGAATGTCTATTAAAGTGTACTTTATTAGAACTAAATTTGACCCTGTGTTGTTTGTTAAGAATGTAAGACTCACAAATTTCATCTTCCTAGTGACAAATCCATCTAACAATCCTTTCCTACTCAATATTTAAAGTCTCTACTCACTTATGTGACATAATTTGTGATACCATAAATATGTACTATCATTATTATGTCCTAAAAATTGGAAGATAACTATTGATTCTGTTACTATTTTCTATGTTTTCATGTTGTAATCTTCTTTTCATCATATTTATCACACTCTTTAACACTTTGAGCTGCCCATCACCATAAAAAAAACTTATAACTTTAACTGTCAAGAGTATATATTAAAATCAGATTTTTTTAAGCTCAAAAGTATACTAGCCATCCAATGTTCTAATAATTTCATCATACATTTGGATTTTAACTGAATCACTGCCTTTGAAAGTATGCTTTCTATCATCACCTAATTTGACAATAAAATTTCATTCTTTAAAAGAACAGAACTAGTCTTTATTTAAAGTCATATGATAGGATAAACTAATGTACACCTTATTGTTTCCTTTTTCTGGTTTCCCTTATTTTGCTTTTGGTAGTCCTTTCTAAAGTGTCATTTTCTTTATAATAAAATATTAAAAAACTTTAGACTTTTTTTTAGATCGTCACTTATTTCTCTTCTAATATCCCTTTCTTTGTTCCTACCTCTGCTAATAATTAGATCAAAATATGATTTATTTTCATATATGTTAAAGACTTTTTCTTCAATTTCATAGACTGCATAACATCCTTCATATTATTAACGGAAATAGTCTCTCTACCATATAACATGGTGTTAATGGAGATTTCATATAAATTAGACAAGGAACACAACATAATTATTACATGATCCTCATCTTTAATTTTAATCTCATTATCATGTAAAACTAAAATGATTTGATTAAAATTATCAGTGTAATATTATACCAATATACTCTATATCATCCTCAAAGTATACATATCCTACTTTTGATATAAATGATTTATTAGAAGATTTCTTCAAATACTTACTTTTAAGTCATTTCCATAATGATTTAGTATTTGTTTCATCAACCACGTCTCTCAAGACTTTATCTTCCAAACCCAGTAGTACAACACTATGCACCTTTTATATAATCTCTCTATTCTCCAGCTTTTTGTTAGCTTTTCTTCTTCTTTAATGTTGTTGCACATCCTTTACTAAACAAAAAGTGCCCTAATCTTTGCCTTTTATACAGTGAAATCATTCGAAGTGTTAAATTTCACAACATCAAATTTATAAAGAGACATTCTGCTAACAAACCCTTGATAAGATATGATTTGGTTATGTTAATTGGAGTTCTCTCTCTTTTTTTTGAATTGATTTTGGTACTTAATTAGTGAAATTAATATTTGCATCAAATTGGAGCACTATTTTTCAAAGTCACAAATTAAAAAAAAAAAAGATGATACATTGTTGCAGTTGATAAGGCAAGATCATACCTAAAGCTAGATTCACTCAAAGAGTTTTAGTTCAATTAGGAGATTTATTCCTAAACCTATTATATAGGAATTTTGATTTGTTTGGAAGAGAATCTCGAGAATATTGAAAGAAGTTAGCTTTTGGGTAGGAAAAGAAGAAAAAAATGTCATATATACTTTCTCTATAATTCTCTCTCTCTCTCTCTCTCACTATTTTTTTTTTTGCATTTTGTCTTCATCTTTCATCTTTTCTTTTATTTTTTCTGGTGGAACTAAAGCCATGAGTTACTAATTTCAAATATTTTAATTTAAGAGGATTCAAATTTCTAATTTTAACCTTGTGAGATTTTGTTCTAAACTTATATTTTATTTTAATTCAAGTAGTTGTTACCTTGTGAAATTTTGTTCTAAAACTAGATTTTAATTTAATTCAAGTATTTGCGCTTTGTTTTTTCATATTTTATGAATAAGTAATATTGACAGATCTGAAAAATTAATTTAATGTTGATTATTCTATAGCTATCCATGAATTCAATGATCTATAATTGTCATAAATTATTGGTACAAGTAGAAAATAGGTTATTTATAAATATTTATAAGAAACAAAAAATTAAATTAAATAGTTATAGCTATCTCAATTATTTAATTTAAGGCTAAGTCTTTTTCACTAAGCTTACTATTATCATTTAATTAATACGGAATGTTATCATACCCAATCAATTCATAATAAGTTTTAGTTTGAATGTTAGGTTTGAACTAATCAATTTAGGAAAAATTGAGACTTATTATAGTTATCCTAATATATTTCATATTAACTGCTTGAGTTATGAAAATTATTCAGTTTGGACCCATCATCAAAGTTATAATTGGATGAGATCCTTCCCTTAAATCAAAATTAAGTACCATTGAATTTCTCACTTTAATGCTTAGTTGATTTATTTTGATTCCTTGTTAAATTTAGCTTATTAGTTAATTAATCATAAACTTCCACTTTGTTTTGTCAATTAAAATTAATAAACTAGTTTTATGTTCTCTTGGGATTCAACTTAGTTTTATGAATATTATAAGAGTTTAGTGAATAAGAATTAATTTTGAGGGTTTTGATAACCCGTTCAAAATTTTGGCATCAATGACAGGGAACTATTTTATTTTCCTAGTTTTTTATAGTTTACTGCTAATCTCTTGTCTTGTATGACTCATTCTTCTCAGACAGGTGATTGTAATAAAATCCAGAAATTGAGAAGATAATACGTTCTTTAAGAAAAGAGACTAAGCAAATTCACCTCTATAAGTGGAAGTTGAGATACACTTGACAATTGGCGAAGATTCTAATTTCCAAGAAGTTGAAGAAAAGATGACAAATCCTAGCATTGGAACAATGAGGGAGACAGTGGCACCAAATTTGAACCAATAACCCTTATGTACAAGGTTTTTAGATGTTGAGATAGATTTGAAATCTAGTTTGATTCACTTATTTCCTATTTCTGGTGGTCTTGCAGTTGCATATATGCTCTTGAAAGAATTTTATTTTGTTTACTATAGAATAAAGTCACAAAGAGTGATAGAAAAGTAAATTAATCTTAAAGCCTTTCTATTCTCATTGAAAGATAAGGCAAATGATTGACTATATAATCTTCCATCTGACTTAGTGACAATATGGAATGAAATGAAAAGGTTGTTCGTAGAGAAGTTCTTTCATATATCATAAGTAACGAATATCAAAAAGGAGATATATGGGATAAGAAAATTTACCAGAGAAACATTATATGAATATTGAGAGAAGTTTAAGGAGTTATGTGCTAGCTGCCCACACTATCAAATTCATGACCAAATTTTGTTTTAATACTTTTATAGATGGTTGTTTCCAATGGATAGGAGCATGATAGATACAACTAGTAGAGGTGCTTAAGTAAACAAAACATTAGAAGTGGCCAGGCAATTGATTTTAACCATGGCCAAAAATTCTTAACAATTCAGGGCAAGGATGGATAGACCTATTAAACATGTGAATGAGGTATGTAACTAACCTTAAGGATACATTTTGAATTTAACTTCTCTAATTTTTAAAATGGTTATTGTTCAACTATAATCAGGACAAATGTTTAGAATATGCTCATTCCCTCATCTTACGAATATGAGCCCTAAATTGCAACAAGACTCCCTTCAAGAAGCTAAAGCAATAGGAGGATTTCCTAGTCAACCTCAACAAAAATCTGAACCTTATTTCAATCATTATAATCTAGAATGAAGGGATCATCTGAACTTTAGCTATGGAAATCAAGGAGAGCAACAAAGATACTAACCTCACAATTTCAATAGACAACATCAAGCACTTAGAGATGCTCAATCTCATTCTTCAAATTCAATTATGTCTTTGGATGAAATAGTTAAGACACTTGCTACTAATACTCAATAATTTTAATAGGAAACTAGAGCAAGCCTTCAGAATTTAAGAACTTAGATCACTTAATTAGCCACCTCAATTAGTAAATTGGAAGTACAGGCATAAGAAAATTGTCTTCACAAATGGTGGTGAATCTTAAGGAGAATGTGAGTGTAATGAAATTAAGAAGTGAGAAGGAAATTCAATTTGAATCTTCCTTACCGATGGAGGTAGAAAAGCATGAAGAAGAAGAGAAGAAAGATAAAGTTCCAACCCAAGATACAACTAAGGTAAATTTTGATTTTTCTTTACCCATATCATCTAAAACAAATGTGCCTCATTTTCCTTGTAGACTGGTTAAATCAAAAGAAGAGGAATATGAAAGAGAGATCTTAGAGACCTTGAGAAAGATAGAAATTAACATACCACTTTTAGTAGCCATCTGACAAATTTCAAAATATGTAAAGTTTTTGAAAGGACTATGCATAAATAAAAGGAAGCTGAAGGATAAGGAGATAATAATTTTGGGTAACAACATATCAACTGTGATAATTATAAAATTACCAAAAAATGCAAAAATTCAGGTATATTTACACTTCCTTGTGTCATTAGTGATAAAAAATTGAGCGTTCCATGCTAAACTTAGTTATATTTATCAATGTCATATCCTAGTGAATTTACTAAGCTTTAAATATGAATTATCTGCAAGAAACTAATATGATTATTCAGCTAGATGATTTTTTTATATTCATTCTATTAGGATTATTCAGCTAGATGATTTTTTTATTCATTCTATTAGCGTAAAGGATGTTTTATTCAGGTTAATGGTTTAGTATTTTCAATAGATTTTTACATCTTAAAAATGGATGGAGATAGTGTAGAATATTCAGCTTTGATTTTTTTTAGGAAGACCATTCATGAAGATAATTAAAAAATATTAGTGTGGATGAGGGTCCGTTGAGATTGATGGAGAGATAGTGAAGTTTAATATTTTCAAAGCAATGAAGTACCCTAATAATTTTCACTCTGTTTATCATATGGATATTGTGGTTTCAATTGTGTATGATATTTTCATAGAAAAAATGTTGTTGACGAGTCAGAGTTTAATTCTAAATAGGAAGTGGATGAGAGAGGTAATGGAACTTGTGAAGTTATAGAATCATTATCAATAGTGCTAATAAATTCAAAAACTTTAAATGATGAACTTACTATAATTCACAAGAAAATGTTGCCTTTTGTTATGTAGGCTCTAAAGATAAAATTGAAAGTCTTATTTGATCACCTAAAATATATCTATTTAGGTGAAGGAGAGTTACTACTTCTAATTATCTTAAAAAGGTTGAATAAAGGACAAGAAGAAAAATGCAAAAAGATAGTGGCAACTTTATTTTAAAATTATGGAGTGAATCATTGAATGGTCATTTCATATCATCCAAAAATGAGTGGATAAACAGAAGTATTGAATAGATATGTGAAATCCGTTTTGGAAAAGAAGATAAACCTGAGAAGAAAGGATTTGAGTTTATCTCTAAACGACGCTCTTTAGGCTTACTATACAACCTGCAAAACACTAATAAGAATGTCTCCTCATCAACTGGTTTTTGGTAAAACTTGTAATTTATCAATGAAGATTAAACATAAAGCTTATTGGCGGTGTAATGTTCCAACACGAATTTGACAAAAGTTAGAGAAGTAAGAAAATTGCAATTACAAGAACTTGAGGAATTAAGATTAGACGCTTACGAGAATTTAAGACTTTACAAAGATAACAATAGTTCTACAAAGAAATTTAAGGTGGGATTATATAATTCTTGGTTCAAGCTTATGCTAGGCAAATTACCTTTTAGATGGCTTGGTCCTTTGTTGTCACTAATGTATATTTTTATGGTGCATTGGAAATAAAGCAGTTAGATACCAAAAAAATCTTCAAGGGGAATGAACGTAGATTGAAACCATTTTATAAGGATGTGATGGTTTTAAGTATGATAGATATTGATTTGGAGCTTTCCCAATGCATAGAAGAATAAAAAGAAAAAGACCTATTAACCATAACAATGTTATATAATTGTGCTCTTTGGGAGGCAACCTAATTATGATGATTTTTTGTTAGTTTCATTTCAATTATTTATAGGTTTATATGCTTGTTTTTGTGTGGTGTTTTATTGGTGTAAGTGAAAAATTAGGTCTTAAATTTTATAATACTAAAATTCACAAGGACAATTCAGCTTTTAGGATAATCTTATAGATTTTAGTAGTATGAAATTTTGGGTATTTTACCCTATGTAACTCAAGTTAGGGTAGCAGTCATCTTAAATTATAAAATATTGAAATTTATAAGGCATGATCACGTCTTATGCGATTTAACTTTCTAGAATAAATCCCTTAAATTCAAGAATACTAACATTTAGAAAACAAGATCACGTCTTTTAGATGTTAGTAATATGTTTTATTTTAAAGAATTTGTGATTTTTAAAATAATAATAAAAAATAAAATAAAAGAATAAAAATGATGATATAATAATAACACATTATTTTTTATGTTAAAAAACAAACGAAAAATAAATAAATGGATAATAAACAAACAATAACCCAAACTTTTGTTTTTCTTTTTGTCCCTGCCTCTAGCAGCTAGCATTCTACTTGATCCGCAGTGAAAAGTAGCATCCCAAGAAACCATACCAGTAGTCCACAATGCCATCAACTACACCGTGTTTCGTATGGGAAACCCGCACACATTCCAATCCATAGTCGCACCATTCCTCACGTCTAGCGGCCACAAGCGCCAAGCTCATCATTCTTCTATTTAGTATACGTCCTCCAAAGCAGCGACTTAAGCAACCACAAGCACTAGCAGCCCACACATCCCAACCTATCTTCCAAGCACCGAGGAACTCTACAGGAACCACCCATATATTACACCAACCCATCTTCCAAGCTCCCTTAGTACTTCAAGCATGCGTCACTTAAGTCCCACGCCAAGTAGACACATACATCTGTTGGTTTATGCCTTACAGTCAATTTCTTTAGTTGTAGTTTAGTGACAAATTATTTAAAGGTATTCTTTATCTTGTACATGTTTAAATGTATATGATAAAGTCCATGGGATAATTGTACATTACAAATAAAATTATAATGAGGTTATAATTATGAGATTCATATTGCATTTATGTATTATTCCTAAATGTTCCTAGTCATTGTTCTATTAAGATTGGACA
>JANZXP010000008.1:11946745-11962549 GCA_027576715.1 Erythroxylum flavicans | reverse complement strand
ATAAGCCTTAAACTCATATATAGTAATATTAATCATTGGTAGAAAATTAGTGCTCATTTTTCAAAAGCAAAAGATTACTCTTTGATGTATAAAATAATGTAAAAGATAATCAAATTGAATATATTGAAGGTGAAATAAAATTTCACCATAAAGGGGTGATATATACTCAATAACATGAAGTGCTCCCAATCAACTACCTTATTTACTTTTATATCAACTTTTTCCTGTTGTTGATAAGGATCATCCAAGGAGGTCACATAAAGAGAGGTATACACGTTGTAATGAATATTAAAACTTACAGCAAAGTGCTTAACTAATTTTTGTTTGAAGTTTTTGATATCCATGCCAAAATGTGTATCTTGCTAAGAGGTTAAAGTTCAATACCCAGTAAGATGATTGCAGGCTTGAAGTTTTTGTCCTATAAAATAAACAAAGCAAGCTAATAATAAATTCTCATGAGTTGTTGTATTAATTAGACATAAATTATTGAAAAGAACATCACAACAACTTTTATGATGTCTCTAGTTATTGGTTCTAGACAAGAACAAATTAGCTTGAACTTCATAAACTATACTCATTGAAAATCTCATATTACGTTAGCATCTTTGACTAATTGTTTGCTTCAAAATACTATATACAAAGTAAAAAGAAAGTGACAAGCTCTCAATAAAGTAATAATAGCATAAAAAATAATATCCTACAAATTGTTAACTCTTTAAAGTTCACAAAAGTGCTAGTTATAATTATTAAGAAAAAATTGAACAATTATTTTTGTGGTCTAAGAGAAAAGGTCACAATTATTTTTATGACCAAACATAGCTCCATTCTTATTTCCTCCTAATGATAGATTTTAAACAAACTTAAGTGGCTTCACATACATTGTCATTTCTTGAAAAAGAAGTTTATAGTATGGTCCATTGAAGAGAAAATGCATCCCAAAACAAATTTGTTGTTAAGACTACAAAGCTAAGCATTTTGATTTGCCAGAGCAGATTTAGTAAGTTCTAAAACTGCAAATCCATAAATAAATGACATTTTTTCATTCTCTCGCATAAAAAGTAATTGCATTACATAAATCAGAACCTATGCAAAAAGCAATAAATTGCGTATGAAGACTAAAACATACATATATTTATGCATGACAATTACAGGCAATGAGAAGTTGCATCATCGTAAGAGCAAACAAACTTGTACAAATAGCTAAAAGGGCTATTAAATTTGACGCATAGCCAGTTTTTCGTTGCACATAAACTCGTAAGAGAGGGACAGAAACAGTGTCAGAGTATGAGTACAGGGTGTGTGGGTCAATGATTCAACCCGAATTAGCATGCCCAGTGAAATCCCCAACAACAAAGCCACAAACCACAAAGATAAGGGACAATCGACCAAAAAAGAAAACAAATAGAGGCTGCAAATTATTAACATAGTAGAAATTTGCGCAACGACATAAAATTAAAGCAAGGAAGCAGAGACATGAGAGGCAAAGAAGGGGAGAAAATGAACAGAACAAAAAACTTACCTTTGACTGCCGAGACGAACCAGAGGGAAGGAAGGCAGCGTGCAAGAGAGAAGACTGGTTTGAGAGAAGTTGTTCATTTGTTGGGTTTGTAAGATGCAATGATCATACGGCGTTGTGGGGTGGGGGGGAGAGGTATTTCTGGAAGTTGATATTGTATTTTGTTTCTGTCACAGGGACAAGATTTCTTGTCCCTCGGTTTTCAAAGGAACAAAAAATTTATGTTTCTGTCATCTGAAGTCAGAACAAAAATAAGTAGTGTCAGCAAGCAAACACTACAAGGCACAGGATTTTTTTGTTTTGTTATCTATCTCCACCGATGGAGACAGTAACTAAACACTGAGCAAGTGATATCTTATTTGGGTCATAACATCCAAGATTTCGAGTCGGACCATAAAATGAGTTAAACTACTATAAATTTAAGGAATATATTACACCTTTTGTCCTTAATTAACTGCATATAAAGCATTTCTAATAAATTATATCTATTAATTTGTTTTCCAAATATCACTTACTTAAAGAAGCAAAGAGTTTTAATTTGACATTAGTTTTTTTCATTAATCATAATAGTTTAATTAGTATTTGGAATCTATTTCTTCCCAAGTAAGTCCATTAGAAGTATTTAGCATACTAAAAGAAAACAAAAATAATGTCCAATATGAGTTCAATTAAGATTTATTTTTGATATACTAATCGCAAACATGACATTATTAAGTCCAAAGTACAAAATTTCACCAACATAAATGAGATATTGTATCTTTTTTACGATTTAATATTCTTACCAATACATTATTCTCATTATATTTTAAATTACAATCTCTAATAAGAAATATACTGTCGTAAGCAAAAACTCTATCTAAATAATGGAGTTCTGCTCTACCTGAATGATAAACTTCTCTATATTCTATTATATATATGTACTTTTTTAGATTATATATATATCTAAAAAAGTGAATAGGATAGGACCTCAAATAAAGAGATATAGAAGATTCATCCTAATTAGAAGCTCAACTCCATATCAAAATTACGGTCAATATCATTATTTACATTCATTTCATTATCAAGATTAATACGATCACTATTATTATTTTCTTTTTTTTTATAGATCCAAAAGTTATCAAATTCTAAAGAAATGTTGTTTTTTACAAGGGTAATTCTATATATGTAATTGATTTGGGAAGAAATCAAATTCTATGCCATCAAGGTAATTCAGGTTTTGCTTTTCAGAAGTTTTGAAGAGGAGGGCCACGAAAGGTAAGAGTCTTTTTATTCTTTTCAATGCCTACCTTCTGTCGAAACAATTTTCAAGTAAACAATAGCTTGAAGGTTGAATTCAGCTGCCGTTTTAGAGCATGACCTACATGTTCTTGAGGATATGTTAACAATTAATTGTGATACGTAGTTACGAAACGTGGCATATATATATGATCTTCTATCGAATAATTAGACGAGTCATAGGAAATTTCCCATTTGGTAAGTAGAAGCAGTCCAATGTCCATCTTGCATTTTGGTGAAATCACCGAAGTCAATTTAATTAGTATCATTTTTTCATTCAAGTTTGGACTTATATTATCATCTATTCTTTGTAAGACTGTGATTAATGCGTTCCTCAAGAAATTCTCTTCTTCCTTCTTCTTAATTAGTGTATTTCTTTTAGGAAAGAAGGGAAATAGAGGGCTTAGTAGTTCTGACACTAGCTTCTATCCATGTATTAAAAAATGTTGCATAATCATGAGAGTGTTAGGCCCTGTTGCCTAGGAATATATGAAATAGTCATTAGTGAACAAAACCTTATATATGTATTGCAATCCAATTGCTAAGCCTGGTTAAAATGGCGAATGTCAGGTTTGCGTTAGGAATAATGATATTAATTAATACTCATAATTTTCGATAAAACTGTCTATATTTTATGTGTATATATCTTATCTGACAAAAGAATTGTTTTCCATATCTACATTTATTGGGTTAGTCAAATTATCAGTTCTCCTTCTGCAGAAAATTATTTTCAACTTTTAATACCATAGCGAAAACGCAAGTGATTCAAACGCATTAAGTGTAAGCACAGTACATCATTAATCCATAAAACCTACAATAATCTGTAAAATAAAATTAATCATATTAAAGATAAAATATATCTGTTTTATCAAAAAAATTACATCGACTTTTCTAAGTATTTGATAAGTTGAAGATTATTAGTCTAATTGAATTGTTAATTTTGATGGACGACTAGACTAACATATAGCTTAAATATCTGTTGAAGTCAAAATATCTTAGTCTCATGTACCTAAACTCATATCCAAGAATAATATCAGCCAGATATTGTTTGAAATTGACTTCTACCCAATTCAATACCGAAATATTTGTTCCCCTCCACATTCATACCTAACTTGAATACTTTTTTGCTTATGCATTTCACATGGAAAATTCTCTTGCCACTACGATCAGTTTATATTTGCTTTACCGAAGACAAGCAGGCAAACAAGAAAACTCTGATACTTTTTGCGGATCCTTTTTGTTCTTAGGGACCGATAGATATTTTAAGAGTCCTTAATCTTTTGAAAAATATTATCATGTTATTTGCTCAAGATTATAATTAATGCATCTAATATAAGTAGCTTTCATGCTAGTATGATACAAATATGTTCTCAGGCAGGAGTTGCTGATTTCTCAGGATGTCAATTTCTTTAATATATATATGTGTACATTCTATCTTTGGCTTTGAACTTGTTCGAATTGTATTGACTAATTAGAAAAAGGAGATGTTATTAGTCTTTTAATCACCTTTTAAGTACGTGGCTAAGTAGGATTTCCATCACAACAACCAACATGATTAGATATATGTGGGCCTCTTACCACAATTTCAAAGTAATGATCTCACAATACCGATATGACTAAAAATATTCCGTGTAGTTTCATTCTAAGCTTCAAAATGATGAGTGCCGAATGGTTAGTGAAATTAATGATCCCATGCGGCAATTACATTTATAAGGTACAGATGATTTGGAGCTAACTTGACTATGTATAAAACTGCAATTACATTGTCTTTGGAAGAGCCAATAACAACTCGAGTGACAATTAGTGAAGCTCTCAACGTTATGTGAGTTGGGCGGTGACTAGTTACCCACTTATTTACCAGTTTAGAAACACTGCAGAAAGTTTACGTGGAGGAAATGCATTTCATTTCAGGTACAAAGAAAAAGACAAATACTTTCAACTCCAAACTGAAAGCTTAGCCCATTTAATAAAGCAATTAGAAAACAGATAAATTCCATATTACATTGGATATCCATCGCTCACCATCCAAAGAGAAAAAGGAAAATAGATCGAATCAATAGATTATTACATTCAAACATTGGGAAGCATTAATTAGCTGTGATCTTGAAGTTCCCAAATCTTCTTTTACAGAGGAGTTTATCATCTTGGATACAGACAAGGTAGTTTCCGACTTCCATAGTTAAATTCACTCCAGTTTTTGAAGCTCGATACATAAAGTTGAGTATATCATATTAACACGACTGATTTAGAGCGATCTGCTTTCCGATTTAGAAAGACACAACATAGTCATTCTTCTTCTCTTTTTGCAGCTTCTTTCTTATTAATTCAAATACAAACACCATAAGAGCAAGATTACAAGTCATAATCCTTAAAACCCTAGCACCAGCCAAACCACAACGACGACAATCTCAAACACACCTAGGAAATTGGTACCAATCACACCGAAGAAAGATGACTTTGAAGAATTTCAATTATTCGAAATTGAAGAAGGTGAGGAGCATTCGCATACGACCTCGGTCTCTACTTCTCTTCTATGGAAGTTTCTGTGACAGCCACAAGCAGCACACGTCAGTGCAGCAGTTGTGCCCTCCTCTCCACTTGCCATGAACTCTCTGCAGCCATCTACCGCATAACCTCCTACATTAGCTGCATGATTCTTTTGGCATTCTGCATATCTGACGCTCCTAACAGTGAATGAAGAGTTAGTTGAACTTCTTGAAGGCTCCTCTCTTCTCACCACTACTTGTCTCTTCCTCATTGTGGAATTCAATGATTCTTCCTCCTCTTCTTCACTTAATCCAAAAACAAGGCTAAAATTCTCAAATTTATATGGTGAGCCACAACTAAAATATGGCATAAAGACAAAGGGGGAGGTAAGAGAGAGGATGTGAGAGTTTTCCTTTAGGTAGTGGCCTGAAACCCTAACCCTAGAGGGCGTATTTATAAAGTTGTAAACCTTCTCAGAAATTTCATCTCTCACTTGAAATAAATTTTGTTTATTATAAGCTGTTCACTTAATCATTAATACGGTACATATTATTTTCTACCAGTAAAACTTAGAATAGTAGTTGTGAAGTGAGCTTTCAATTAACTCCGTGTAAAACAAGATTTACCCAAAACTATGAAAAAGCTTTACTTTTTACCTTAAAATGTGATTGGTTTAAAATCAAATGATCAGCTAAGATCTTTTTAATATAACTTGATATATCCTGTGGCCCCTAAACTTCTCCTAATGCTAAAGGACATGTTTTTTGTGGGGTGCATTGAAACGATGCCAACAACATTTGTCTAGTTTCACCTAATTTAATCAACGTGGGTATGTTAAGTAAGCTTGCCTAACCTATACTGAAAGTACTGGTGGCAAGTGACCACCATGTTCCTTTTATTCTTTAATTAAAATTTTCCATATCAATCAAACTAGTTCAAATTTTGTTTCGGTAACTTGACAAAGCTTTCGCGAAACTTCAAAAATTACAAGGTCTTGAAGTCGTGGGGAAACTTAAAGTTCAGCACAAGCTTGAAGTTTCTGATAAATTAACTTGTACATCTCTTGCTCGATCTTTCGACAAATAATTCTCTCCACAAATAGTTATTGAAGTTTTCTTCTAATTTCGTGCTCTGGTTACGGTTTCTTAATGATATCTTTTCACTTGTTTATCTGATCCATTTTTCTATGTCATCATCAAAACCAGTAGAGAATATATAACTATAACATGTAATCTAATAAAGCTTAATATGGTTCGTTAAGCTAAAATGTCAGACGTCAAAAGGCTACAAATGCAGTGAAAGTAGTATGGAGAATGAGAGATAAGACTCAAGGTTGCCCTTGGTTTTCTATTACCTTAATTTCTACCTCTGCCAGATAAGAAGAATAGAAATCTTGCGCACTTGAAATTCTCCATCTTCTGTTACTGTAAAAATAAAATTCTCATTTTTCTTATTTACCTTCACACTATCTAAAAATATATAAAAGATAAAACTTAGAACCATTAAAGGTTAGTTTGTGTAGTGAGGGAGGCAAGAAAATTTTAAGGTATCAAATGTCTTGTTGTCTAAATTTGGGCAAATAGCAAAACAGCTCACGTGTTCATTGATTTTGAAATCTTCGCCAAGTTTTGTATCAAAACAGATAGCGGTTTTAAGATATTTTGACGTTAGATGTTTGTGAAGGAGATTTACTTGTAATGTTAAAGTTCAGAATTTAATTTCATGAATTTTTAATTTATTGCGTTCAAGCTACAAATTGGTTACTTAAGAAGGAGCAGGGAAGGGGGATTTTTAAAGAAAGAAAAATACATGAGTAGTCTGATTCTTAGTTAGACTCATTAATTATCAGATCCTCATTCATTATTAGGCTAGTACTTCATAAAGGATGTAAATTTATCTCATGGGAATTCGTAACTCATGACCAAAATATGATGAAAAGAAGCAAAAATTCTTCGTAGAATTTCTTCAATTGATGAGTCGTTTAATCCATCTTTTTGACTTGATGTAAGATTTGATCGTGTATCGTTATAAGCTAACATGAAGAAACATATAAAATTTCTTTAGTGATCAGTATGAATCTTTTTGCCATTTGGGTCCAACACAAATTCTCCCCCCGGCCAAATGCAATTATTATGTGTGCTGTTAGAAGTTGCAATGCACTTTAAAGACCAGCGGAATGCCTTCTTTCTTTTCAATGCCTAGGCCATCTCAAAAAATCTACCTGACCAGCTATTCCCAAGTAGGCATTTGATTAGGTCTTGGTCTGGCGAGCGAAGGTGATGGGAGACTAAAATAGGCAAGTGGGTCAACCTATTCCTCAAGTGGCACACAACTTTGCTCAATATAGCGGCTTCACTGCTATTAGCTGCTTAAATAATTAATTACCAGAATCAAATAAGTGTGAAGAATACCTAACGGCATGGCCATGAGCGCATATGTAGGGAAAGAATCCATCTCATCAAGGAAGCAACCTCCAGGGCCAGTGAAACTTAGTAACGCTCAAACAAAATATAGAGTCGTCAGTAAAAATACAGTTCAGACTGGAATCAGATATTTAATGTTTGAACACAGCTGTTTCCTTGCCTCCAATGTTGGGGGCGGTAAGTAATTTCATCTAGTTTGCCTATTCGTGTGCTTTCATTGATCTCTTGTAAATTATTAATTAATTCTATACCTGAATAACTTTATGCACATAACTTCTTCAAGCTTAATCTTCAATAAAAGAATAATAGGGCATCTTTTGAAGATATGGTATATATATATATATATATATATATATATATATATATATAACACGTATACCCTAGTCCACTTTATACACATTTTTCAATAAAGAATGTTATTTCCTTCTTATTTGTGATTGTCCAGCAAATAGGCACAACGGGAATATATTCTTGCTACTTGCAATTATTATATAGTTTGTTTGTACTCGATGAAATTTAAAATATATTATAGTCTTCAATTTATAACACTAGATATATTTGATTTATACCTTTATCATTAGATTATTTAAAATTAATATTTATCTCATGAGATGCCAACATCAGAACTATTTCCCTTTTACCCTTTTTTTTATTATATAATAAACAAAAAGATTAAGGTGTTTTGGGGAAGTTCTAAAGGGATACCAAACGGTGTGATTAAACTTAATTAATTTCACATGTAGTTGCTGCAATTCAGTTTATTACGACTTACATATGTTTTAAAATGGGATCGTAGCTATATTGTAAACATAATATTGGTGGGTGCCTTGCCATTATATTGTTGAGGTTATTCTTGGAGTCAACATTTAGAACTTTTACTGTAATAGTTTAACTTCAAATTGGTTTAACAACAATTCTATTTCTGAATCTTATTGAATTACTTACCCAAAAAGATAGATTTGAAATTAGTTATTTACTTTAGACATTTCAATTCATTTATTTTCTGAAAGGAAAATATGATTACCATTTAACGTGAGACTTTATAGTATCACGTAATGGAGGGCGTATATAATCCAATCGATCGAGTACAATGAAAAACAAGAACACATACACATGCATTTGTTAACGGTAGCTATTACCTTGCTTCCCCAAATAAACCATCAAAATAGTATAGAGAATTGCAATACTTTTCACTGTTTAGAGGCTTTACTTTAACTCCTTTTTAATATTTTTATTCTTTTATTTCTCTCAGTTGTCTTTAATGTTAGCGCTTTTGGAAGTCATGTGATTAGAGTAATATTAATTCCTTCTTTTGTCAATTTTGTACCTATGATTCATTGAAACTCTTTGGAAATAATTATGCAATTACAAGGAGATAGGAGGACCTTGACGTTAATATTTTTATGAAGATATTTCTTTAAAAAGAATAGTTGAGCAGTTGATAAGAATTAAAAAAAAAGATCTTGGAAATTAGAAGTAGAAAAATAGATGGTCAAACGAATTTTACTCTTGTAACCAAAATTAAAAATTAAAAAATTTATATGATGGTTTAAAGTTTCAAATTAAATAGTAACTTCTGATTTTATAAGATGGTCAAATAGTTGTGATATAGGAAGATCCAGAAACAACTTCCCTCGTAAAGATTGTAAATTATAATTACCTTGGTCATGTTTTTTCTTTTGCAACAGAAGGATGATCTGAGGTGTGGCTTGTAGTTACCCAAAAAAAAGTACCGTTGAGAGTCCTCTCGTTAAAGATACATATGTATATATAACTCATTGGATGAGTTTTAATTTAAAGGCCTCATCGTTACTTAATACACCAATAACTACAACAATACCCCAACCATGCAAGAATTTTTTTCATGATGTTTATCAGAAATAGAAGTTGTAAGAAATTTATATCATGAAGGTAAAGATACCATAGCATTGATATTTCCTAGTGTAATACATAACATAGACCTTATTATGTATCACAGATCGTACATGAAAGGGTTAAAAATAAAAGAAATGCGGAATATCTTATTTTGGTTCTATTTCTGATTCCAATGCAGTTTCCGAGCTCCAAACGATCTCGAATCTCCCAAGACCTTTACGGATTATACTTCCCGACATGTGGTTTAGGCCTTTCTACAGTTTTTTCAATACGTAAACTCTCTTAACGGGTTAGAGAATCTGTATGCTTACGATTAATAAGAGCAACTGTAGGAGACCTTAACCTATATATATAGCTTCTATATCAAGCTGCCCCATCACAAGTCTAATATAGACCAGGTCCACACTAAAAGGGATCTATTTTTCACCCGAACTTCGACCCATTGATTTAAGTCATTTATTCAGCCATTTTACTACCTTTGTCTGGATCAAATTACGTAAATTAACTGTTAATTTATTGAAAGGCCAAAATTACAATTAATAGATGTCCACTTAATAGGAAAAGGACAAAAATATCCTTTAAGGACAAAATTGTCCTATAATCTCCCTCTTGGGTAGTTATTAATTGCAGTTTTTTTTACTCAAGTTCAAAACAGTTTGAAAACTCGGTTAAGTCATGCTACTGTATTGGTACCAAAATTTTAAAAACATTTGATCCAAAGGTAATGAAAGTCTAATATTCTATTATGCAAGGCTTTTAATACCAAAAAAATATCAAACACATATGTCATATGTGACATAGGTCCAATATAATCACGAATATCTAATACCTTACTAACATGAATGGGAAAATGAAGTGTGGCAGACTAGGATGATACATTTATGATCTAATAAGTATCATCTTCGCCTGTAGGTCTCGATTTCTCTAACTTTACGCTAAACTGCATGTGCTAAACTGTAGCAAGGAAATTTTGTTTTCCCTCACTGAATGCTAAACAGCATTAGAAAAAACTTGTTTCCTCTCACCGGATGCTAAACAACATTAGAGAAACATTTACGTTCTACAATCGAATGCTAAACTGCATTAGAGAACCTTTATGAGATTAAAAACTTATATCCCCTATGTCATATGAAAATTTAAAGATATCCATATAAACTGTATGTTTTTATGACATAGGCTCAAGGTTAATCTTTATAAATACCCAATGACCTTTAAAATGCTTAAGATCAACACAAATCTTAAGGCTTTCATATGTATTATGACTATATATAAAAACAGTTATTACTGAGGATAAAAGAATATGATCATCTTTATTAATAAATAACCATAATGTCATAATACATCAAAATGTACAAACATTTAAGGGGCAAATACAGTGATCCCTAACTACTGCTGCCTAAGGACTTCAACCTGCCCATACTGGATTCATGTCTAACAAACATTAGTAGGCGAAATCCTTTAGTCAACGGATCGACTAACATCTCCTCAGTCCTGATGTGCTTTACTTCAACGTCACCCTTCTGAATTAACTCCTTTATGGTCAAATACTTGACCTCTAAACGCTTAGACCTTGTGATACTCTTGTTGTTGTTACTGAATAACACTGCAGTAAGATTATCACAATATAACTGAATGAGTCTAGCAATTGAATTCACCACAGACAACTCAGAAATCAAGTTTTTGAGCCAAATAGCCTGTGTAACAGCTCCATAACGTGCAACAAACTCTGCATGCATGGTCGAAGAAGTCACTAGTGTCTGCTTGATAAGCTTCCATGATATTGCACCATTAACATGAAAATGTACCCTGAAGTGATTTGCGATCATTCGGACACATAGTAAAATCAGAGTCTGTATACCCTGTGAGGTTCAAATCTTTGATTTTTATGTACGTCAACGTATAATCCTTGGTACCCTTTAGGTATCTTAACACTCGTTTGACTTCATTCTAATGGTCCACACCTGGGTTAGCCAGATATCGACCTAGCAGTCTAACAACAAATGCAATGTCCGGTCTAGTGCACACCTGGGCATACATCAGGCTACCAACAATACTAGAATATGGGACATTCCTCATAGCCTCTCTCTTAACCTCATTCTTTGGACACTGTGCCAAAGATAATCTCTCTCCATGAGAGATATGTGTTACAACAGGTTTACATTTAGCTATATTAAAACTTTGTAGCACTCGCTCAATATATGTGCTTTACGAGAGGCTCAATGAGTGTTGAGATATGTCCTAGTGAATCTATATACCGAGAACAAAATATGCTTCACCCAAATCCTTCATGTCAAAGTGTTTGGCCAAAAATTGCTTTACTTCATGCAATATAGTCAAATCATTTGACGCGAGCAAGATATCATTGACATACAGTAGTATGAAGATGACTTTGCTCTCCCTGACCTTATAGTATAAGCATCTTTCGAATTTATTTTCCACAAAGCCGAATGAGGTCAAAACCTCATCAAACTTTAGGTACTATTGTCTAGAAGGTTGCTTCAAACCATATATTGATTTATTCAACTTACAAACCTTGTTAGTATCTTGATTCTATAATCTTTCAGGTTACTCCATATAGACCTCCTCATAAAGATCACCATTCAGGAAAGTGGTCTTAACGTCCATCTGATACAGCTCCATGTCATAATGAGCTACTATTGTCATAATCACTGTAAATGTATCCTTCGAGGATACAGGAGAGAAGGTAATATTAAAGTCAACTCTTTCTCTCTAAGTGAATCCCTTGATAACTAGACGCGCCTTAAACCGCTCAACTTGACCCTGTATGCATTCTTGGTCTTAAATAACCACTTGCAACTGAGAGACCTGCAATATTGAGGTAAATCAATAAGCTCCCATACTTTGTTATACCTCATAGATTGCATCTTATCCTTCATTGCTTCCCACCACATGTTCACATGGGGAAACGACTTTTGTAAAAGTAGTTGGATCCATAACATGTTCTATTTCATAGTCTTACTTTCCCAAATAGACTATGTAATCTGATAAGATAGTAGCTCTTCTCTCTATGGTGGATTTGCGCAACTGCATATGTTCTTGTACCTCAGAAACTTCTTCCTAAATAGATATAGGTTCCTACGCCTGCATAGACACGATACTCTAACATTCATCTACCAGACTTGACTGTATGAGAGGCGAATACGAAATGATTGTAGTATCCATCCTGCTATCTTCTGGAGGATGTGAGGATCCTCCCTCATCATAAACATTGTATTCCAGAAACTTATCCGTTTGTGATTCCAATATTCTGGCCCCTTCTTCTCCACAGTAAAATCTGTAACCCTTAGAGAGGTCGGGATAACCCACTAAATAGCAACAAGTGGAACGAGTTTACAATTTGCTCTTATAAGGATTATACAACCTTACCTCAGCAGGGCAGCCCCACACACAAATGTGTGCAAGGCTTGGCTTCCTTCCAACCCTAAGCTCAAAAGGCGTCTTTGGTACTGACTTGCTTAGGACTCTGATCAAGATATATAATGTCATCTTGATGACTTCACCCTAAAGGTATTCAGGTAGGTTAGTCCTGCTATGTATTGACCTCATCATGTCCTTTAGGGTGCAATTGCGGCTTTCGGCCACACTATTTTACTCAGGACTACCTAGTATAGTGAACTAAGTCACTATTTTAACTGATTCCAAATACCTAGCACACGGACCTTTTTCTTGTCCTACAATCCCATGTCTGCCATAGTATTCCTCTCTCTTGTCAAATCTAACTATCTTTATTGATTTTCTCAATTGGTTCTCAACCTTAGCCTTAAAGATCTTGAACTTATCAAGAACTTCAGACTTCTCTTTAAGCAAGAACACATAACTATAGCGGGAATAATCATCTATAAATGTCAGAAAATATTTAGCATCGCACAACTTGACCGTATAGGGACCACTAACATCTGTATGTATGAGGTCCAATAAATCAGAAGCACGAGTTGACCCCCTTTTTCCTTATCTTGATCAACTTACCCCTACAACAATCGACACATGTCTCCAAATCACTGAAGTCCAGAGTTGGGAGAATGTTATCCTTTATCAATCTCTCAACCCTCTCCATGAAAATGTGGCCAAGACATTTATGCCACAATATGTACGATGTTTCCTTTATGAAGGCTCTCTTTCGAGTAACAGGTTCGATAATATAAGAAGAGGCATACATTTCATTAAGAGTAAGACACCTACTATATAATCCGTAGGATAAGAAGACAGCTCCGATATGTCTTGTATTGATAGAAATATTTACAACTGAATTATCAAATACAAAATGATAACCTTCTTTATCCAAAATTGATATAGAGATCAATTTTCGTCTAAAAGATAGTATATAAAATATGTCTCGTAAATACAATATAAACCCCGTATCGAGGTTTAATCCTACATCTCTTACATTTAAAATGTCCACCTCTTCATTGTTGCCGACTAGCAGCTTCTCCTCTCCTCTAGTTGGCCTTCTCCTAGATATGAACCCCTGCATGGTAGAAGCACATGATTAGACACTCCACTATCTAACCACCAAAAACTTGATGTGGTTAAAGCTCATTGGATTCATGAATCATAAAGGCTGAGGAGTTACCTGATAGTTCCTGCTTGATCTTCCATAGCTTGTATTTCGGGCAATCGAACTTCCTATGCCCCTTCTTCTTATAGAAGAAGCACCTCATACTCTGTAGGTCATATGGGCCCTTTGCAATGCTGGATTGCCCACTCTGAATCTGAGGAGAGGGTTTAGGTTTCTTACCATTACCTTTAGGCTATTGGAGTTTAGCCTTCCTCTTACCCTTCGTAGTTGCAAACATGGCTGTATAAGGAGAACCCTTGATCTTTTCCTCTGTTGCAACACACCAGAAAATCAAGACATTGATGTCCTAGTTCTCGTCATGTTAAATGTAAGAGGTGGCCAACATCTCAAACTCCTAAGGAAGAGTGTTTAGTGCCTGATGCACTATAAGCGAGTCAGTAATTAGTATATCAGTGCCTTCAGCCTGCTTTGAAGGTGCATCATCTAGATGATATACTCTCGAATGCCTCCCTCTCCAGTATACCTCATAGAGAACAGTTCCTTAATCAAGGCACTCTGCTCAGCATGAGAAGACACCTTGTACCTCTGGGATATGATGTCTATGAACTCCCTCGCTATGGTTATGTCTGGCAATCCACTTAACAGATGATCAGGTATCAACCTCTTAATAGTCAAATAGCACATCCTATTTGACCTTTCCCAGGTCGCCATCGTTGCTTTGTCAACTTCTGAGTTGACATTTGTAAGTGGGGGAGGCCTCTCAATATGCATGGTCATGCTGACGTCTGCCATCTTTAATGCAAACTCAACGTCCTTCTTCCACCTCTTGAAGTTGAAACCATTTAAGGTTTCAATGGTGACAATATTGTTGTTCATAGAAAAGGTGACTAAAAAATAGAAAAGACAATATAAAGATCAGTATAAATACAAGACAACAACGATATTTAAAGCATTACAAAGTATCTATACCAAGAATCCGATCACTCATATTATGAAATACCTTTGGGCTGAATACATAATATATGCAATTAGACACTTGCATAAAAGCGATCAGAGTACAAACCATCAACTCTCATGACACTACTATCTTTGGGTGAATAGATCATTTAAGCAACGACTTTCCTCCATCTAATGCCTTTATAAATATCTCAAAATCCTATATAAGGTCAAAACCTTTGAGCAGAATAACCAAACATAAGGCCAAAGACATCCCCCAACATGTGAGCAGAATAATCTAAAATATTGACTTGAAAGGCCACTTTGGTAACTATATTCTCATCAGTACCCGATAAAGTCCACAAACACAAGGAATACATCTTTATGTCGTCCTCACATTCTATATGGGCATAATATATGTGAAAATTAATTATAAATGCAAAAACCAAATGCACAGTCGAATAATCACAATACAAAAACTAAAAACATCGTTTTTAAACTTTATTTGAGACTTATTCAAAAATTCTCATTGAGAGTGTCTATCGTACTTTTCTGAATACCGAACCTACCACATGAGGCATAAAATTTTAAGTGTCTCCCTTATGTGCAGTTTGGAATACAAAAATTGTAACACCCCATTACCCTAGGGTACGCACCGAGACGCCCGTAGGTCATTCTGATACATATCCTAAAATAAGGGAGCGCTACGTGCGATTACTACAGAACTCCACATGGCATCACATACATTTAAATAA
>JANZXP010000008.1:11929230-11946645 GCA_027576715.1 Erythroxylum flavicans | reverse complement strand
TCCACTTACAAAACCTTCACCTATAAAATGAAAAGAACAAAATATTACTAATACTGGTTGACAAGATAGTGTAACATGTAGTATGGACAACCTTATTACGCACCCAGAATCATACATGAAAGGCTTAAAAATGAAGGAAATGTGGAATACCTGATTTTGATTCCATCTCTGATTCCGATGCCATTTCTGAGCTCCAAATGATCATGAATCTCCTAGGACCTTTACGGAATATGTTTCCCAACACGTGGTTTAGGTCTTTCTGTAGTTTTCTCAATACGTAAGCTCTCTTAACAAGTTAAAGAAACTATATGCTTACGATTAATATATGAGCAACTATAGGAAACATTAACCTATATATATAGCTTCCATATCGAGCTTCTTTATCACAAGTCCGATATAGACCAGATTAACACTAAAAGGGATCCATTTTTCACCCAGACATTGACTCATTGATTTGGATCATTTATTGGGTCACTTTTATTACCCTTATCTGGATCAAATTACGTAACTTAACAGTTAAGTTATTGAAAAGACAAAATTACAATTAATAGTTGTCCATTTAATAGGAAAACGACAAAAAGTCCCTAGGGATAAAAATGTCTAACATTCTCCCCCTTGGACAATTATTAATTACAGTTTTACTCAAGTTCAAAACAGTTTAAACACTCGTTAAGTCATGTTATTTTATTAGCACCAAAATTTAAAAATTTTGATCCAAGGGTAATGAAAGTCCTACATTCCATCCTGCAAGGCTTTCGATACCAAAAAATATCAAACACATGTGTCATTGTGACACAGGTCCAATATAATCACAAATATCTGATACCTCACTAACATGAATGGGAAAACAGAGTGTGGCAGACGAGGATGATACCTTTATGATCTAATATGTATCATCTTCATCTGTAGGTCTTGATTTTTGCAACTTTATGCTAAACTGCAGCAGGGAAATCCTGTTTTCTCTCACTGAATGCTCAACAACATTAGAGAAAACTTGTTCCTCTCATCAGATGCTAAACAGCATTAGAGAAAACCTTTATGTTATCCAACCGAATGCTAAACTACATTAGAGAACCTTTATGAGATTAAAAACTTATATACCCTATGTCATATGAAACTTTAAGGATATGTGTTTAATGACATATGCTCAAGGTCAATCTTTATAAATGCCCAATAACCTTTAAAATGCTTAAGATCAACACAAATCTTAAGACTTCCGCATGTATTATCATTATATACAAGAACAGTTATTATTGAGGATAAAAGAATATGATCATCTTTATTAATTAATAACCATAATGTCATAATACAACAAAATATAGAAACAATTAAGGAGCAAAATATAGTGATCCTTAATTACTGTTGTCTAAGGACTTCAACATGCCCATACCGGATACATGTATAACAAATATTCATAGGCGAAGTCCTTTAGTCAATAGATCAGCTAACATCTCCTCGGTCCTGATGTGCTCCACTTTAACGTCACCATTTTGGATCAACTCCTTTATGGTCAAATACTTGACCTTTAAATGCTCAGACCCTGTGATACTCTTGTTGTTGTTACTGAACAATATTGCAGCAAGATTATCACAATATAACAGTATGGGTCTAGTAATTGAAACTACCACAGATAACTTAGAAATCAAGTTTCTAAGTCAAACCGCCTGTGTAGCAGCTCCATAACATGCAACAAACTTTGCATGCATGGTCAAGGAAGTCGCCAGTGCCTAATTGACACTCTTCCACGATACCGCACCATCTGAAAACATGAAAATGTATCTGGAAGTAGATTTGTGATCATCCAAACACATAGCAAAATCAGAGTTCGTATACCCTGTGAGGTTCAAATCGTTGACTTTTCTGTATGTCAATGTATAATCTTTGGTACCCTTTAGATATCTAAACACACGTTTGACTGCATTCCAATGATCTACACCTGAATTAGCCAGATATCAACTCAGTAGTGCAACAACAAGAGCAATGTCTGGTCTAGTGCACACCTAGGCATACATTAGGCTACTAACAGCACTAGAATACGGGACATTCCTCATAGCCTCTCTCTCAACCTCATTCTTTGGACACTGTGCCAAAGATAATCTCTCTCCATGAGAGATATGTGCTACAGTAGGTCTATATTAAGGCATATTAAACCTTTGTAATACTCGCTCAATGTAAGCACTTTGAGAGAGGCTCAACGAGTGTTGAGATTTATCCCGGTGAATCTATATACCGAGGACAAAAGATACTTCACCCAAATCCTTCATGTCAAAATGTTTGGCCAAAAGTTACTTTACCTCATGCAACATAGTCAAATCATTTCACGTGAGCAAGATATCATCGACATACAGTAGTATGAAGATGACTTTGCTCCCGCTGACCTTATAGTATAAGTATCTTTCGACTTTGTTTTCCACAAAGCCGAATGAGGTCAAAAGCTCATCAAACTTTAGGTACTACTATCTGGAAGCTTGCTTCAAACCATATATTGATTTATTTAACTTACAAACCTTATCAGTTGTATCCTGATCCTGAAATCTTTCATATTGCTCTATATAGACCTCCTCATAAAGGTCACCATTCAAGAAAGTGCTTTTAACATCCATATGATGTAGCTCCATGTCATAATGAGCTACTATTGCCATAATCACTCTAATGCATCCTTCGAGGATACAGGAAAGAAGGTAACATTTAAGTCAACCTTCTCTCTGAGTAAATACCCTGGCAACTAGACGCATCTTAAATTGCTCAACTTGACCCTGTGTGTCCTTCTTGGTCTTAAATGGCCACTTGCAACTGATAGGCCTGCAATGTTAAGGTAAATCAACAAGCTTCCATACTTTATTATACCTCATAGATTGCATCTCATCCTTTATTGCTTCCTACCAAAAATCCACATGGGGTCTAAAAACGGCTTCTGTAAAAGTAATTAGATCCATAACATGTCCTATGTCATAGTCTTACTCACCCAAATAGACTATATAATTTGATGAGATAGCTGATTGGCTCTCTCTGATTGATCTGCGCAACTGTATAGGTTTTTGTACCTCAGAAACCTCTTCCTAAATAGGTATAAGTTCCTGTGCCTGCATAGGCATGGTACTAGGACCTTCATCCACCAGTGTATGAGAGGTAGATACGAAATGATTGTAGTATCTGTCCTGCTATCTCCTGGAAGATGTGAGGATCCTCCCTCATCATAGACATTGTATTCCAAAAATTTCACCGTCTGTGATTCCACTATTCTGGCCCCTCCTTCTCTACAGTAAAATCTGTAGCCCTTAGAGTGGTCGGGATAACCCACTAAATAGCAATAAGTATAACGAGGTTGTAATTTGCTCTCATAAGGATTGTATAACCTTACCTCAATAGGGCAGCTCCAAAGCTTGGCTTCCTTCTAACCCAAAGCTCAAAAGGAGTCTTTGGTATTGACTTGCTTAGGACTCTATTCAAGATATATAATGTCGTTTTGATGGCTTCACCCCAAGGGTATTCGGGTAGGTTAATCCTACTCTACATTGCCCTCATCATGTCCTTTAGGGTGCGATTGCTCCTTTTGGCCATACCATTTTGCTCAGGACTACCTAGCATAGTGAACAGAGACACTATTCCAACTGATTCCAAATACTTGGCAAGCGGACCTTTTTCCTGTCCTGCAACCCCATATCTGCCATAGTATTCCCCTCCCTTATCAGATCTGACTATCTTTAATGATTTTCCTAGTTGGTTCTCAACCTTAGTCTTAAAGATCTTGAACCTTCAGACTTCTTCTTAAGCAAGAACACATAACAATAGCGAGAATAATCATTTATAAATGTCAGAAAATATCTAGCATTACACAATATGACCATATAGGGAGCACTAACATCTGTATGTATGAGGTCCAATAAACCTGAAGCATGAGTTGACCCCTTCTTCCTTATTTTGGTCAACTTACCCCTACAACAATCGACACATGCTCCAGATCACTAAAGTCCAGAATTTAGAGAATTTTATCCTTTATCAATCTCTCAACCCTCTCCCTGGAAATGTGGCTAAGATGCTTATGCCACAATATGTACGATATGTCCTTTATGAAGGTTTTCTTTCGAGTAACAGGTTCAGCAACATAAGAAGAGGGATACATTTCATTAGGAATAAGACACATACTATATAATCCGTAAAATAAGAAGGCAGTTTTGATATGTCTTGTATTGATAGAAATATTTACAACTGAATTATCAAATACAAAATGATAACCTTCTTTATCCAAAACTGATACAGAGATCAAGTTATGTCTAAAAGATGGTATATAAAATGTGTCTCGTAAAATCAATACAAACCTCGTATTGAGGTTTAATCCTACATCTCTTACATACAAAACATCCATCTCTTCATTGTTGCCGACCATTAGCTTCTCCTCCCCTTTAGTCAGCCTTCTCTTAGATGTGAACCCTTGCATTGTGGAAGCAATATGGTTAGAAGTTCCACTATCTAACCATCAAGAACTTGATGTGGTTATAGCTACATTAGATTCATGAATTAAATAGGCTGAGGAGTTACCTGACAGTTCCTGCTTGACCTTTCATAGCTTGTACTTCAGGCAATCGAACTTCTTATGCCCCTTCTTCTTACAAAAGAAGCACCTCATACTCTTTAAGATATGTGAGCCCTTTGTAATGCTGGACTGCCCACTCTGAATCTGAGGAGAGGGTTGGGTTTCTTACCCTTACCTTTAGGCTGTTGTGGTTTAGCCTTCCCCTTATCCTCGGCAGCTGCAATCATAGCTATATGAGGAGAACTCTTGATCTTCTCCTCTGTTGTAACACACCAGGAAATCAAGGAATTAATGTCCCAGTTCTCATCCTGAGAGATGTAGGAGGTGGCCAACATCTTAAAACTCCTGAGGAAGAGTATTCAGTGTTTGATGCACTATAAGTGAGTCAGTAATCGGTATCTAGTGCCTTCAGCTTGCTTTGAAGGTACACCATCCGGATGATATACTCTTGAATGTTGTGAAAATTGACTAGATTAAAGTAGGTTCACAACTAAATATGACTGAAAGAATAGTAATGAATACACAGATTTTACCGAAAAAACTCCTAAATTAGGGTAAAAAACTTCGGGTAAGGATAGAAGAATTTTACTGTTAAGAAAATTGGAGAATTACAAGGAGAAAACTACACCTACGAAAATACACAGAATATTTTTGTTTCTCTCTTTTTTCTCTCTTACACCTCACGTCTCTCTTTTTTTTGTTATACCCATATGCAATCTCTTTGTTCATCTCCTACCTATTTATAGGTAGGAGAATGAAGATATGGCCAAGCATATTTGACTTGGTGCCTACCAGCCACAGTTATTGACAATTTTTCCACTTGAAGATTTGATTGATAATCAATCATATCTTCACACCATTCTTTCTAGCTTGCCGCTTCATGTTGCTTATGTCTCTTTCAGGCCACATGAGGATCAACACCATATAAACTTGTCATCGTTGATAACTTTTGTCATAAAATCTGCGAGGTTATCTATGGTATGAATTTTCTGAATATCCACCGTTCCTTCTTCCACTTTCTCACGAACGAAGTGGTATTGAACTCAAATGTGTTTTGTCTTTGAATGAAATGTTGGATTTCTTGCAAGATGCAAAGCAGTTTGGTTATCACAAAATAGAGTAATATTTTCTTGTTTATACCTAAGTTCTTCTAACAACATCTTTAACCACACTGCTTCTTTACTGGCTTGTGTAGCTGCTACATATTCTGCTTCTGTTATTGACTTAGCCACAACTAATTGCAGTTTTGAAACCCAGCTCACAACTCCTTTAGCTAGTGTGAACACATATCCTGTAGTGGATTTACTTTTATCAAGATCACCTGCATAATTAGCATTAGTATATCCTTTAACAGTAAAATCTGATCCTCCATAACATAATGCAAAATCTGAGATTCCCTTAATATATCCGAGAATCCTCTTAACAGTATTCCAATGCTCTCAATCAGGATTCGCCATGTATCGACGAACCACTCTCACTGTATGTGCAATGTCTAGTCTTGTACAAATCATAGCGAGCATTAAGCTTCTCACTGCTGATGCATATGGTACTCGAGACATCTCCATCCTCTCTTCTTCATTGCTAGCACTCATACTTGAGGATAACTTGAAATTAACAGGAAGAGGGGTATAAATTGACTTACAATCTTGCATGTTAAATCGCCGCAAGATCTTCTTCAAATAAATCTTCTGAAAAATCCAAATCTTCCTATTATTTCTATCTCGGTGAATTTGCATCCCTAGAATCTTGTTTACTAGTCCCAACTCCTTCATTTCAAATAACCTAACCAACTGTGCTTTTAATTCTTTAATATGATCATTGTAAGGGCCTACTACCAACATGTCGTCTACATATAACTGTAAGACTATAAAATGATCTTTCTCAAACCTTTTGAAATATGCACAAGGGTCTGAATTCAGTTTGTTTTATCTAAGGCTCATAATGAAGGAATCAAATCTCTTATACCAACATCTCGGTGCCTACTTTAAACCATACAGAGATTTGTTTAACTTATAAATCAAGTTCTCTTTCCCTTTTTCTTCAAACCTTCTGGCTAGAGCATATAAATTTTTTCTTCAAGATCTTTATGAAGAAATGTAGTTTTCACATCTAACTGCTCAAGATGCAAGTCAAATGTAGCACACATCGCTAGGACTACTTGAATTGTAGCTTTCTGAGCATATCCTTTTACCACCAATCTAGCACGATATCCCTCCACTTGATCGTCACCACTCCACTTGATCTTGTAAACCCATTTATTGCTAATAAGCTTTCTTCCTTGTGGTAGTGATACCAGCTCCTATGTCTTATTCTTATGTAGAGCTTCAATTTCTTCCTGCATTGCTGCCATCCTCTGAGATGTATCAGAACCATTCATTGCTTCTTGAAGAGTTGATGGCTCTCCACCCTTAGTTAAAAGACATTATGCAATATTGCTCTCCATAATATAATCTGAGTGCCAACTCGGTGCTCTTATTGTGCGAATTGATCTCTGAGTATCTGAAACATCATATTCGACTAGTTCTTACTTCTCGTGCTCTAGTGCTGCTTTAGAAGAAACATTTTAATCAAATTCCCTTTCCACCTGTACTGTTGTAATCTCTGGATTCTCTTATATAGTGCCAACATTTTCTACTTGCTTTTGATCCTTATCTTTTATGAAGATAACATCCATGCTGATAATAATCTTTTGGGTAGTGGGATCCCACAGACAACAAAAATACATAGAATATTTTTTGTGTCTCTCTTTTTTCTCTCACACACCTCTCATCTCTCTTTCTTTTGTTCTACCCATATGCAATCTCTTTGTTCATCTCCTGCCTATTTATAGGTAGGAGAATGATGATATGGCCAAGCATGGTAGGCACCGAAATGCCTACCATAGTTGACTTCCACTTTGGTAGGCACCAAATTCGGGGCCTACCAGTCACAATTATTTATATCGAATGCCTCCTTCTCTAGTATACCTTATGGAGAATAATTCCTTAATCAAAGCGCTCTGCTCAACATGAGAAGACACCTTGTACATCTGGGATATGCTATCCATTAACTCCCTCGTTATGGTCGTGTCTGGCAATCCACTCAATAGATGATTAGGTATCAACCTCTTAATGGTCAAATAGCACATCCTATTTGACCACTCCCAGGTCGCCATTGTTGCTCTGTCAACTTCCGAGTTGACATCTGTAAGTGGAGGAGGCCTCTTGATGTGCATGGCTATGCTGACGTAAGCCATCTCCAATGCAAACTCAACGTCCTTCTTCTACTTCTTGAAATTGAAATCATTTAAGGATTCAATAGTGACAGAAAGGTGACTGAAAAACAGAAAAGACAGTATAAGGATTAGTATAAATACAAGACAACAGCAATACTTAAAGCATTAAAGTAGTATCTATCCCGAGAATCCGATCAAACATATTATAAAACACCTTTGAGCTGAATACATAATATATGCAATTATACACCTGCATAAAAGCGAACATAGTACAAACCATCAACTTTCATGATGCTACCACCTTTAGGTGAATAGATCATTTAATTAATGACTTTCCCTCCATCTAATTCCTTTATGAACATCTCAAAACCTTATATAAGGCCAACACCTTTGGGCAGAATAACCAAACATTATGCCAGAGACATCCCCCAACATGTGAGCAGAATAATCCAAAATACTGACTTAAAATACCACTTTGGTGACTACATTCTCATTAGTATCCCAGAAAGTCCACAAACACAAGGGATACATCTTTATATCATCCTCACATTCTATATGGGCATAATGTATATGAAAATTAATTATAAATGCAAAAACTAAATGCATTCAAATAATCATATACAAAAACTGAAAACATCCTCTTTAAACTTTATTTGAGACTTTTATTTAAAAAATTCTCAATTAGAATGACTATTGTACTTTCCCGAATACCGAACCTACCACTCGAGATATAAAACTTTAAGTGTCTCCCTTATATGCAGTTCGGAGTACAAAAATGTACTCAAAATCAGCTTTTAAAAAACTTTAAAAACTTTTCCAGAATCCAATTACCATCTTAATAAATCCTGAAAATTATAAAATCACTTTAAAAGTTCCTTCAACCTGAAAACTGACCCAAAAACCCCAGGACAACTTTATGGGATTTTCTAAAATTTTTCCTTTTTTTAGATGCTGATGTCACGCTAACGTCAGCATCATTATAGTGCTGATGTCAGCGTGTGTGTGGCCCGGGGCGCACGCGCCAGATGCGTCACAAGCTTGTATGCACATGCTTCCACGTGTCTGGAATCCAACGGGCCACGTGTCGGTACATTTCACGCGCCCGTCGTCCCACGCTCGTGGGAGCACGAGTCGTGGTCGTGGAATGACATGTCGACACACAGTTGGAGCGTGCGATGCACTCACCATCCGTTTACTGCTACCCCTCGTTATTGTAGCAGCGTCGAGCGCGTGCACCATCGTCCTCTGTCGGGGAGGGTGATTTTTGGCATCCTAGGATGTCATTTTTTGCTCCATTTGGCCCATTTTTCATAGCTAGTCTTATGTATACTACTTTTACGTAATCATTATACGTAGAAAACCAAAATATGAATCAAAAACTGAAGAAAACTATATAAGATGAAAAATTGAAAAACCTTCGTTTTCGACAATCTGATCATGTAACCGCTCTGATACCACGTGTAATACGTAGCATAGACCTTATTACATATCCCGGATTGTACATGAAAGAGTTAAAAACAAAGAAAATGCGGAATACCTGATTTCGATTTCATTTCTGATTCCAATGCTATTTTCGAGCTCCAAACGATCTCGAATCTCCCTGGACCTTTACGAATTATGCTTACCGACACGTTGTTTAGGCTTTTTTACAGTTTCTTAATACGTAAGCTCTTTTAACAAGTCAGAGAATCCGTATGCTTACGATTGATAAGAGAAACTGTAAGAAACCTTAACCTATATGTATAGCTTCTATATTGGGCTTCTCCATCACAAGTCCGATATAGACCAGATCCACACTAAAATGGATCCATTTTCTACCCGGACTTTAACTCATTGATTTAAATCATTTATTGTGCTACTTTATTACCCTTGTCGGGATTAAATTACGTAACTTAAATGTTAATTTATTGAAAAGTCAAAATTACAAGTAATAGCTGTTCACTTAATAAGAAAAGGACAAAAATGTCCTTTACGGACAAATTTGGCCTACACCCAATGCACTCAACGCATCTATCAACTTCTCCACCAGTCATTTTAGCCATCATATGAAGACAAGAATTGAATTAGAATGGAACTAATCACCGGTTTACAGATGTTACTAATGTTTAGTTCATTTCCTATAAACCTCTTGAACAGGTTTTTCATAGTCTGTTGGTGACACCAAATTTCGTGACTGTTTCAGAAGAGATGATACAGGTGAATGTTATATCACATTTAAATATAGAAAATCAACAGTATTTATCACAGAAAACTGCTAAAATATAAAGCAGAGTTATAAATTTGATTACAGTAGCATGCACAAACTTGGTGATTTCAAACTTTTCAACTTAGAAATTGTAATGGTTTAAATTACGATATGATAAATGTTAAGAGTAAACTGATAGTACGAATTCTTAATTATACAATGGATTTTCTTGAAAGAATAAAAGAATATAAAATAATAATTCACTAATACGGTAATACCTCAGGCTGGAAATATTAAAAGATAAATCAATCACTTATTTCTTATTTTTTGCTAATTTTACAATTGTCACCGATGGAAATCAACTTTCCTAATCGAAAAATAGAATTGGGGAACGCAAAATTCCTTGAGCACTAACACCAGGCAAAATTTTCCCCAAAGAAAGTTGCTGTTATGCTGGCACTAACAAAGACGATTTATGTCAGATATTTTCTTCTTGTTTCACAAAAATAGCACTTTATTTACTCTTTTTCTTGGCTTCACGATAGAGGATGACTCCAAAGATGCCAGTGCCATGATACAATGACCACAGCTCCTTTTGCTATAAAATTATATTCTCGATTCAAATTGTAAAAGGAAAACGTTTCCAAGTATTTGTTCTTCACAACAGACTTAACAATTACTATTAATTTGACTAAATTTCATGGCTTCAACCCATAGCCATATGCGTCAATACAACATCGGGCAGCTTTTGTGAAATGGTGTTAGATTGAATTGGGAGTCTAGGAAGGACCATATTCCAGCGAGGAAGAGAGTTAGTTATAGGATAGATTTGTGGGGTTGATAGGGCCTTAAGTTGATAATTGTGCTTTCAGAAGATAATGAATGATGAGTCTCCCTTTTCCACTCACCAACCCAACCCAAGCCACTGATGCTAATAGTAAAAGGCTATTCACTTAGGCTTTTGGTGTCCTTGTATACAAAAAGGAGCATCTTAGGCTTTAAATCACACATTTTCCCCTCTTTAAATTGCCATTAATCAACTAAGAAATGAGTACAACTACTCATAAATCAGGATGGAACATGTGATGCGGATAATGTTGATATGTGAACTTAAAATATGGAAAGTTGATTGCTGATTGATGAGACTTCACCCATCGGCTCCATTGTGTTACAGGCACTTACGCGTTTTATGTTGTAAGAGCTATGTATAACCCATATTGCAGTTGCAGAGCCACTGCTGAGTCCTGAGGGTCCTGTCAACTTCATGCAATACAGACTTATTGCTTTTACTTCCCTTTTCATCTATGGACCACAGGATAAATTTGTACAACCTTCGTTTTACCTCACAAAATTAATCAATGCCTTATCAATTAGTCTCCTTAAATAGTTGTATATCACTGCAGGTGTGGAGTTCTTGCTTTGAAGGTGGCCCGATTAACTAGAAATTTTCACACATAATAAAAGAAGATGAGATCACCATTGCACCTTCTATTTAATTTGCTTTATGCTTTTTTCTGCAAACAAAATGTTTCTTTCTACAAATAAATTTGATACGAATTTTATATAATTGATTTTACTTTTGTACACAACTAAAGTTTTGTGGTGTTGCCAGTAATAGTATATTACTTCTCCTTTAAAAGATCATGTGGTAAATCTTTTATAAAATAATAATCGATAAATTAATAATATATGTTGTACAATAATTTTTTTACATAAAAACTAATTGGGAGACGGTAATATAATCTAATTTGAATTAAAATTATATATATTTTTAATAACCCCACCTTGAAAAAAAATTCACATAATGAAGTCAACGAGTAATCATTAAGATGATGACTGGCATCTCTCAATTACGGGGCAAAGCTGGATCATCTTTGTTCGATATACCTGTGAAACGCTATAATAAAAGACTCCTTTATTGTTTGATGCATATCAAAAGCTGATAATAAATGCACGCCCATTTCTTATTGAGGTGCTTCTTTTTTGAAAGAACACTTCCAACGTAAAGAAGATTAAATCTTTATAATTCAATTAGGATCAAATCATAGACTACAAACAGGAACGAAGAAGATAATTCTGATAAGGCATGAGCAAAGCTATTACGCCCTTTAGACATAAATCTAAAAGACACAAACCCACGACCCTTTAATATAAATAGATGATGGTTTATGTCTTATCAACTAGTC
Source organism: Erythroxylum flavicans (assembly GCA_027576715.1). Lineage (NCBI taxonomy): Eukaryota > Viridiplantae > Streptophyta > Magnoliopsida > Malpighiales > Erythroxylaceae > Erythroxylum > Erythroxylum flavicans. Next base: position 11,934,526 of record JANZXP010000008.1, on the reverse strand, counting down.
ATTTGTAATTTTCGTGACATAATTATTTAAAAATATTTTTATTTCATATATATTTATTTAATTAACTAATGTATAAGATAAAGTTCATAAAATAAATATATATTACAATGAAATTATGATGAATTTATAATTATGATATTTATATTGTATTTATATAAACAGCAACAACAACAACATTCAATAAGAGTCCACCTAAGACGCGAGATTTGGGAAGATCCGGTAGTATGTCGTCTTATCTCTAGCTAGTAAAGAGGTTATTCTGATAGACCCACATGCAATACGTCATGAAGATACTACAAAATTATAAATGGATATGCATACATAAGAAGAAAAGATAATAAAAATAAAATAAAATACAAATATATATAAATAAAAATAAAAAATAAAATGGAAATAAAAATAAATAAAATAGGTAATGCAATAGTACATATAAAACTATTCATAATCGTTGTTCTATTAAAATTAGACATTGATAGAGTGTTAAAACTAGCACATGTTATATTTCTTCCTTGTGAAAGAAAATAGTTGATTTCACATATTAAAATACGAAGATACTTAAACAAAAATATTGGTGCTTGTTAGAGAACTGACCTAACTCATTATGAGAATTTTATTTAGAACATTACTTGTATGTTTATGAAAATTCTCGTTATGATGAATATATATATGATTTTTTGACTTTAAGATTTTCAAAGCATCTCATAAAGGAATTATTATATTGCGATACTACTTATGACATATCTTAGTCAATGATAACCCAATTGGTAATCATTAGATATAACATAAACTATATAGAGATAGCTAAGTAATTAATATAAGATTGATCACTTTTGAGTAATTAAAAAGAATGTTTCATTATTCTCAACTAGATTTGATTCAAAAAATCCCTAGTCAAAGTGAAATAACACTTTAAAAAGGGTTTTTAAATGTCATTACTAAAATTAATTACTAATAGTGGATAATCACTATGATTTGGTTCAAATAAAGTAGACATTAATTTTATACTTTATGTCTACTCAGAACATTATATGATGAAATGATTGAACTACACAAAAAAGATTATACATGAAAAGGTTAGTCAAAATCACTTTAATATTGTTAATATTTGGGTGATTATGATACTTTATTAGATGTCAATTTTCATCTATATATATAAATTTTTTAATTATATAATTAAAAATAAATTAAATGAGTTATGATTTATATTCATTGTCAACAAATTTAGAAACTTAATGGATCATACACATAGAACAATTAAAGAGAGAAAAAGATAATTAAATCAAGTTAGAATTAGATATGATTATAAAGTTTGAGAAACTTTAAAGGTTAAATATGAGATATTTAATAAATAAAAATATCATAAGATATTGAATCTTATTTGGACTCAATTGATATTTAATTACAATTAAATATAATGCTGATCAAAGATTAATTGAAAATAGAATTATAATTCAACCAAGCTACCAAAAAGTCCAAATTAATTATAAATAGATGTAGACTTTAAATGAGCTAATACTTTTTGGTTACCTCTCTCTATACCATCTGTAAAGTTTTCTCGATTTGTTCGTATGGATATTATTAGAGACTGAACGCTTATGAAGCTACATTAGTGGCAATGAACTTAATTAAAATTCAAGGAAAACTATAGAAAAATGTTTATTATCGAAGATCATATTACTTTTGAAACTTGAGAATAATTGAATGTCCTCATCCCCAAAAGAATTGAACAAAAATATAGCCTAATCACATAATGTATTGGTTGAAAAATCAAACGATCTTAGCTCTAACGAAGAGCTAAACTAAATACCACTAATTAATGGGCAATGTTTAAGAAGATGATCAACCAACGATTCATCCCAAAAAATCATAAAGACAACTTTTTGTCTAATAAGAAAATGCCCTTTTTAATTAGCTAACTTCTTGAATGAAGGACATCTTTCAAACCTCTCTATATAAAAACTCGAATATTAGCAAATATGCTAATGTTCCAAATACGTTTCTTAGAAATCAAGAGGAAAAAAGTAGCTATCGCTACTACATGAAGCCTTATTATGAATGGAATCCTCTAAGATAGGGTGATAGGCAAACAAATTTATCTTAAATGAAAGTAGTTTTCAATAAATAATTTTAAGATTCTTTTTTATCTTAAAAGATAGAAAAATTTTGTCAACGGTTAAGCATTCCACCTATTAGTCAAAACATTAAGATCTTATTTGATCACTAATAATAAAGAGGTAGGAATAAAAATGTAACATTTATTTCTTAATTTTTTCTTGTTTGGTTATTGGGAATGAATAAAAAATAGAGAATGATAAAATTGGAATAAATTTTAAATAATATTTGATTTTTATCCCTAAAGAGGGTGTAAGTATAAGTTTGAATCAAATTTAAGAAATATGATATATTAGATGTAACACCCCCACTACTATAAGGTACATACTCGTACATCATTATGACATTCTAGTACATACCCTATAACGATAGCGTGTTAACTATCACACTTTCACTTTATCACATGGTAATTTATCCCACTTAATCATGACATCTACTATCAAACAAGAAAGTCACCAATTTTTTAAAACAAATTTCCTCTTCTCATTTCGTCATTCTGAATGTACATACATTGTAAATTTCAAAAATCTGTACATGTATATCATCATATCCTAATATAAAAATATACTACATGAAAGAGGAAATATAAAAGATCTAACTAAATCCTTCAGTCCAGCTGACTGACCTTTAAGCCAGATCTTCTTCACAAAAGTACAAGAATTAAGCTTCTTATACGGTCTCTCAGTAGCTAGAATCCTTAATGTGTCTTGAAATGTCAACGTGCAATTCTAAGTGAGTTTTACGAACTCAGATGAGGTAACTATCATCGATGGTTCATTTAATTGGTGTAACATATCATTTCACATAACAGATAATTCACATCATTGCATTTTTCATTTAATATCACATATCACATTTTAATTTAAGAGTAAGACAATTGCATTTCAATCAATCAAACATGCTTAATAAAAGTTATATGGAATGCACATGTGACTCTTTTCCAATTATTACGTTGTTGTGACTGAGTGCCTAAACTGTCCCGTATCGGTTGTAGATATCGGGCTCATTTATACTGTCCTTTATCCGTTGGAGATACAGGACTCATTTTACATAGTGAACCTTTGGCTCTTAATCACATTTAGAACTTTGAGCTCGTTTTCGGTGGCTACTCAGGTCATAACTCTTATTATCTGATCATGCATTCATGTATGGAATGCATCTCATAATCAATCAATCAATTCAAGAAACAATTAGTTCTTCTCATTCACATACAAGTAGCACTTCAACATTTCATCCATACATCACAATCATCGGACCTTCGTGTCTGGCTTTCAGTACACAACATTACGCATACATTGGATAAGTTAAAATAGAATTTAACATAACAATAATTGAGTGAGATCGTCTAGGTTACTCACAAATTACTTCTAAAGCTATTCCCTCAAAGTTTCGGCAATGTCTGGATGTTGACATTCCAATTACTCCTCTAAAACAAGCAATATACACACATCACACTTTAACACAATTATAAATATTCATTTATACACATGTATGTATATGAAATATGTACAATGCATGTTCATGATAATCCCGTGTATCTTTCCATTATTCTCATCACATAATCATACATATTTCCAAATTCACATAAGTATCATTTATACTTATGGTTTATACCTCAATAAAACCATAAAAATCAAAATTCATAACTTATTTCTTCAATTCAGATTTTTCCTAAGACATACTTTCGGGCCAGCTTTCCATGATCAATCTAATAATGAAAATGAAGTAACTAGAGCATACTTTCTTCTAGAAAATTGTTTTTCTATCTCTTAAGTTTCTAATGACATCAAGATCATTCAATTTAGTTCAGTATCCTATGAGTTATACGCATAATACCACAGACTGTGTATAATTGAACTTTTGGCTAGTTCATGATCATACCCTCAAATTGTACAACTCATAACTGTCAACTCAGATATCTAAAAATTACAAACTTAATACCAATTGAAAGATAAGAGAATGGAATACAAGTTTTTGAAAGACACCTTTATCTGATTCAGCCTATATCCATTCAATTTTTCTGATAACATCAAGACATAATTTCTGTCTCAAGTAGTACTACAACCTCAATCAAGACTCAATTTCACACCAAATTTGAAAGTCTTAAAGATAGAACTAAATTTATACTTATTAAAAAAAGTTGTAGAATTATGTCTTTACTTTAATTTGAATTAAGAATCACCTCATTTGAACATCTACAACTCAAGATATCATCAAAATACCAACACATGTTCAACAAAAATCACTTGCATAACAACCCTCGGGTCGCGATCGCTACTGCCGTAAATCACCAGCAGTGTCACGATCGTGACTTTCGCATTCGCCTAGCAGAGTCGCGATTATGACGCGTCGCGATTGCGACCTGCTTCTGAACCACTGCACTCCTTCTTCTTTCTTTTATTTTTATCTGAACTTTACTTTCATTTTAAACCTAGAAAATGAGGTTTTTAGGCAAAGTCTTCTTCTAAACAATTGTTCATCTATGTCTTAAGTTTCTAAAGAACCTAAGTTCGTACAATTTGGTTCAGATTTCTAAAAGTTATACACAATTTACTACATACTATTCAGAAACAGAGATATAATCTGAAACTCAACTTCAAGACAAATTTCAAAACTCTTAGAGACAGAATTCAAACTCGATTTCTTCATGACAAATTTAGTCATTCGTCTCTAGTTTAATATAAATTAATAATCATCCTATTTGGATATCCGTAGGTCAAGATATGTCTAAAATACAGATACACGTTCTGTAGAAACACTACATCTAGCACATTTCCAGCACACTTCATCATCAATTTCATCCTAATTCATCTCTTTTGCTTAGTTTATCACCTCTAACTTATATCATCATCATTTCCTCTTCATTTATACCCCAATTACAATTCAATATCATCTATACACAATTCAAAATCCATGCTTGATCATATACACCAAAAGCAAAACACATCATATACACATTCATCATAATGACCTTTCTATCTAAAAAAAATTGTCTCAATAACAACAACTTATCAATTATCAACAAATCATCACTCTTCCAACCCCATTTTTATGATAATGCTAGCTCTAACCCATCATCAATACCAAATAAGGCAGAAATTCATTCGTTCATTCATCACATTTTTACACTTTCATACACCATTTAACAACACCAAAGTAAAACATAATTCCATTACCTCTTCAT
>JANZXP010000008.1:11911858-11922501 GCA_027576715.1 Erythroxylum flavicans | reverse complement strand
TGTGCAAAAATTCAATATTCATGAATATGAGCATATCATATAATGCATGAGCATGAAATGCATTTTCTAATTTCTTAGTAATCTCTCATATTTACTGTTCTAGTCTCAACATGGATAACGGGATGTTACATGAGATATGAGATATGATTAGAATATGAACAAGTTATTAACAAAATATTATTAGGATATTGATTCTTATCATAATATTATTATCAAAATGAATTACCAAAAAAATATTATTATCAAAATCATATATTACGTTCTTTTATATTAATTTCTTTAAGAATTATTTATACTTTTATTTTATCATAAAATCATTTATAATTATCTTAAAAATTAATAAATTTATAAATAATTTAAATTTTATTAAATATTTAATAAAATACAAAATATTAATTAATTATTCACAAAATAAATCATATAATAACTAAATATAACTAAAAATTTTCTTAGCAGCATTCTTAATATTTGATACCAACTAGTATAACTGTTAACTTTGTTTAATCTCATACCAAATATGCATAGTCAGTAATTTTATTCTTATTCTAATTGTTTCTTTCTATTCTCATTCCCACTTTTTATTATGATTCTTTCATTAATGGTTACTAAACAAGACCTAAAGAAGTTTAGGAATAATATCATCTAAATTCAATACTTGGTATAGGAAAATAATTTTAGGACTTGGAACATTATTCAACTTTCAAATTTTAACCTAATTATCATTCCTCACTCTTTAGATACAACCTCTTTTCAAACACGTACAAAATTATATGCATTAACCTACATGAAAGATGGATTATCGCACCTTTAAGTATTGAGCAAATCTCTATTTTAAAAAAACACCTAACTTTGAAGAATTTAGAGCATAAAAAAGAGAGATTATTGGGCCTTCTGGCGTTGAGCAAATCCTCATTCTGTTGAGGTGGCTTGACATAGAAAAAGTATTGGATAAAATAAGTGTTGAGAAATTGGGGCGAGATCCAATTTTTCTTATAGTAGAATAAATACGAAACATTTTTATATAATTTCTTAAAGCTAAGATCACTTAAATTCTAGCACATGATTAACATATAAAATATAACAACACATGATTATAATTCATACTTTATTCTGAAGCTTGATTTATTTTCTTGTCATTTCCTTTGAATCGTTTTTGAAATCAACTCATCTCAATCACTTTAGTTACAGAAATGTTCAACCTCTAATTGTATCTGCAAAATGTGTTGAGAGAACTCTACAACTATTGTAGAGAGGATTAAAAAAGAAGTACTAACTCTCTTGAAGCGTAAACCTATTTATAATGGGTTTAGAATATTTTAGTAATTAAATTGAAATTAAATTCTAATTTCAATTAAATTTTAAATAAAGTTACAAAAAATCTTAATTAAACACCAATTATATCCAAATAAGCTCTTATATCTCTAGGGATGGAAATTACGTGACCTTAAGTCAACGGACCACGGGTCGGGCCATAGGCCAGGATTTCTTGACTCGACTAGGCCACGAGACAGGCTCCGGCCAGGGCTATCCAAGTCTGGCCAGGCCCAAGGCCAGACTTAGAGCTACAAAATGATGTCGTTTGTGAATTTTTGAAAAATTAATAAATCAAGCAGGCCTGGTTGGCCTGCCAGTAGCCGAGCTCGGAGAAGAAAGAGATAAGAGGGCCCTATGGAGAATGTGGTTAGAAATTCGTAATAGAGTCTGACCACAACGACCTAATTGACAGAAGATCTTCTTTCTAAAGGGATTTGATTCGTATAAAATCAATATGAAAGAAACTGCAAAAAAATGAAGAAGGATCAGATTCTAGTCGTGTTGGAGGCCACGCCATGGGCCATCAGCCCATTGCCATCCTTATATATCTCATATTGATTCTTATTTATTAAATAACTTATATTTAAAGTTTCTAAGTTTACAATTAAGTCCAATGTGATTAAATACTTTTTTTCTTCAACTCGTTCTTTGTATGACTCCCATTAGATTCCTAAATATATTAACGATGCATATAAATTGTAACTAAATTATATTTAGGATTAGATAAACTAAACTTCTTTAACTTATCTTTAGTTTTTGAATTAAATAATTTATATCCATAGATCACGATTAACGTCTAGCAACACATCATAACTACCCAAATATTTAGGAATGTCAAAGTAGTTTTGACTAATATTTATGTGCATAATTTTTCTGTATAATTCAATTATTTCATTATATAATGTTATAATTAGATATAAAGTATGTAATTAATATCTAATCTATTTGAGTCCAAGCATATTAGTTCTATACTATTAGTAATTAATTCAATTAATGACATATGAAAACTATTTTTAAATTAGTATTTTACCTTGGTCAAAGATTTTTCAAATCAATAATAATAAAAAAAAGAGAATATTCTCTCTAATTACTTTAGGATGATAAATCCTATATTAATCACTTAACTATCTTTGTATAGTCACTACAAGAAAACAAGGTAATTTGTGACGTTTTTAAAACGTCACGGAACGTCAAAAAATATCACAGAATACAATTTGCGACGTTTTAAAAAAAAACGTCGTTGAATATGGTATAGGCAAAGGGTTTCTGCGACATTTTGTGTAAAACGTCACAAAAAACATTGACATTCCGTGACGTTTTTAAAAACGTCACTAAAAGATTGAACTTTCTGCGACATTTTTAGGAAACGTCGCGAAATCTGTCACATTCAGCGACGTTTTTTGGAAACATCGCGGAAAGTCGCATTCTGCAACGTTTTGGAAACGTCGTGGAAAGTTTTCTATAACGTTTATACAAAAACGTCGCAGATAGTTTTATTGTTTTTTAATTATTATTTTTTTCAATTTTTTGAAAATCATTTTAATTTAATAATTTTTTAATTTTAATAATAATTTTTTAAAATACAATTTTTTAAATCTTATTTGTTTAATAACTATTCATTATTATTTATGAATTTTATTTATTTAATAATTCTTCAATTTTTTAGTATATCAATAATTTTAATAATTATTCATGTATCACAAGAATTTCATACTTGCAGATAATGTATTATTTAATTGCAATTCGCAAACATGTCATAATACATTAATTAATATCAAAAGTACGTCATAAGTGTATAGTAAATAGTCGTAATTATATAATATGTCAATATGTATACATATATCTAAGGAAAGATATTATTCGATCTCAGGCTTCCGAAGAGGTAGACAGTTGTTGGAAATAATTATCAACTTTGCTATAAGGAAACATACATATCAACTTTTATGTGATAAAAAAAAGAAATAGCAATTGAAGTATTCAAAGTTTTTAACAAAAAGATTATGTAATCCAAATAATAAAGAAGCATATACACATCTTCAGTAAGAAAATTATTGTACGTAGTACTGCAACCTCCAAAGATCTCTTAAAACATACAAAGTCAACCTCGTAGGAAACACTGTTGATGCCCATAAAGCAAGATCTTTAAAATCCTCTGCTCTGAAGTTGACTTAGAAAATATCTTTCATCGTTAATACTAATCAAAGACTCTAAAGCATAGAGTGTAATTCTCTTCCTAGGTTCACCACCTTGTGTAGCATCCTTTATTATCTGATGAGATCATATAAAAATTAGAGCAAATGAAATAGTAAACTAAATTATGAAGCAATTACATCACAAATTACAAAGACTGAAAATTGTGAAGCCTCAAAGTCATGTAAATAATTGGTCTCTATAAACATTTTACAAATAAAGCCTTACTGATACAAAATCTCGGATCGATTTTCAAATGAAGATATTCTCTTCGATGCAGAAACCTGAAAAAAATAAGTTTGTAGATCAAAATGGTCAAATGGTTAGAAAAGGAAACCAGAATCATTATCAAATATTGCAGTAGTAGAGATTAAAAGAACATAAGTGAATCTCAGGTATTCAGAAATAGACCTCAACTATTTGTGACCAGCTAGTTAACATATGAAGTTGTGCAACTTGTTCTTCTAAGTTCTTGTTATACGTCCAACCCCATCTCAGGACCACTTGAATTGCCTCTCTTACTTCATTGAGCTCAGCTTCAGTTCCAAAGTCATTTAACTGGGGGTAAACTGAATTGAATTTCTGAGGAATAGATAAAAGGTAAAAAGAAATTGAGTGCTGAGATACTTCTATCTGAAATTAGGAAGTGCATAATTTAAGGATAAGTAAAACGAGAGAGCTGTTTAATCTGCAACACCATCTAAAACAAAACAACTTACTTGCCACATTCCAATAACAGAAATATATCGCATTCCCAAAAAATTATTTAAAAAATTACAAAAAGTGAATTAATCCAACCAATACAACAAACCCCCAGTGAGCTCAGATCCACCTCCGTACTCTCATTTCCATCCTAATTTCATAAACTATCGGATTCAAAACCTTAACCTGAAGAATCCTCACACACCCAAATTTAGTTCAATCAACAAACTAAATCAAAACTCAAAATGGATAAACTTGATAAATCAAAGAGCAGAGATTGAAGAACACAATCCTAGGATTATAAAACGGCCCGACCTTGTTGGCATAAAGAGGAACATCATCGGCTACTTTGTAACGATGATCTAATGCGTCAGATCTAACCTGCATTACAACACCGCATAAGATCAGTATAGTAGATACAAAGCACGTCACTAATTTTTTCTTCTCCATCCCAAACAGAGCTAGAAAGAGAGGGTTATTAGTCGAGTGAAGATGCAAGGGATGGGAATGGAATTGCTATACGGAAGAAGGAAAACACTAGCCTTCAAAATGAAGAACCCTAGTCTGTACTACAGGATAAAGAGAAGATGAGAAGGATAGACAACTACAGAAAGGACTTTAGGGTAAACGGTGTATGGAGTGTGTTACTTTCAAATATTACTTAAACGCAAACGCCAACCGCGACGTTTTATTCAACAAAACGTCGCGGTTTCTATTTCGTGACGTTTTAATAAAAAACGTCTCAAAAAGTGTTACAAATCTGTGACGTTTTTCCAAAACGTCATGGAAAATTCGAACTTTTTGTGAAGTTAAACATCACGAAAAGTCTTCACATTCAGTGACGTTTTATCAATAAACATCGCGGATTGTGTTGTTTTCTTGTAGTGAGTTCATGCTATATCCTATACCTACAGACTGAGCTATTATTGACTAGAATAGGTCATAAATAGTATCTAAATATAACAATTCCTATATAAAATACTTTAGAGATCTCACGTCAAAGGATTACTTATACAATCATCATAATGGGAATTTTCATAAATATACAAGTAATACTCCAAATGGACTTCCCATATGGGATAAGTTTAGTAAACTTATTATCTAACAAGTATCCACCCGTTTGTTTAAATATCTCCATACTTTAATCTATGAAATCAACTATTTCTTTTATAAGGAAAAATATAATATGTGCTAGTCTTTTAACATCCTATTAATATAATGTTTTAATAAAACAATGATTATGAACGACTTAGGGACGATACATAAATGCAACATGTATTTCATAATTATAATCTTATTATAATTTCATTTATAATGTATATTTATCTCTTGGAATTTATCATTCACATCTAAATATATATAATATAAACAATGTTTATAAATAATTGTCACTAAATTACAACCAATAGATTGAATGTAGGATATAAACCTATCTTTGTAAAGATTGTTGTTATTATCATTATCTTACAAATTAAACATATAAAGGTGTTATGAGTTAAACCAAGTCTAACCACTTCAGAAATTTTAGTTAACCCAATTTGTCAAAATACGTTATTGATTATCTGGCCATTATCATGGATAGTTTTCCCGTAAGTACTATTTCGTAGGGAACATATTTTGGTAATTATCTATCATTATGCACAATGAGAATAGTATGATTACAAGTTGACTAGAATTTGGAGACGGGCTCTCGGAAGCAAACAAATTGTAGTGAGTAGCAGCTTTCAACACCAAAGCTGATGATGATGATCATCACTCACATCAAAAAGCAATCAATGTATGAGTTATAACTACTCCGCAAAGATAAGAGATAGGTAGCTTTCTTTGCGTTGCCTGTTGACAAAACGTAATTAATATCTTCCAAGACTAATTTGGCCTATACTTATCCTTGGACAAAAGGGGCATGCAAGTCAAGAATGCTCTTCTTATTGGTTACTTGATGAGAGTTTTTGGCATGTGATATGCCTCCATAGCGATCCACACTTGGCAAACACACTGGCTAAGCACTCGCATGCCTTTGTCACATAGATAGGCGAGGGTGTTAGTTTCAATTAAAAAGGCAGTCTTGGTACTAACTCGACACATACTGGTTTAGTATATAAATAACTAGGTCTTCGTACTAGGTCAATTGTGTTTTTGTATGTTATTGAATTTACATAAGAAATTGTTGTACTCTTACGAACCTGCAAAATACATATAACTTGAAGGCGATCCACATGTCAAATTAAATGCAAACATGATGGTGAGTGGGCTATTGGGCTCTTGAGGTAGAAGGCATGAGAAGCACATGATCTTGTCTTCAGAACAATATCTTACTAGACCAATAAAGTCAGTCCAACTTATGGTATGGAATTATTGCTTTGATTGTGATCAACAGCTCATTATTCTATTCAACACATATCAACACTCGCGTAGACTTAATTATTGAAGGATAAGGGTCATCGGTACCACCTGGCATTGGAATCTATTTTACTGTTAAAATTACTTGGGCATACGCAATAAGAGACTGATTAAATGCTTGCTGCTCTGTTTTTCTTTCTGTACTGGTTCCATGCTCAGTAACAGTGGCGTGCTAGAAGCATTGTGCATTATCTGGGGAAGTATATACTAACCAGAAATTGAGTTTTTCATGGTTTCTGTTGAACTTGATTTGCGATCGATTGAGTTTTTCATGGTTTCTGTTGAACTTGATTTGCGATCGAAGAGTTCTGAGTCATATTCTTTTACCTTTAATTATAAGGCTATATCTTTTATAATTTCAGTCCGACGAGCATTAGTAATTAACAAGTTAGCCACTGAACAAAATTAGAAAAGAAAAGTCATGCATGCCCGTTGGGATTTGCACTAGTCAGTTAGCCAGCTTGAGCCCAATATACGAGTCACTTCACCACACGTATTTGTATTTAATGATGTCTGTGCCGTAGTGTTTTCTTGCAAAGATAAGATCTTGACTTTGTCCTCTGGGAGATGAACGGAGTTCTACGCAGATCCAACATTTGAAGCTATTATTATCATATGGTTTTGTTTATTTAAAGGGTAGGTAGATAGGGACGCTTTTTCTTTACTTTTCTTGTTGTTCCATTGATAATGGAATTCATGAGGGACTTATGCCTCTTCCCACGCCTTTACAGTATGGAAGTAACGAATTATATGGATTACTTGCATGTCCAGCACCAAATTCCTAGTGTCCTGTTATTTATGGTATCTATAAAAACGTGAAAAGAAAACCCCAAAGTCAAGTAAATTAGAAACTGCTCTTTACTGTTCACATGTGCATTAAATACCATTCTGCAGATCTTCAAGGCAGGTATCTCCCTGCCCTTAAATTTCGCTTTAAACTGAGTGGAAAGAACATTTATTGGAGAAAGAGAAGGGATTAATTGCTCATGGACTTCATGCCTTCATCCGATACATTATCTCTTACTCGGAAAAAAAAAAAAAAGAACGATTTAAGAAAACTACCTGACCTATGCTGGTATGAAGTGTAAAATCATGAAGCATTTTCACGACTGGGACGTTGCAATGCTAAGATAGAAATCCTTAAAACCCCCACGGTGCAGGTGAAATGGTAAGGGATTCTTTTGGTTTAAGTGAGGTCGCAGGTTCAAACTCCTCTCATATATGCAGCCGTTTAAAACTTAAAGCTAGAGCTTTGTCTCTCACAAGAGATCTACCTAATTCAATTGGGGATTAATCTGAGTGTGGATGGCTTAAAGGTGTCTTCTCATAGTTGAGACCCGCCTAGGATACATCATGGGCAACCAAAAAAAATGAAATTCTTAATTGAACACTTAAAAAGCTTAAGATGAGTTAGAGCCATCTTTCTGAAAGACAATTTTGCCCTTAGTGGCAATTTTGTGATTTTTTCCATATGATAGATAGTTATTAATTGTAATTTTAGTTTTTCAATAAATTACCGATTATATTACATAATTTGATCCGGATAAAGGTAATACAGTAACCCAATAAATGATTTAGATTAATGGGTCAAAGTCCGCGTAAAAAATGGGTCCCTTTTAGTATAGACCTGGTCCATATCGGCCTTATGATGGGAGGCCCGATATGGAAGCTATATAAATAGGTTATGGTCTCCTATAATTGCTCAGATCATTCACGAGCATTCAAAACTCTAACCCGTTAAGAGGACTCGTGTTTTGAGAAAACTGAAGAAAGGCCTAGATCATGTGCCGATGAACGTTTTCTATAAACGTCCCGGGGAGATTTGAGATCGTTTGGCAGCCGAAATCAGCTTCAAAATACGGGATGGAACCGAAATCAGGTATTCCGCATTTTTTCATTTTTAATCCTTTCACGACCGATCCTGGGTACGTAATAAGGTCTGTTCTACGTATTACATGTGGTATTAGAGCGGTTACGTGATCGAATTGTCAGAAATGAAGGTTTTTTGGTTTTTCATGTCATATGATTTTTCTCCGTTTTTGATTCTTTTTTTAGTTTTTTAATATAAATAATTATGTAGAAGTGGTATACATGAGGTTAGCCTTGGAAAATTGGTCAAAAACGGGCCAAAGAGAGCGAAAATTGAGCCTTCGGGAATTTTTTAAAGTGATTTTCCAATTTTTCTAGATTTATTACATTAATAATTGGATTCTAGAAAAGTTTTAAAAGCTTTTTTAAAGCCAATTTTGAGTGCATTTTCGTACTCCGAATAGCACATAAGGGAGACACTTAAAGTTTTATATCTCGTATGGTAAGTTCGGTATTCGGAAAAGTATGATGGATATTCTCATTGAGAATTTTTAAATAAAAATCTCAAATAAAGTTTAAAGACAATGTTTTCAGCTTTTGCATATGATTATTTGACTGTGCATTTAGTTTTTGCATTTATAATTAATTTTCACATACATTATGTCCATATTAAATGTGAGGATGACATAAAGTTATATCCCTTGTATTTGTGATATTTTTTTAGGTACTGATAAGATTATAGTCACTACAGTGGTCTTTCAAATTAGTATTTAGACTGTATCACTTGCATGTTTGGGGATGTCTCTGATCTCATATTCGGTTATTCTGCCCACAGGTGTTGAACTTATATGAGATTTTGAGATGTACATAAAGACATTAGATGGAGGAAGACTACTACTTAAATGATCTATTCACCCATAGGTGGTAGTGTCATAAGAGTTGTTGGTTTGTACTCTGATCGCTTTTATGTTTGGAGGTCTAGTTACATATATTATATATTCAGCCCACAGGTATTTCATAATATGTGTAACCGGATTTTCAGTAGAGTTACTATTTAATGTTTAAAGTATCGTTGTTATCATGCATTTATGCTGATTTTGACATTGTCTTTTCTGTTTTTCAGTCATCTTTTCAATCAACAACAATGTCGTCACTATTAAAATCTTGAATGGTTTCAACTACAAGAAGTGGAAGAAGGACGTGGAGTTCTTATTGGAGATAACGGACATCAGCATAGACATGCATATCGAGCGGCCTCCTCCACATGTAGATGTCAGCTCAGAAGTTGACAAAGCAGCTATGGCAGCTTGGGAAAGGTCAAATATGCTGTGCTATTTGACCATCAAGAGGTCGATACCTGACCACCTGTTGAGCAGACTTGCAGAGACGATAGTAACAAGAGAGTTTATGAACAACATCTCCCAGAGGTACAGGGTCTCTTCT
This sequence comes from Erythroxylum flavicans, assembly GCA_027576715.1. Classification (NCBI taxonomy): domain Eukaryota; kingdom Viridiplantae; phylum Streptophyta; class Magnoliopsida; order Malpighiales; family Erythroxylaceae; genus Erythroxylum; species Erythroxylum flavicans. The sequence goes on along the minus strand of JANZXP010000008.1, from coordinate 11,912,643 downwards.
AATGTTGAGAAGAGCGCCCTGATCAAGGAGCTTTTCTTCATGAGGTACACCGGAGAAGAAGGTGTGCAGGAGTATATCATTCGGATGGTGCACCTTCAGAGTAGGCTGAAGGCACTTGATAAACCGATCGCTGATGACTTGATAGTGCATCAGGCAGTAAACACTCTTCCGCAAGAGTTTGAGATTTTGGTTACATCCTACATCTGACAGAATGAGACTTGGGACATCAATGCCTTGATTTCCTGGTATGTTGTAGCAGAGAGAAAGATCAAGAGCTCCCCTCATTTAGCTATGTTTGCAGCCGTGAAGGATAAGTGGAAGGCCAAACTCCAGCAGCCTAAGGGCAAAGGTAAGGGTAAGACACCCAAACCCTCTCCTCAGATTCAGAGTGGGCAGTCGAGCATTGCTAACCCTGCGTATGGTTACTGTCTCCAAAGGTAGAGACAGATGACAAAACAAAAAAATCCTGTGCCTCGCAGTGTTTGCTTACTGACCCTACTAATTTTTGTTCTGACTCTAGATGACAGAGACATAAATTTTTTGTTCTTTCCAAAACCGAGGGACAAGATTTCTTGTCCCTGTGATAGAAACAAAACACATAAGCAATTTCTAGAAATACCCCTCCCCCACGAGTTGACAAAACACATATGACTAATAATATATTTTTATGAAATATTTTATTTACTAAATTTATTTTATTTATATATATTTATTTTAATTTAATATTTTATTATTTATAATTTTAAATTTATATGACTAATAATATATTTTTATGAAATATTTTA
>JANZXP010000008.1:11897602-11911758 GCA_027576715.1 Erythroxylum flavicans | reverse complement strand
AGCTAAGGTCGATCTAAGTTGGTTGAACTAATGATGATTAAACCAATAATTTCAAAATAACAAAAGAATATATTACAGCTCAGTATTATCTTAAATCCTAATGGATGTTCAAAGTCCAGATTTCAATAATGAAAGCTATATATAAAGTAAGATCTCATAAACGTCTTAATATCATAGACTTGGTCATAGAATTACGTGCCAACTCAGTGTGTGAAGAATTATTATGCCACGTCAAGAAAAATCTAGCCAAAATAGTTACTTCTGAACATTGCAGACGTGTCCTTAAGTTGATGAAAAGGACTATTGCTCTTTAAAAAAAAAATCCCAAGAGTACAACCAAATAGACCAGTAACTACAAAGTAAATGATAGTTGATCATAACAAGTAGTGACAAAGAAGGAAAAATGGTAAACAACCAGTGAAATACGAAATTAGGAATGGCACTCACAAAGCAAGTATAGATAGGAGGAATAATGGAAATTTGCAAGATGCCTATCCATAAGGCCGTAATGGCTACTAGCAGTTTCGTGATCTTCAATATATGCTTCATTGGATCTGTAAGCAGAAAGCATCAAATCCTGAAAATGTTTTCATTGTGAGATTGCCCGTAAGGGCAATTTTGTAATTTTCCCCTAAAATAGACAGTTATTAATTATAATTTTAGCTTTTCAATGAATTATCGGTTAAGTTATGTAATTTGATCCAGATAAGAGTAATAAAGTGACCTAATAAATGATCTAGATTAATGGGTCAAAGTTCGGGTAAAAAATAGATTTCTTTTAGTGTGAACCTAGTCCATATCGCCCTTATAATGGAAAACCCAATATAGAAGCTATATAAATAGTTTATGGTCTCATACAGTTGCTCATATCAATCATAAGCATACGGTTCTCTAACTCGTTAAAAGAACTTGCGTATTGACAAAACTGTAGAAAAGCCTAGACCATATGCTGGTGAATACTTTCCGTAAAGGTCCCGGGAGATTGGAGCTAATTTGGTGCCCAAAAATTGCTTCGGAACAAGAAATGGAATCGAAATCAGGTATTATGCATTCCTTCATTTTTAATCCCTTCATGACCGATCCTGGGTACGTAATAAGGCCTGTGCTACATACTACACGTGGTATCAGAGCGGCTACATGATCGGATTGCCAGAAACGAAGGTTTTTTGATTTTTTCATCTCATATGGTTCTTCTCCGTTTTTGATTCGTTTTTTTACGTATATAATTACGTAGAAGTGGTATACATAAGGCTAGCCATAAAAATCGGGTCAAAAACGGGCCAAATGGAGCATAAAATAGAATTCTGGGATGTTGGAAATCGCCTTCATCGTCAAAGGTGCAACCAACATGCACGCGCCCGACTCGCTATAGTAACATGGGAGAGCATCGTACATATGGTGCGTGCGTTGCACGCGCCAACCAGACATTGCCGCTTCTCTCCACGCAGAGCACGACGCGTGTAGAGCGTGCGTCGCACAAGCGAGATGCAACCCACACTCCCACAGGCGTGGGTATGCGAGCACGTGTGACACACGCACCCATCCGGACTGGATACTTGACACGCACAGATGGAGGATACGTGACAGTGCATGCGTAACCGCACGTCTACGGGTGGGAGGGCATGACGGGCACGCGCCAGACGCATATGACGGGAGCTCATGTGGCTCACCCTCTGTCTCGGGCCACGCACACTAACGTGGCTGCCACATCATTTGTTGAGGTCAGCCATACTGACAGTGCTATAGTATAAAAAAAAGAAAAAACTTTAAAAATTCCTATAAAGCTATCCTGAGTATTTTTGGGTCAGTTTTCAAGTCGGAGAATTTTTAAAGTGATTTTCTAATTTTTCTGGATTTATTACATTGGTAATTGGATTCTAGAAATGTTTTAAAGCTTTTTTAAAGTCGATTTTGAATGCATTTTCGTACTTTAAACTGCATATAAAAGAGACACTTAAAGTTTTATGTCTCGTGTGGTAAGTTCGGTATTCATAAAAGTATGATAGGCACTCTCATTGAGAATTTTTTAAACAAAAATCTCAAATAAAGTTCAAAGATGATGTTTTCAGTTTTATATGTGATTATTTGACTGTGCATTTGATTTTTGCATTTATAATTAATTTTCACATACATTATGCCCATATAGAATGTGAGGATGACATAAAGTTGTATCCCTTGTGTTTGTGATACTTTTTGAGTATTGATAAGATTGTAGTCACTACAGTGGCCTTTCGAGTCAGTATTTGGATTGTACTACTTGCATGTTTGGGGATGTCTCTGATCTCATATTCGATTATTCTGCCCACAAGTGTTGACCTTATATGAGATTTAGAGATGTACATAAAAGAATTAGATAGAGGAAGACTGTTACTTAAATGATCTATTCACCCATAGGTGGTAGTATCATGAGAGTTGATGGTTTGTACTTTGATCGCTTTTATATGGAGCTCTAATTGCATATATTATGTATTTAGCTCATAAATGTTTCATAATATATGCAATCAGATTCTCTGTACATATACTGTTTTAATGCTTTAAAGTATCGTTGTTGTCCTGCATTTATACTGATTTTGACATTGTTTTTTCTATTTTTCAATCATTTTTTTGGTCAACAATAATGCTGTCACCATTGAAACCTTGAATGGTTTCAACTTCAGGAAGTGGAAGAAGGAAGTGGAGTTTGCGTTGGAGATGGCAGATGTCAGCATGGCCATACACATTGAGCGGCCTCCCCCAACTTACAGATGTCAGCTCAGAAGCTGACAGAGCAGCTATGGTGACCTGGGAAAGATCAAATAGGATGTGCTATTTAACCATGAAGAGGTCGATACTAGATCATCTATTGAGTGGACTAACAGATACGATCGTAGTGTGTGAGTTCATGAACAGCATATCCTAGAGATATAAGGTCTCTTCTCATACTGAACAGAGCGCCTTGATCAAGGAGCTATTCTCTATAAGGTACACTGAGGAGGGAGGCGTATTAGAGTATATCATTTGGATGGTGCACCTTCAGAGTAGACTAAAGGCACTGGATATATCGATCAATAGCTCGCTGATAATGCATCAGGCACTGAACAATCTTCCTCAGGAGTTTGAGATGTTGGCCACTTCTTACATCTCATAGGGTGAGAAGTGGGACATCAATGCATTGATCCCTGTGTGCTGCAGCAAAGGAGAAGATCAAGAGCTCTCCTCATTCAGCTATGTTTGTAGCTGCGAAAGGCAAGGGGAAGGCTAAACCCTAGTAGCCTAAGGGTAAGGGTAAGGGTAAGATACCCAAACCCTCTCCTCAGATTCAGAGTGGGCAGTTGAGCATTGCGAAAGGCTCACATGACCTTAAGAGTATGAGATGCTTCTTCTATAAGAAGAAGGGGCACAGGAAGTCTAACTGCTCGAAGTACAAGCTTTGGAAGGTCAAACAGGAGCTATCAGGTAACTCCTCGGCCTTTATAATTCATGAATTCAATGTGGCTATAACCACATCAAGTTCTTGGTGGTTATATAGTGGAGCTTCTATCCATATTGCTTCCACAGTGCAAGGGTTCATATCTAAGAGAAGGTTGACTAAAGGGGAGCAGAAGCTGATGTTCGGAAACAATCAGGAGGTGAACGTTTTGTATGTAGGAGATGTAGTTAAACCTCGATACAGGGTTTGTTTTATATCTACGAGACACATTTTATATACCTTCTTTTAGACATAATCTGATATCTGTATCAGTTTTTGATAAGGAAGGTTATTGTTTTATATTTGATAATGCAGTTGTAAATATTTTTATCAATTCAAGACATATCGGTAGGGATGGCAGTAGGTTTTCAACCTAATTAATATCTGCATTACCCAACCCAAAAAAATAGACATGGAGGCTAAAAAATAGATTTTAAATGGATGCTTAAAAATGGATGTGGATATAGATTTGGATGTGGGTCTAGTGTTAACCTGAACTGATGGATACCCATATCCTACCCGTTTTTTATTAACTCTATTTTTTTATTTTTTTGAATATTTATGGTTAAATATAATAAAATATTAATATTTTCTGAGAAGAAACAGCTTTAAAATCTTCACTTTACTCCTCAGTCCTCACCTTTTTTATCACATTTTATTTTCTTATAAGATGATAATAATGCAAATGATATGGAGATGGAGTTTTGAATGTTGTGGAGTTCACGCAAAAACAATTTGAAGCTTTAGATATTTCAGTCTTTGTTCCAGTTCTTGATTGTGAAAAATATATGTTGTCTTTGCAATAAACATTATGATTTTTATTATTCCAATTTTATGGTTTTTTTTAAAACATACAAATCAAAATCTTGACTTATTATTATTAAACTAATTTTGATTTAGAGAGTTCACAAAAATCTGCTCTTTATATTTTCTATTTAGAAGTTATATTTTTATGTCCTATACAACTCGATGGATATCCAAAAACCCGAACAATCCAATAGATTTGGATATGGGTAGTAAATTGTAAAAACTGATGGATATGGATATGGATATGGGTTGAGTCATAAAAAATGGATATGGATATGGGTAGAGTAATACACGAACCGAACCCTACCCATTGCTATCCTTACATATCGGTATTGCCTTCTTATTCTACGAACTATATAGTATGTGTCTTACTCCTAATGAGATGTATGCCTCTTCTTATGTTACCGAACTTGTTACTTGCAAGAGGACCTCCATAAAGGACACATTGTACATGTTGTGACATAAACGCCTTGGCCACATTTCCAGGAAGAGGGTTGAGAGATTGATAAAGGATAACATTCTCCCAACTCTGGACTTCGGTGATCTGGAGGCATGTGTCGATTGTTGTAGGGGCAAGTTGACCAAGATAAAGAAGAAGGGGTCAATTATTGCTTCAGGCTTATTGGACCGCATACATACGGATGTTAGTGGTCCCTATACAGTTACGTTGTGCATTGCCAGATACTTCCTGACATTTGTAGATGATTATTCCTGATATGGTTATATGTTCTTGCTTAAAGAGAAGTCTGAAGTTCTTGATAAATTCAAGATCTTCAAGACTGAAGTTGAGAACCAATTGGGAAGATCAATAAAGATTGTCAGATCTGATAGAGGAGGAGAATACTATAGTAAACATGGGGTTGCAGGACAAAAAAAGGGTTCCCGTGTCAGGTATTTGGAATTAGTTGGAATAATGGCTCAGTTCACTATGCCAGGTAGTCCTGAGCAAAATGGTGTGGCCGAAAGGCGTAATAGCACCCTAAAGGATATGATGAGGTCAATGCAAAGCAGGACTAAACTACCTGAATACATTTGGGATGAAGCCATCAAGACGACATTATATATCGTGAACAAAGTCCCGAGCAAGTCAATGTCAAAGACACCTTTTGAGCTTTAGGTTAGAAGGAAGCCAAGCCTTGCACACATTCGTATATGGGGCTGCCCTACTGAGGTGAGGTTATATAATCCTAATGAGAGTAAGTTGCAATCTCGTTCAACTCGTTGCTATCTAGTGGGTTATCCCGACCACTCTAAGGGCTACAGATTTTACTGTAGAGAGGGAGGGGCTAGAATTGTAGAATCACAAATGGCGAAGTTCCTGAAATTAGATGTCTATAATGAGGGAGGATCCTCACGTCCTCCAGAAGTAAGCAGGACTGATACTACAATCGTGTTCTATCAACCTCTCATATAGTCAGCTCCGGTGGATGTGGGCCCCAATACCGTGCCCATGTAGGCACAGGAACTTACGCCTATTCAGGAGGAGGTTTCTAAGGTACAACAGCTCGTGCAATTACGCAAATCTACCAGAGAGAGGCAACTTGCTATCTTATCAGACTATACAGTCTATCTGGGTAAGCAAGACTATGATATTGGACATGTTAAGGATCCAGCTACTTTTTCAGAGGCTATTTCTGGACCCCATGCAGATATGTGGTGGGAAGCGATAAAGGACAAGATGCAATCCATGAGGTATAATAAGGTATGAAAGCTAGTTGTTTTACCTCAACATTGCAGACCTATTAGTTGTAAGTGTCTATTTAAGACCAAGAAGGACGCACAGGGTCAAGTTGAGCGGTTTAAGGCACGTTTAGTTGCCTGAGGGTTCACTCGGAGAGAAGGAGTTGACTTCAATGTCACCTTCTGCCCTGTGTCCTCAAAGGATGCATTTAGAGTGATCATGACATTAGTAGCTCATTATGTTATGGAGCTACATCAGATGGATGTCAAGACCGCTTTTCTGAATGGTAACCTTTATGAGGAGGTCCATATGGAGAAACCTGAAGGATTTCAGGATCAGGATGCAACTGACAAAGTATGCAAGTTGAACAAGTCAATATATGGTTTAAATCAAGCCTCCAGATAATGGTACCTAAAGTTTGATGAGGTTTTGACCTCATTCGGGTTTATAGAGAACAAAGTCAAAAGACGCTTATACTATAAGGTCAGGGGGAGCAAGGTCATCTTCATACTTCTGTATGTCGATGATATCTTGCTCGCGTCAAATGATTTGACCATGTTGAATGAAGTTAAGCCAAACATTTTGACATGAAGGATTTGGGTGAAGCATCTTTTGTCCTCGGTATATAGATTCACCGGGATAGATCTCAACACTCGTTAAGCCTCTCGCAAAGCTCATACATCGAGTGGGTGCTACAAAGGTTTAATATGGCTGAGTGTAGACCTATTGTAGCACCTATCTCTTATGGAGAGAGATTATCTTTGGCACAGTGTCCAAAGAATAAGGATGAGAGAGAGGCTATGAGGAATGTTCTGTACTCTAGTGCTATTGGTAGCCTAATGTATCCCTAGGTGTGCACTAGACCGGACATTGCATTTGTTGTTGGACTGTTAGGTTGATATCTGGCTAACCCAGGTGTAGGCCATTAGAATGCAGTCAAGCGGGTGTTGAGATACTTGAAGCGTACCAAGGATTATATGTTGACATATAGGAAAGTCAACGATTTGAGCCTCACAAGGTATACGAACTCCAATTTTGCTATGTGTTTAGATGATCACAAGTCCACATCAGGCTACATTTTCATGTTAACAGATGTGTGGTATCATGGAAGAGTGTCAAGCAGACAATGGTTACTTCCTCGACCATGCTTGTAGAGTTTATTGCATGTTATGGAGCTGCTACACAGGTGATTTGACTCAAAAACTTGACTTCTAAGTTGTTTGTGGTGGACTCGGTTGCTAGACTCATACGGTTGTACTGTGATAATCTTGCTGCAGTGATGTTTAGTAACAACAACAAGAGCATCACAGGGTCTAAGCATTTAGAGGTCAAGTATTTGACCATAAAAGAGCTGACCTAGAAGGGTGACATTGAAGTGGAGCACATCAGGACTGAAGATATGTTAGCTGATTCGCTGACTAAAGGACTTCGCCCACGAGTGTTTGCTAGACATGTATCCAGTATGGGCGTGTTGAAGTCCTTAGGTAGCAACAGTTAGGGATCGTTGTATTTTGCTCCTTAAATGATTGTACATTTGTTGTATTATGATTATTTATTAATAAAAATGATCATATTTGTTTTTTCCTCAGTAATTGTAGCTTTTGTATATAGTCATAATACATCTAAAAGTCTTAAGATTTGTGCCGATCTTAAGCATTTTAAAAGATCATTGGGCATTTATAAAGATTAACTTTGAGTCTATATCATTAAACACATAAAGTTTATATGGATATCCTTAAAGTTTCATATGACATAGAGAGATATAAGTTTTTAATCCTATAAAGGTTCTCTAATGCCATTTAGCATTTGATTGGAGAACATAAAGGTTTCCTCTAATGCTGTTTAGCATCTGGTGAGAGGAAACAAGTTTTCTCTAATACTGTTTAGCATTCGGTGAGAGAAAATGGGATTTCTCTACTGTAGTTTAGCAATACAGTTTAGCATCAAGTTAGAGAAATAGAGAACTATAGACAAAGATGATACATATTAGATCATAAAGGTATCATCGTAGTTTGCCACATTCCATTTTTCCATTCATGTTAGTGAGGTATTAGATATTTGTGATTATATTGGACCTGTGTCATACTTGACACATGTGTCTGATGTCTTCCGATATCAAAAGCCTTGCAGGACAACATGTAGGACTTTCATTACCTTTGGATCAAATGTTTTTAAAACTTTTGGTACCATTATAGTAGCGTAACTTAACAGGATTTTTCCAAACTGTTTTGAACTTGATTAAAACTGCAATTACTGCAGAAAGGCCTAGACTACGTGCCAGTGAACGTTTTCTATAAAGGTCCCGGGGAGATTTGAACTCGTTTAGTAGTCAAAATCAACTTCAGAACATGGGATAGAACCGAATCAGGTATTCCGCATTTTTCGTTTTTAATCTTTTCACGACCAATCCTGGGTACATAATAAGATCTGTTCTACGTATTACACTTTCTTCATGCCAGTCCTAAATAACTTCAAGATTCTATAAGTAGGGATTAGCTTTAGACTAATAACTTAAGATAGCTTCTATTTACTTTGAATTATTTGCAAGTTATCATGAACACATTTTAAATTATTTGGTATACCCCTTAAGTAGTGTTGAGGCGTTTAAAAAGCGATGCCAAGCTTCCTGATATAGTTCAGCATTAATTGATTGTTATTTAGCTCAAATCAAAGAGATAGCCTGCCCGAGCAATTGCAATACGCAAAGCTGCATGGTTTGTTGACTTTATTTCTTGTTGCTGGCAACCTAGAATGCACAAATTCACAAGAAAGCTAAAAGTTTAAATCACAGCCCAAGCAATAAATGCTAATGCATGCCTTTTATTTACTTAGGCTTCGTCCTTCTTTTAACTTTTCCCTGCTTAATTGCAACAGCAAATGGGAAGCAAAATTCTTATGGACATAAAAGCTCAACAAAAGTACTGGTTCAGGTTTGCCAATTCAAGATCTTCTAAATCAAAAAGCCAGTTGATGCAAAAAGGCAAGTTACCATTGATCCAAATATGGTAAAAGATAAAGATAGGCAGTGGTGAGTCTCATAGTCATTATAGTCAATATCTCTTAAATTATTACTGCATAACACAAAGATGATGATCATATACTTGATTTTGTTAGTAAATTAAACTTGTAAGTTCTGAAGGATGGATCTCTTGTTTCAATGTTTCAAAGTAAAAATAAAGCAACTCAAATTTTGGTTTTTAACCCTGTAATAATCAAGATTGGAACTTTATTCTCTACACCAGAGAGCATCAATGTGAAATTTACACTTCTTGTGCACTAGCACTAATGGAGTAAGAATCTGACTGGTAAGGCCAACCTGAAATTAATAAATTCTAAGGACTAGCTAGGAAGAAAAATACATAGCACAATTAGAAGATTCTTTAAATTACCCTAGATTGGGGATCCCTTTAGAAAAAAAAAAAAAACAAGTAGCATGTAACCCCCCACAAGAAGTAAGGTTCCCACCTAGAAAAGATTATTTTCATCTATTGCAACATCTTCAGAATGGTCCTTCTTGAGTAATTCCATCATCAAGCAGCCACTTCTCAAGCAATGAAAGCGGCAGTTGAGCACTACAATCAGGCTTGCTTTCATCTTGGAAAAGGCTACCATCGGGCGACATAGACTGAGACAAGTCTGAATTCGAAGAAGCAAAAGACTCGAAACCGAAAAGTGAGTTGAATGTATCTGATAAATTGATGCTACTGTTGTCAGCTTTGATTGGAGTACCTTCACTAGACGCAGAATCAGTCCCTTGCATGTTAGCTAACGAATTCTGACTAGTCGTTAAGCTTGTTTGGGACTTTTTCGACCCGTTTCTCATCCATCCTTTAAGCAATTTAGCAATGTTTTCAGTGCTTGATGCATAGGTTGATGTTGGAGTTTGCTTTGAATTATTTCCAACCGAAGGTTTCAACTCGGTTAACCAGTTCGGTTTTTCTGGGGACAAGGCCTCACATAGAGCTTGTCTAGCCATGTGAATATCAGTTTGTAGCGTTCTCTCCCACTGTCCTCTTGAGATGGATTGTTGAGTAGTAAATGATAATCCTTCCCTTGCATGATCTTCAAACCCTGTTTGAAGCTTTTTAAGCTTCTTCTTCAGATGGGTGTTCCAGTAGTTTTTTATGTCATTATCTGTTCTCTGAGGAAGATATGAAGCTATGGCAGCCCATCTGCATTACAATCGATGAATAACATTACTTTTACGTTCAGAAATTAAGCCATCCAAGTCACCCAAAAATATAAATGGCACCATTTCAAATCACATCAAGTTCACGACAGAGATAAACAGTCACATAGTAATTTTCAAATTTGAGAAACAGAAAAGAGAGAACCTAAAAAAGGAAATAATGATTAATTATAAGATTTTACCTGTTGCCCAAAAGAGCTTGGAGGTGGACTATCATCTTCTCCTCTTGTTCAGTGAAATTACCACGTTTGATCCCAGGTTTCAGGTAGTTTGTCCATCGAAGCCTGCAACTCTTGCTGCACCTGAGCAAACCTGAAAAGCCATCGAAATGAATAAACTCATTGGAACCCATAGCAGAATATATTAAAAAAAAAAACAGGTGCTTAATTGAAGTGATGATATTTGATCAACTACCAGTTCTTGTAGGCACAGCTCTCCAATTTCCAGGGCCATGCTCTTGAATATATGTTACCAAAATGATATCTTCTTCTGGAGTCCACGGTCCTTTCTTCACACCTATCTTGTCACGGCAAGGTGGCCTGCCCATAATCATGCCTAGTTAGTCTCTTTCTTTCTCTCTTTAAAGTCCGCCAAGCTTCGTTCGAATCCCAGCAAAAAGATCGACTTTTTCTTCTACCGTCGCACAATCTTCGTATTATTTCTTTTCCAAAGTTGGAACACACGCATCTAACGATCAGTTTCTTAGCTTGAAGCAAATTTATAGAAAAATGACTCCAAAGAGAGAGGGGGGGAGGGAGTGAGATGACATAAGAGAAGCCAAAAGGGTACCACAAAAAAGAAAGAGTCAAAAGATGACAGCAAATGCATTTACTCAATCGACAAGCCAAAGTCAGCTGTGCCAATAATCCTTCTGCGCCTCACAAGACCGCGTGGCATTCAATGTGGGTTTGCACTTTGCACCGGAAATGAAACCAAAAATGAACAGAAAACACAACACCCCATGTACGTATAATACGCTGTTATCTTGGAAGACATTTCTATCTGGTGAGTCTGTGACCCGAGACATTTCCGATAAGATTGAGCTTGAAGTAAGCGGCTTTGACAAGGCAAAAAATATATACATATCTGCTTTGGCTTTGACTTCACTATTGTTATATGTGCGTTGACTTCGTAGAGCAATCAATGACATAATTCATCATCGTGTAGCATACTCAAGAGATAGGAGTATCAACGAAAATAAAGTGGACTAGTTGCAGGAAAACAATGCATGCGAAAAATGAAATCAAGTCATTAAATTTTCAGCTTTCGGCTACTTCATTCACGATTCAATTCTAACCTAGCTATAGACAAGTAAAGTTTAACTTAATAGAATTTAGTAGATACCTGCGCTGAACGTTCATATTTGTATATGAATAAGTTTGAATTTTATGATTCTCCGAGTCAAGCAGACTAAATCAGAAATTAATCGCTCATTAATTGATCCACCTAATTCATCAAGGTCTGCATGAATAGTCAGATAGTTGTCCTGCGAAAAAGATGTCAGCCACTAGCATCCGACGGTTGCCCTTTGCAATGCCAAATTTTTCTTCTTGAAAATAACCCGACATTAGTGTTGTGAAGATATTGGCAGCACTACTAGGAGGGAGTATAAATAAGATATCACTACCTTAATGACTACGTAGCGTAACAGAGGCTGATGAAGTTGATGGTTAAGACATATTAAGGTCATCTTACGTTGTCAGTGATATTTTATTTTTATGCACTTGGATGTAAGGCCAGAAAAAAAGAAGAACAAATGTCTTAATTTGTGAATGTACTACTCATACTATTATTTTGATAACCTTCCTTTTTCTCTTATCTTATGGTCCGTTGTTTATAAAGTTCTTTTTTCTTTTTATTCTTGTAAATATCAGAAATGTATGGTGATTGGTGAGGCCTAGACGATTTTCTTTTCAAGTCATATATGCTATTAGAAGAATGGTCGATTGTGCTCAAGTTGGTCTAATGATACTGGAGATATAATTCCTATTTATTAATTTTTCGATCCATTTCTTCTGGAACCTCTTGCCACTGGATCTGAAAACAGTAGTAGGTCCACGTAACAGAGTTCTTGCAATCTGTTTGTTGAGAAACTCTTGTAGCTGTCCCTGTTATTTTGATTTGTGTTTGTAGGTCCACGATTGAAGTGTTGGATTTTGCAGCTCACTGAGCTGCAGTCTCTGTTCTATGCTTTTCTATTTTGACGTTTTTCTCTATCTTTCTAAAGTTTTCTTGTATGGAGTTCTTGGAGTCTTCTTCTGCTTTTCTCTATAAGTTATTTCACATTTTCTTGGACACAAAACAACAGGGTTTTTGTTGTTTTTGTTGTTTGAAATTCCATGCTATTTCACTTTTAATTTCTTTAAAAAAGGAGTGCATTTTTCTTATCACATAAGGTCGGCATTTAGTTCGTTTTTCCAATTCCAAAGTTTTACGTTTCTCGTAAGTACTTCTTCGTACTGCTTTTTATACGAATTTTGAAAATCGTTTCCTCAATTTGGTAGTTTTGGAAATTTCTAACCAACTAACTGTTATAAGCTTTAATTTCCTCTCTATCTATATTTTTTCTTTATTATTTTCTTTCTTCCTTTTTATTGTTTCTATTTATTTCCTAGTACTATTATTATAGCTTATTTGATTTCTATTTTTCAACTATTCTAGTAGTTTCTTGTTTTGTGGCTTACTACTCGTTGACCCCTTTTGTCTAGCTTTATTTTTAAGTTCCAAGTCCTTGCTACTTTTTTTGAGTAGTGTTAGTATCGTTTAGGGTCTTGTTGTGCGTGTTTTGTATACCTTATGGTAGGTAACACCCAAGCATTGGGTGTTAGGATTGGGACTTCTTATGGTAGTTTTAGGACCTTCATTGAGTTTTGGGTTAGGAGGAGAGAAATGTTAATAGATTGTGGACAATTTCCTGGAATATCAAGTTTCTTAGAGGAAATTCATTAGAATTAGTGAAAATTTTTGGATGAATATAAGATCCATATAGTGTGTATCCAGGAGATAAAGTATATGGGGCTAAAATGTAAGAGATCAATGGATTCAAACTTTAGTACTCAGGATATTTGAGGCAATGGAATGGTGTAGGTATCTTGAGGCCAAATACTCAGTTTATTACAACAATTATTCTCAATCTCTGATATGTGACCAAAAATAAAAGGATTAGTTGAATATAGGACAACCCACCAAAGCTGATGGCGGGGTTGGATATGTGACCAACACCCCGCCGTAGCATTTGGTGGGGTGCAATACGTGTTCACGGGCTCACCCCGCCATCCTGCATGGCGGGGTAACATGGACCAACCCGCCATTGGGAATGGTGGGTTACTAAAAAAGCCTGTCCCAATGGCAGGGTGGGCAGGCTTTTTCAGAGAATATTTGTAGAGAGTCAGCAATAATGTTGGCTCTCTCCTATTAAGACCGAATGGTGGGATGAAACCCGACATTCGGTATCTCATTTTGCTGCCTTGTGGTGCTCTCCTCAATCCTTCTTCTTCACAGCTTCTCTCTGCTTCATTGTTCCTTACGGTATACATATATTGTAGTTCATCCTCTCTTGTCTTCCACATGTTTTAAATTACATAATATGTAATTTTTATAATATGTAATATTGATTTATTGTAGATATGCTATTTTTTATATTAGATATTTGTGATGTTAATTTCTAAGATTATTTTGCATATGATGTTTTATATATTTTTGTTAAAATTTTGTTATGTTAGTTAATTGTGAATTTTTATCAACTTATAATTTTTTTGTAAATATGATAAAAATTATAAAAAAATCATAGAATGATAAAAAATTATTATGAATTTATATATTGATCCCAAAAGTTATTATAAAATATATATTGACCCAAAAAATTATTAGAAATAATAGATTGACCCGAAAATTGTTAGAAATTATGGATTGACCTAAAAATTATTAGAAATCATAGATTGACCCAAAAATGTATAGAAATTATGGAATGACCCATAAACTTATAGAAATTATGAATTGACCCCAAAAGTTATTAAAAATTATAGATTGAC
>JANZXP010000008.1:11848225-11870491 GCA_027576715.1 Erythroxylum flavicans | reverse complement strand
TAATAGAATAATTAATTTGAAATTTATAGATTTTAAAGATATTCTATGCTTAAAGTATATTTATTGAATGTACTTTTATTTTTTAAAAATAATTGAAAGTAATTATAAGAATTAAATATAAATAATTTAATTATATTGATTATAACTCTTACCTAATGTGTTTCCTTGATATTCCTCAAATACAAAACATAAAATAAAAATAATTTTATTTTGAATTTTGCAATCAAGTCGCTCAAGTAGGGTACTCGTGTTTTCTCCCAATTCTATGGTGGGTCTTATTATTATTATTGTTGTTATTGTTATTATTATTAAGTATTTAACTATATTAAGTACATATATACTAAGCGGGAATGGGATCGTCCAACTTGAACGGACTAGGAAATCTAATAAAATATTTCATTTGGACGATTAGGAAATCTAATAAAATATTTCATACTTTAAATCAGGCCTAAAAAAATCATTTGAATTTATCATTCTTCTTTTTCCTTAACTAGAATTCCTCAGTGCATCTTCATAATCTTGTTACCAACCTGTCATCGGCATACATTTATTATATGTCAACTAACAAATATATACATATAATTAGTAGCATATGCAAATTCCATTTATACAATAAGACCTAATTCAAAAGTCCAACGGTAAAAAAGAAACATAAAATGTACCAAAAATAAAACAACCAAGTAGCGTCAGAAACATAAGGAGGGGAAATCTCCACTCACTAGAGGCAAGAACAAAAATTACAAACATAAACTACAAGCTAAACAAAAAAAGCATAATCATTAAACGTACAATATATACAATTAAATGTTCTATTACATATAAAACACAAAAGTCATAATAGAAAACTCAGAAGCCAATTTATGCTTAACATCATTTTTTGCCAACTCTGAAACAAGCAAATAATAAATTACTTGTTTATCAATCTGGACATTATATTCTTTACCAAAATATTATAACAAACTTTACTTCATCGAATTGTCAATTTTTCTTTATACTTTTATTAATCCAATGCATTTCTAATTTTTCCTCCAAATTTTAATTTTAACAATATTCAATTACACATTTTAACTGTGCATAATAAAGCTTATATATACGTACTCTTTAATTCTGAAAAAATACTAGGCATTATCCGTTTTCAAATTTCTACTACACAAATGCACAGTTTGATAACGTTACCTAAAACAATAAAATAAAATTACAAAAACACAACTACAAATAGCTTGCAAGTATCCAATATTCGATATAAGCATTCTGTAATTTTTATTTGTTTTTCTATGATACAATATATAATAAATAAAAGGAAAGGGTTATATCTGTGTTGCGTATTCACGGATCTACTGCAGCTCTGTTTTTGGCACTGGTCTGACGTTTGAAACACCTGGGTACGTTACATGCTTCCAATACCACAAACCACAAATGAAGGTGGTGAAATTGTTTCTCTCAAACGTCGCTGATGTTGCTGCGTACCTGAAAATCTCCTCTTATGCGTCGTCATCGGTCTGCTCCAGCTACGGTGATCTACTCCAGCTGTATCTCGCGCGGGCATGATATTTGGTTATGCAGCTGAATTGAAAATGCACACAACCATTTTTAGGGATTTACTTTCAATCACGGGTGTGACTTATCATTAATTTCTTTACTTTTTACTCATATATTATAATAAATTTATTTATTTAGATTTCAGTCACGAGTGTGACTTAATAAGTCATATCTGTGACTCATGAATTTTTTTAACTTTTAACTCAAATATTATTATTTATTTATTTATTCTTATCCATTTATAATAAATACATGACACCAGACATTTCTAAATTTTATTTTATTTTTTCATTCCTAATTTTTACTAACTAATTTTATTAATTCATTTTAAATATTCTAAATTATATATTTTTTACTTATTTTCGTCCAAAAAATTTTATCCACATTCACAAATTTTAATTTTTCCCACAAAATTTAAAAATTAACAATATTTATTTTTACATATTTAGCCATTCATAAATACTCTCCAATTTCTTTAAATTTTTTTTGTTATTTTTTCATAGGTCAGAATTATCACACCTTTAACTCCTTAAAATTTTTAAATCAGGCCATAACTCCTTATATTCATATACTTTTTTATTAAATTTTAACTTTATTTTAAAACTATGTACTAAAATATTATAACAAATTTATTTACACCTTTTCTTGTAAACTTTTACTAAACTATTTTATCTTTTCTACTATATAAATTTCACAAAATTCACTCACATATTTCATCCATTTATTTTTTTAAATTCATTCTTCCATTCATCTTTTTAATTCATGCGTTACTATACATTTCCAAGTTTTTAAAATTTTATTTGAACTTACTTATTTAATTAATTCATTCAAAAAATCCATCTATTATATTTTTGCCCCTTTTCTTTCACAAAATTTTATCCTCAATCGCAGATTACTATTTTTTCCCTAAACATTTTAAATTACACTATATTCATTTATACAATACTCCTTAATTTTAAATTAATTAGGCATTATAATTATTTATATTATGACTACACATTTGTGCAGTCTATGTCTACTAGTAAGACGATATTGGCAATAGCAAGTAGCTATAAGGCCCTTTAGGGGTGATTGAACTGATAACAGGAGACTTCTGTTGGACTCCAAACAATGATGCTCACATAATCAACTAGATAACTCAATTAATAACAAACTACAGAAACGATATAAATGACAACAAAAAATTAGGCACAAAATTTTACAGACAAGAAATCTACTAAATCTAATAATAACAAGATACAAATATTAAGGTTTCGAGCAAAGAACACATGACAAAACAACCACAACTAAAGCTTTTCTAACTCTCTCTAAAAAATTTCTCTCAAATCTCTAGAATTAAATGCAAATTAATATATATATATATATGTACACACACACACATAAAGACATAAACCAATACTACTTTTAAATAAATTCTAGAAATTAAATTTTAATAAAACTGTAGTAGATGAAAGCTATTTGGACTCTAAAACTCTTCTGTCATCATGTGCTTCTGTTTTATGCAACTTATGTCTCTCAAAGTTCTCTTTAAATATGAAAAGGATAAAATTTTGTGTGCATAGAGTCACCCGCATGATTGTATATGGTGATCGTGTCCTTTAAAATTATGTGCTTAGTGCAGGAATGATATAAAATTTTTATCAACACTTTAAATATCATAAAAAACTATGTACTCATTTTGATTCATGTCCAATTCTTAGAGAAATTACCTGAACCAAAGCATCTTCTTTCTAGCTTTCATAATTGCAACATATTCTACCTTAGTAATAGACAAAGTTTTACCCTTCTACAAATAGCTCCCTCGTAAATCTAAATAAATAACCCGAGGTTGTCTTTCTATTATTGAGATCACCAACCGTATCTGCATTAGTGTATCCTTCTAGAATTGGCTCATCACTTTTAAAACAAAAACACAATCTGGAAGTTCCTTAAAGACGTTTGAAGAACCACTTTACTGCTTCCCAATGTAACTTTCCCAGATTAGGTAATAATTAAATTACTAGTCTAACAATATGTGTGATATTTGGTCTAGTGCATACCATGGAATACATTAAGGAGCCAACAATGGAGAAACATGAAATTGAAGACGTAGTCTCTTTCTCCTCTTCTATAGTAGGACAAGATCTCTTATTCAAATGGAAATAAGCTATTAAAGGTGTACTCTTTCACTTGGCATACTTCATATTAAACCTCTCATGCACCTATTTAACATAATTCTCTTATGACAACCACAACCTTTTGGTCTTCTTGTCATGAATGATCCCCATGCTCAAATTCTATTTTGCATAACCCAAATCTTTCATATCAAAGGCCTTGGATAAGTCCTCCATCAAATCATGTCAGTATCTTATACTACAATCAGTATACCATCCATATACAAAAGAATAATGATGAAGTTAACACTAGGGAATTTTTTAAAATACATACACGGATCAATTAATGTTCACTTATACCCATTACTGGTTATAAATGAATCAAACTTCCACTGCTTTGATTCCTATTTGAACTTATAAAGACTCTTCTTTAACTTGCGTACTAAGTTCTCTTTCCTTTATATTTTGAACCTTTCTAGTTGCTCCATTTAAATCTCCTCATCCAAGTCGCTATCTAAGAAAATAGTCTTCACATCAAGCTATTGAATTCAAAATCCAAATAGAAACTAGTCTTAATATCGTGCGTATAGACGTCATCTTGACTATTCATGAGAAAATTTCATGGAAATTGATACCTTTATTTCAATTATATCCTTTCACCAATAGTACCGCCTTGTGCTTCACTAGCCTATCACCATCTTTCTTGAACTTGAACACTTATATATTCTTCAAAGCCTTCTTGCTTTTGGGAAGTTTCACTAACGCATAAGTCTCGTTCTTCTTCAATAAGTCCATCTACTTTTGTATTTCCTTAAGCTGAAAGTCTTTATCTTTAAATGATTGCACTTCTTGGAAGTTCTCTAGCTCCCCCTCAGTAGTGACTGGAAAATATTCTGAGCTAGGGTATCTTGTTAAAGGTCTCTTCACTCTAGTTAACCTTCAAAGTTGGACATATTCCTTCACTTAAGTAGGTTGCTTCCTTTGCTCATGATGCTCATGAATCTCTTCTACTTCATCTATAGGATGTGTCTTGTATCTATCATATCACATCTAATCATCACCATCTTGTGCTAGCTCATTTTGTCTTCTTCACTTATAGGCAACAAAATTCAAAATAGGGGTAGAATTCGTAGTACCAAATGATAAACTACTGAAAATAGAATTGTCTTCCTTGATACAATCTAGAGTCAACTCATACTCGTAAAAGTTTACATTACTACTTCTAATAACCTTTTAATTTTTGGGGTTATAGAGCCTTTAGGTAAACTCCTATCACTATATCTAGTAATAATAGAAGGATTAGTCTTTGAATCCAGCTATGATCTTTGATCCTTTAGTAAGTGCTTAAAAGTCTTACATCCAAACACCTTTATATGAGAATAGGTTGGATCCTTCCCTTTTTGCACTTTCTCGAGAATGTCAAGATCTAAAGGAACTGAATGAGTTTATTGATCACGTATACCGTGGTTTTGACTGCCTCACCCCAAAAGGATTTCATTAGTTTCGACATTTAAAGCATATACCAAACTTTCTCTATAATGGTTATATTCATCCTCTTAGTAACACTGTTGTGTTGTAGGGTACTAGATTCCATCTTCTCGTGTCTTATGCCATATCTTGCATAATAATCTTCAAATTTATTGGAGGTATACTCTCCTTCATTATCAATTTGGAAACACTTTATGTTTATCTCTGTCTCCCTTTCCACCATATCATTAAATTTTTTAAAGGTCTCATAAACCTAACCTTTTGTTTCCAATAAAAAGACCCAATTCTTATGTGTATTATCATAGATCAATGTAAGAAAATACTTTTTACCTCCCAAAGGCTGTACCTATATAGGACTACATACATTGGAATGCACCAACTTCAACTTCACCTTCCTCTGATAGATCTCTTTATGAAAGACACTCAATGTTGCTTTCCAGTCATGCAATAATCATAGAGGTTAAGAGAACTCAAAGTCTTTGCAGGGATAAATGATTTTTTAGCCAACAACTTGATCCCTTTCTTACTAACGTATCCCAATCTACAATGTTACATATCCAATGAAGTATTTCCTTAAACTACATATAATTTTCCAATACATACTTTCAAGTGTGTCTTGTATAAGGTGCAACACAATCCACCACAAGCAACCGTTAATGCTCCTTTGAATAGATTCCATTTTCCATCTCCAAAAGTGCTCCAGTATCCCTCTTAATCAAGCACATTAATAGATAACAAATTGAGATATAAGTCTACAATGTGTCGTACACCTTTCAAGGTTAACATACACCCAACGTCAGTTTGAACTCGAATGTCACTCATACCGACGAAGCTAATAGAGCTCTAATTACCCATCTTTACACATAAAATCACCACTCCTATAGTTAATGAAGTACTCCCTCTTCATAACATAATGGTACGATGCTCATATATTAACAAGCTACTCTAAATTTGATTGACTAATATGGAGACAATCATTGGTCGCATAAATAAACGGCATTGCGTCATCTGTATTTAATGTCATTGCTGCAACGTTGTTGCCATTTCCATCCTTCTGGTTCTCTTGCTTCTTTTAATCTCTCTTCCACTTATAGCAAAACTTCTTTGTGTAACTAGCTTTAGTGTAGTAGTGACACATTTTAGTCTCTTTTTCATCTCGACTTCAACTTATTCTTTAACTTTCCTTACCTTTTAGGAACTCTGCTCTTACTTCTTCCTTTGTTTCTATTATAAGAGTATGCACATTGTCGACATTAATCCCCTTCCTCCTAATCTCTTCATTGAACATGCTCTATTTATCATATCCAAAGAAAGCACACCATCTGGAATGGAGTTGTTGATAGACATAACTAAACTTTCCCAACTATCTGATAAATAATTCAAGAAGAACAAATCGTTAATATACCCCAACACTAATTTTCCAGCCTTCAACTTCAGATTCATAGGACTTTTAATCAAGGAGGCCTTGTTAAGAGTGGTCTTCCTCCCTCTAAATTCTTCCGCAACTCAAAACGATCTGTCTCTTAAGATACATAGTTGAACATGCTAACATTAATCCACTGTCTAATAGTTTCTAAAGTCTTTTGCTTCATCTTCTCCCACTCTTTACCTGTCATCTTCTCTGACTCAAACAAGACATTGTCTATTATACTTCTATCCATATCAATTGAAATCTAGATATTCTTACAATACAGAAGATCTTCCATTATAGGTCTCTAAATTGAATAGTTGGTCAATGTTAACTTCATCATAAATCTATTACCACTCTCTATACCTATGACTTTGATACCACTTGCTGGGAATCCTAGTCATAACACTAACACAATCAATAAAATCACTCAACAATAACAAAATATAGGTGACAATAAGAAAAATTAGACATAAGATTTTACCGATAATAAATCTACTAAATCTAATAATAGCAAAATACAAGTGTTAAGGTTTCAAGTAAAGAATATCTCATAAAACAACCACATCTAAAGATTTTCTAGCTCTCTTTCAAAATTTCCTCTTAAACCTCTATAATTGAATACAAATTGATATATATATATATATATATATATATAGAGAGAGAGAGAGAGAGAAAGAGAGAGAGAGAGAGAGAGAGAAACACAAACACACATATGTTGGAGAAGACGACTTCGATGTTGAAGATAGGCCACCAAAGGTTGGGCCAACTTAATTTTCAAGTAGGCTGGATCCTCTTTAGCTCATAAAAGCCCAAGATGTATTTCTACAGGCCTGGCTTGAATCCAGCTTTCATTCTTCTTTAGCATTCTAGAAGAGTTCCATTGCACCTGCATCTCATCAGATTAATTCATTCATAACAATTTTCCCAACTGTACAAATAGCTATCATTGCTATTGTCAGACTTCTGTTGTAAATAGCGGCCATTAGATCAAAACAATAAAAGATCAATGGTCAAAATCAATACTTGAACTGTGTATAAATGTACACTTTTATCAATGAAATAAATCATTAAGTATTCTACATTTTTATCCTTTCATATACAGCTCTTTCATGGTATCAGAGCCTTCAAAGACTAATAGTTAAATGGCATCCTTATCATCGTCTGATACTAGCAATGTCGCCTCCCCTATAACCCTTCTTGAGTTTTCTGCCCTTGTAAAACTCTCAACTTCAACCTTCCTCTAAAGCTTGATCAGAATAATTATCTAAACTGGAGGTCACAGAGCTTAACTGCCATTAGAGGGCTAGATTTAGAGATCTATATCTCTTCTGATCATCCTCCACCACCAGCCATTATAATTACCTCTGCACTTGATGCATCCTTTATTCCTAATTCAACTCCCAAACCAGCCTATAAAGTTTGGAAACGCATTGATCAGTTCCTCCTTTGCTGGTTACTCACCACAGTCGGTGACTCTGTGATTTGACAAGTGAATCATGCTAGCTCCTTTAATGAGCTTTGGCAGATTCTAGTTCAGCTTTATGCGCAAACCTCTCTAGTAAAGGTCCTGCAGCTCAAACAGAAACTCTCATTTATGCAGAAAGGTGCCTCCTCTATTGCTGACTATACTCAACAGATCAAGTCCATTAGAGACTCCCTAAAAGTTGCTGGTCATGCTGTCACAGAACAAGAACTCCATCTGAGAGCACTAAGTGGTCTAGGCAGTGAGTATGATTCTGTTGTGGTTCTTTTAACGAGTTCGCTTGGTAGTTCTTCTCGACAGGATGTTCTTTACACACTAATGATGCATGAGACAAGGCTAGAGCAGCAACATGCTCACTCTCGAGTCTCTATTCCTAATGCTTTCCCAAATTTGGCCCAGTATTCTCAGAATCCTAACAGCGCTCCTTCAAATGGTCGTGTTTCATATAGAGGACGAGGAGGTCGCAGATGAGAGGGCAGAAACAATCGCCTCTACTGCCAATTTTGTCATAAACAGGGTCATGATGCCTTGAAATGTCATAAACGGTTCGATATTTAACTAGCAGGGGCACAGACCTGCTCCGAATCCAACTAATCAGGGCCATCCATCACCTCAACAAGTCAATTTGGCTCATCAAACTACACAAAATTCTACTACTACTGCATCAACCTCATACCCAAATTGTTTCATTGACAGTGGTGCTACCAACCATGTCACTGCAGATCTCTCAAACCTCACACTCCACAATACCTATACAGGCAGAGATTAATTAACAGTTTGAAATGGTAATCATCTCCCTATCTCTCATATTGGTACCTCCTTTATACCATCTTATTCCACTACCCCACTTAAACTACATAATATTCTACATGTACCTCAAATTAGCAAGAATTTGCTTAGCATATCCCATTTAATTAAAGATAATAATATTATTGTGGAGTTTACTAACTCTTGTTGTGTTTTCAAGGACAAACTTACAAGGAATATACTACTCAAGGGATTGCTCAAGAATGGCATGTACAGCCTTAAAGCCTCCCCATCATCTACCTCTATGAATACCATATCTCAGTTTAATTTCCCTAAAACATGTACTGCTTTACTCTCTGAGTTATGTGTAAATATGTGGCATACTCAATTAGGGCATCCTAATGCTACTATACTACAACATGTTTTGCAAACAATGATAAAAAGTTTTCCCCTCAATCTCTATAATTTTGTGACTCATGTCAGTATGGTAAACAACATAAGTTACCATTCCAAACACATCCATATCTGCTACTACACCACTAGAAGTAATTCACACTTATGTGTGGAGTCCTAGTCCTTATCCTTCTACAGATGGGCACAGATACTACATAATTTTTGTAGACGCCTTTTCCAGATTTACGTGGTTTTATCCAGTCAAACACAAATTAAACACAATAGTGATTTTTATAAAATTCAAAGCATCAGCTGAATTGCAACTACCCCTTTCATAAAGGCTACAAGTGTCTCCATCCTAAAGGGTATGTTTACATCTCTAGACATGTAACATTCAATGAAAAGGACTTTCCTTATCCAAACCTTTTTTGTAAACAATCATCTTGTTCTACAGCATCTCCTAGCCTACCACTTTCTGTCCTCACAGATGTTATACAGGCTATTCCTGCTCAGTCTCGGCCAATGGACTCTTCTCCGCAACAGACTCCTTCCATCACTACAACACATGTAAACTCCTCTAATAATATTTTATTTGATCCCTTATCATCCCCACACACATCTCCTATATACTCTACAAACTAGTATGTCCCCACTACTATTCCCAAAACCACTATACACACTGTCTCTAATTCTCATCCTGAAAACTCGTCCCAAAAATGGAATCTATAAGCCAAAAGCTTATACATCTACACTCTCCTCCCCCACTAAATCAGTACCACGAACTCCTATAGAAGCTCTCAAAGACCCTTTATGACGACAGGCCATGACAGATGAGATTCAAGCCCTAAAACTGAACAACACATGGCATTTAGTCCCATATGACTCATCTATGAAGTTGTTGAGTACTAAGTGGGTGTTCCGAATAAAGTATAAGTCCACTGGAGTCATTGACAAATATAAGGCTTGCTTTGTAACAAAAGGGTTCAATCAGACACCAAGTCTTGATTTCACAAAAACTTACAGTCCTGTAGTGAAATCATCAACCATCAAAGTCATTTTCTCTCTCGTAGTTTCTCAAAATTTGGACATCCAACGGATAGATGTCAATAATGCATTCCTAAATGGATCACTAATTGAAGACATCTACATTACTCAACTAGCTAGTTTCACATATTCTCAACGACCTACACATGTCTGTAAACTAGACAAAGCTCTCTATGGCCTAAAGCAAGCTCCGAGGGCATGGTATAACACTCTCAGGTCTACTTTATTACAATGGGGTTTCAAAAATTCAATGTCTGACACATCCCTATTCTACATGCAGCACCATGGTTCACTATTGCTATTACTAATATATGTTGATGACATATTCGTAATAGGGAACTCAAATGCAGAAATCAAGTTGATCATACAGCAACTCAATAGTAGATTTGCTTTAAAAACATTAGGCAACATTAACCATTTTCTTGGTTTTGAAGCTTATAGGGACAAGACAGGATTATACCTTTCATAGAGGCAATACATCTTGGATCTTCTTGCTTGTGCCAAAATGTCAGAATGCTCACCATGTCCAACTCCTCTTGCACTTGGCACTAAGCTATCTGCTTATGATGGACATCCATTTGCTGATCCCACCTTGTATCATAGCATCATCGGTGCACTCCAATACCTATGTCACACACGCCCTGATATCAGCATCATTGTAAATAGGTTAAGTCAATACTTATGGAGACCTCTAGACACACACTAGATTGCCTGTAAGAGAGTACTTTGATACCTAAAAGAGATTACTACACTTGCCTTTCATTTTCATCCATCACCACAACCTCTGTCACTACAAGCTTATAGTGACTCTGATTGGGCAGGGAATCCAGATGACAGGAAGTCCACAACAGGTGGTTGTGTCCTCCTAGGGGGCAATTTGGTATTTTGGGTTCAAAAAAGCAAACTACAGTATCCCGCTCCAGTACTGAAGCAGAATACAGAGCCCTAGCTTAGATTTCTACATAAGTCCTATGGCTACATTCACTACTAAGAGAATTAGGGTTTACTCTACAACACACACCAATTCTTTGGCGTGACAATAATGGAGCTCGATTACTTGCCCAAAATCTAGTTTTTCATGCTCATACAAAGCACATCGAAGTCGATGTACATTTTATACAAGATAAAATAACCAATGGACAATTATACGTGAGATATGTCAATACTGAAGATCAATTAGCAGACTTACTCACAAAACCGCTCACGGCAACCATAACGTCGACGTTGATCTCCAAGCTTCATGTCTCGGTTCTTCCTCACTCTCGCTTGACAGGGAATGTTGGAGAAGACAACTTCGACGTTGAAGATAAGCCACCAAAGGTTGGGCCAACTTAATCTTCAAGTGGGTTGGATCCTCTTCAGCTCATAAAAGCCCAAGATGTATTTCTGCAGGCCTGGCCTGAATCCAGCTTTCATTCTTCTTCAACATTCTAGAAGAGTTCCATTGCACTTGCATCTCATCAGATTAATTCATTCAAAACAATTTTCCCAGCTGTACAAATAGCTATCATTGCTATTGTCAGACTTCTGTTGTAAATAGCAGCCATTAGATCAAAACAATAAAAGATCAATGATCAAAATCGCTACTTGAATTGTGTATAAATATACACGTTTGTCAATGAAATAAATCATCAAGTATTGTACATTTTTATCCTTTCATATACAGCTTTTTCAATACACACACACACACACATCAATACTAATCCTAAATAAATTATATTAATCAAACTTTAGAAAAACTATAGTTGATGAAAGCTATTTAGATTTTCAAATTCTTCTATCATCATGTGTTCCTATCCCATGTAACTTTTATCTCACAAACTTATCTTTAAATCTCAAAAGGATAAGATTTTATGTGCATATGGTTACCCAAGGATAGAGATACATGACCCCGATGACTTACATAATTGACGGATGCGACTGTGTACACTTACACGTTGGTGTCTGACTTCACATGGGTGTGTTTGTCTGACCTTCAACATTTTCCTTTTAACTTCCATATGGCTACAGAAGTTTACACATTCGTGTCCACAACTGACACAGGTGTGTGCCTCTTAGACACAAGCTTATACTCTAAAAAGAGTTTCAACTTACCAGTTTCTACCTCAAATCCACCCAAACTTTATTCTTTTTTATCCTTGAAGATAGCCAACATTTCAAGAGTCTAAATTTAGTATAATTAAACAAATAAACACATATAGAACGGGCCAAACCTACAACAACTCCCAAGTGTCTCTAACACACCAAGTGTCTTTAGTATTGAATGTTTTATATTTCAATTCTCAAACTTTTAAGAACTTCGTATTAATAAATAAAAAATATATTGTTTTTTACATTGTGTTTGAATTCATTATTGATCAATTAAATTAAATTAATAACTTAATTTTAAAGTAAAAATAAAATTATATTTAATACATATAATTGATAAATTAGTATTTAAATATATAAATATATTTAATGTGTGATTGCAATTCTCTTATTATAAAAAATAAATTTTGAGACCTTTTATTATATATCCAATAAAATTATACGTATTTATTTAATTACTAAAACCTATATCATTCAAACTGACTTCAATATTTAAAATTGTTGTTTAATAAAAAATTTGATCATAATCTTGAATAAAGGATGAGAGGCACAATGCTATTTGATTTGGTTGCCATATGACCGTTCATAGAGTCGCAAACCATGCATAATCTATCTTTAATATTAGTATTGCTTACTTAAAAGTTATGTCACGAAATGTTTAATAGTTGATATGACGAAAAACGGTTGATTATACAACCTTACATATGAATAAGATCGTAAACATAACCCTTATAAGAAATCATTATCTGTATGTATAATAATATAAAAAATTATTATAATCGTCAATGTGTCTAGCATTATTCTTGTTTTTCTTTTATTTATTGGCCTTTCTATGAATTAAATTAGTTTTAATACACTAAATGCTTCAATGAAATTTGAATTCTACGAATAGGAATTTTAACATCTTTTTTTTTTCTAATAGTGATCAGTGTAATAACAAAATAAAAAGAACTAGTGACACACCTAAAATTGTTATTCACTGTAGTAAAATATTGCCCGTTCACTTTATTACAATAAGGAAATAAATAGAATAGTAAATCAAGTTACGTAACCGCAGAAAGCGGGTGATAACAATGCAAATTAAGTAGATTTTTAACAGTTAATCTATAATATTTTCAATTAATCTAGAATATCTTAAACATTTTTTCCTCAAATTTAGAATGGTTAAACATCGAAAAGTTAGAATTTGGAAATAAGAATATAAAATTAATTTGGTGAATGAACATTAATGAAAATACCAATAGATCGATCTTTAAATAAAATAAAGATAAATCATATTGTACCTCGATCTTTAAATAAAATAAAGATAAATCATATTGTACCTTGAATAATATGATGTCTTACAAAGTGACAATCATGGTCTATGTATTTAGCGTAGTTATTATTGAACTAAGAGAGATTTCAATTTATATTTTAATGATAACAAAGCATAGTTATTATTACTCTTTTATATCTTAAAAGAAAGTAATATGAAATAAAGTAAGAAACACCATATAGGGACCATAGACAGAAGCTTATAAATTTCAAATCCATTTACATGCATCAAAGATAAAATCAAAACCAAAGAAGATCAAGATAACAAGTTCACAGATTCATTTGAAATTTTTGTTACATCTCCCATTTAGTTACTTTAATTCTTTAGATACTTTTTGTACATAAGCTTATCATATTCTGAACTTAATATATATAAATTACTTCAATTCTTAAAAGGAATTTAAGGTTTTGAGTTTAAAGAAAACTCTCTTGATTTTTTAACAAACATTTGAGAAACTTTTAAAATAATTTTAAATCAAAAATTTGATAAAAGAATGTGTTTTTATCTTTGAAATAACTTAATAGGTTTGAAATACTTGTTCTCAAATGTATTGGTTCACCAATTGAAGTTAGTTGTTAACTAATGTATTACTTTGGACATATTAGTCAACCATTTTTAGGTGTGGTCAACCAATGTGTATTGAAAGTTAACAAAAATGTGAATTATCAATTTGTAGGTACACTAGCTAATACATTGGCCAACTAATGTGTAACATTTCGAAACTAGTATAGGTATAAATACTTGATTATTGAATTGTTGGATAACTTTATAACAATCATAAGTTACAATAACAAGATTTTATAAACATTTATTCATTTATAGTGAAGTGATCATGAGCCCTTAGGCATTAAAGTGAACAAGTAAGATTTATTCAAGTTATAAAGATCATTCGGGGGTTGTTTTCTTGTATTTGATTGATCTAACAAGAATTAGGGTTGCTTTACCTTCAAATAAGATCATGCTTTACCCGAACAAAGATTGTTGTAAGAAGGTTTCTCTTTACCTAATTGAAATAAGAGTATAGAATAATAAGAAAAGAGATGTTTAGAGTAGACATAGGTAACATTATTTTCTAAACCTCTATAAAATCAATTTACAAGTTTTCTTACCTACATTTTATACATTACTCTTATTTCTTTGATTAAGCTTTACCACATTGCCATTTCATTTTATCATTCTATTTGAAATTGATTAAATTTCTTTTTAAGTTATAAAATATTCCTTAACACCTAATTCACCTTTTTTAGGTACCATTAGGGACTAATAAGTGGCATCAGTTTGAGTCAGTTTTATTATTATTTTAAATAAAATTTTTTAAAAATATCTTCATGGCATATCTTGGTGCATCTACATTTTCACCTAATCAAGGACAAAATATTAGTGGGATTCCTTTCTTTGATGGAAATAATTATATTTATTAGAAAACTAAAATGAAATTCTTTTTGATGGTCAAAAGTATTGACTTGTGTGATTCTAATGGCCCATTCATTCCTACTAAGATCTTAGATAATATAAAAGTTCTCAAACTAAAAAAAGAATAAATTCTTAAAACAAAAGGCTAATTTCCTTGAATATCAAGGCGATTCACTTTTTTTTTGTGCAGTACAAAGAAATGAATTTTATAGAGTCTTTATGTGTGAAACAACCTATAATACTTGGTATACATTAAAAGTTACATATGAGAGCACAAATCAAGCCAAGGAAAGCAAAGTGAGCATGTTATAACACCAATATGAATTATTTCAAATGAAATACAACGAAAGGATTTCTAGCATATGTCCTAGATATGTGATATTATCAATGCTCTAAAGGCTTACGCAAAACATATACTAATGTTGAAATATGAGAAAATTGCTGAGATCTTTTCCAAAAACTTGAGAAGCTAAGTTAGTGACAATTTAAAAAGGAAAGGACTTAAATGTGCGATCAATGGAGGAATTAATCAGATCTTTTCTCACTTACAAAATGAGAAATTAGAAATACAATAAAAAGAAGTAGCTCTTAAAAGTAAGAACTTGGCATTCAAGGCTTCAAGAGAGATGCAAAGTGAAGAAGAAGATATATCAAAGCAATAAGGAAGACATTGTTCTTATCACTAAAAGATTTAGAATGTTTATAAGGAGAAAGAAGTTCTTTAAAAGAAAAGAGTTCAAAGAAGGTGAAGTTGATACTAAATGCAAATTAATAAATGCCATTTATTTTGTATATAGGAAATCTAGTTACATATAGTTCTAATGTCCTCTTCTCAAAGATAATTGCAAGTATGAAAGGAATGACAAGAAGGAGAAGAGGGACCAAAACAACAAGAAGGCACTTAAAGCATTAACTTAATATGAAACAAGTGATTATGAAAGTAATCATTCGAAAGCAAAAGCAGCTTAGATATGTTTCACGGCTAATAATGATCATGAGGTACTCTCCAACTATAGATCTTAAGATAATGATAGTGATGTTGAGTTATTCTATAATAAACTAATTAAAAGCCTTGAGAGTACAAGTATAAAAAGTAAGAAACTATCTTCCAAACTCAAAAGGAATCAAAAGCATATAAATGCATCCAAGATTGAAAATCAAAATGAGAAGAGTGAATTACAAATTATTCAAAGCATTTAAGAGTTTGTCCATTGTTGATAATCATAATTTATATGCATTAAAACATAAGGATGATACATTAAAAAAGAATATCAATCCTTTTTAAGACTTCTTGTCCAAATTATGAAAGGAAGTGAGAAACTAAGAAGTATGATGGGAGCAAAAAGGAATTACAATAATACGTATGAGATTGGATTCAAAATTATAAATTAATTAAAGCATTTAAGAGAGTGGCCATTGTTGATAATCATAATTTGGACTCATTAAAACATAAGAATGATACATTTAAAAACAAGGTCAATGCTTTTAAAGAATTCTTGTCCAAATTCGTGAAAGGGAGTGAAAAATTAAGAAACATACTAGGAGCACAAAATAATTACAATGATATGTGTGAGATTGGATACAATGATGGAAGTGCATTCAGTACGAAGACTACATTTGTCAAAAGGCATGTTTGTATAATGTCCAAATTTATGAAAGGAAGTGAAAAATTAAGAAGCATACTAGGAGCACAAAATAATTACAATGATATATATGAGATTGGATACAATGATGGAAGTGCATTCAGTACGAAGACTACATTTGTCAAAAGGCACATTTATATAGTGAAGAATCTTCTCCTAAGATGGCAAATGAGCATAGTGCATCCTTATCTAAGCATACGTATAACTCTTATGCTCATGCCTAATCCACTGGATTTTACTCAGAAGGCAAGTTGAAGGCAAGTCTCATACATTAATATATGGTTCTCAATCTAAGTTTACATTTTAATATCACCTAGGAAAAAATAGGCATCACTTTTATGATCATACTCATTTAGGCCTCAAAGTCAATTTAGAAGTAAGAATCAAGTTCTCACTTATGATTGGCCTCATGTTAAACAAAATGCAATGATATATATTCACATCCCTTATAGGCTCAACATAGTTAATGCTAAAGTTTCAATCAATGCCTGCCAATATCCATGCTAAAAAATTAAGAACATAAATCCAGTAGCCCAAACAAGATATCCAAATAAGAACATCCATGCCCAGACCGAGAAACTATTTATACCAAAAGGATTATATCCATTAAGCTGTGAAGAGTTTAACCATAGATAATCTCTTAGCCATCCCATCAAATAAGTAGAAGATTCACTAAACTGTGAAACATGTTTTACAAGAAGGCCTAAGAATTCATTATGCATCAAAACAATAAAGTCTCACTATTATAGCATCAATTCATATTAATATAACATGACATGTCATTTTTGTGGTGCATATGGGTATAATGATAACCTTTTTTTCCCTCAAAGAAAAGTTTGATGAGTAAATCTTTAAAGAAATAGGTTAATAATCAGGGATGCAAGTTTACATAGGTACCTAAAATACATTGATTGCCTTGTTTTGTAAGTCTTTAAGAAAAAGAAGAGCAAATGTTTTATAAATAGTAAATGTTCAAGGCACATGATCAAATATGCATCATAAATTATAGCTCTTAGAGGCAAAGATGGAGGGTCTATAACATTTAAAGATAATGCAAATGTAAGATAATTGGCATTGGAAAAATAGGTAAGGAAAATCACACTATAATTGATAATGTGCTTTTAGTTAATGAATTAAAGCATAATTTGTTAAGTGCCAATTATGTGATAAGGATTGCAAATAAGTATTTTAAAGGATAATAATGCATTTTATATGAAGTAATTGATAATGACATTATATTTTTAGGAAAGAGAGAAGGAAATGCATACAAATGAATAATCTATCTAACTAAACTATTAAGTATTTATTGTCTATAAGTAAAGGTATGTAGATTTGACATATGATACTTAGAGATTCAAACATAGATATGATCTCTAACATCATCTCTAAACAACTTGTCAATAGGCTTCTAATCGTCAAGTTTGAGAAAGACAAGTTATATGGAGCTTGCTAATGAGAAAACAATCCAATACCTTATTTAAAAGGAAAAAGTTGGTAACTTCCACTAGACTTTTACAATTACTTCATATGAATTTGTTTAGCCCTACTAGGTTGCTAATCTAGGTGGTAAATTTTATGCTTTTATTATAGTAAATGATTTTAGTAAGTTTACATGAATTTTATCCTTAACTAATAAAGATCAATGTTTTAGGAAAATTTTTAAGTTTGTTAAAAAAGTTCAAAATGAAAAGGAACTCTCTATTACATTAATTAGGAGTGTTCATAGTAAAGAGTTTGAGTATGAAAGATTTGAATCGTTTTGTGAACAAAATGGTATCTTTCATAATTTTTTTGCTCTTAGAACCCCTCAACAAAATGAAATTGTTAAGAAAAAAATAAGATATTATAGGACATGGTTAATACTATGATAAATGATTATGAGCTCCAAATTACTTTTGTATGGAAGTTGTGGCAACTACATGTTACATTTCCAATAGAGTTTAAATGGGAGAAACTTTAGATAAAAGACCATATGAGCTTTAACATAGGAAGAAGAAAAAGATTACTTACTTCAAAATTTTTTGTCATAAGTGTTAGATTTTAAAAACTAATGATAACTTGGAAATTTTCTATTTTAAAATGGTTGAAAGAATTTTTTGTGGTTATTCCTTAACTAGTAAATCATATAGCATGTTTAATAAGAAGAGTCTTGTCTTTAAAGAATCGATACATGTTGTTTATTATAAATCTAATCATCTTGCTTATAAGAAAAAAATAAAGATGATGGTATAAGTTTATCCAAGGATTTAGAGAAACTGACCATTGAAGCGAACAAGATTGATCACCAAGGCAACTCTAGTTAAACTAAATAAGGGAGATAAAAAGGATAAGGAATTTCTAAAAGATTGGAATTTAAAAAAGAATTATCATTATGAACAAATCATAAATGATATTCAATAAGATTTAATTAATATATCACGTTTTAGAGATATATATCATCTTTCTCAACTTAAGCATAAGATTATAGAAGAATAACTTGGTGATGAAATTTGAGTTCTTACTATCAATGAAGAGTTAAACCAATTTGAGAGAAGTAATGGAGTTTAGTATCTAGACTTAGAGACCACTAAATCATATCTACAAAGGCGGTGTTTAGAAATAAACTAGATGAATTAGGTACCGTCATAAGAAACAAAGCTAGACTGCTGACTAAATGGTTTAATCAAGATGATGGTATAGATTTTAGGAAAATGTTTTACCCCCATTAACTTTAATAGAAATTGATAGTTTGTTACTTTTATTTTTATTATAAATGAGTTTCATATTATTTCAAATGGATTTTAATAAATTTTAAATGGTTTTATTTAAGAAATGTTAATGATGATTAACCTTTTGATTTTGAAATCCATTATTCACTTAATTGTATTTATAAACTATTTAAATCTTTATATGATTTAAAGCAAGCTCTTAGAACTTGGTATAATAGGTTAAGTGTGTTTTTTTATAATAGTTTTACTAATGGCAATGTTAACACATATCTTTTTATTAAAAAGCATAAGCATGACATTACGATTGTTTAAATTTATCTTGATGTTATTATTTTTAGTGCAACCCATGAAAGCTTGTATAAGGAAATTTTCAAGTGCATGATTAACAATTTTGGGATGAACATGATAAAAGAGCTTAACTTCTTTCTTGAACTTTAAATCAAGCAAATGAAAGAGGGTATCTTCATCAATCAAGCCAAGTATACTAAGAAGATACTTAAAAGTGTTAGGATGGATCAAGCTAAGCTATTTGGGACACCCATAAGTATCACAAGTAAGTTGAACAGGAATAAAAAGGGAAAGTAGGTTGATGCAAAGCTTTATCAAGGTATGATTATTAATTTACTTTATCTTATTACAAATAGGCTCAATATTATGTTTAATATATGTTTATGTGCTAGATTTCAATCAAGTAGGGAGTCTTATCTTTTAATTGCTAAGTGCATGCTTAGGTGTTTGTGTAGTACTATAGATTAGCTATTCATATGTGAATTATGTTGGAAATCTTTTAGCTTGAAAAAATTTATTTGATTAGCCATTAAGATGAGGAAGACTTGGGCATAATTGATGGGATTTGATTAAGATCTCCTTTAGTACTTAAATTTACTTTTAATTGATACTTCATTCAAACTATGTGTTTTTTTTGTACTTTTTAATATTAATTTGGTAGGATTTGTGGATTGAAATCTATGATTTTATGTCACAGTAGTTGCCAATATAGAGGAGTGGTTAATTAGTGTCTTTAAAACTTCCTAAGTGATTCCGTATCACTAATTTATAAGAAGTTTGGCCAATATAGTAGTCGACGAATACATCATATTGGTTGACTATTGTCATTTAATGGTTAGCTAATATAGCCTTTCTTTAAAGTAGATTTTATGATATCATTTTGTTAAATGTTTGTTCAATTATATTAGTCACCCAATACATTAGATTGGTCAACTAATATAACAAACAAACTTCCTCCCTATCTCATCTTTTCTCTACTAGCTTAAGTAACCTCCATCATTTTCTCTAAAATCTAGTAAGTTTTGTACCCTTAATTGTCACACCTAAGTCAAAATCACCCTATTTTGACCTTCATTTGGACCTACTTTCTATCTTTATCACTCAACCTTCCTACATTTCTTCATGATTCAAGAAGCATTCTTATCACTCTCTTGTGTGACATCTCCTTTTCACCTACAATTGTTCTCTCTCAGTACGTGTTAATCTACACGGTAAGCTAAAGTAGACTCTTATACATTTCCAAGATCAACTTCCATGGATATCCAACCTCAATTCATCAAATTCATTTTTGGGTAAACCCTAACCTTCTTCTAATTTGGAAATTTCTAAAAATTCACGATTTTTCTTAAAATTTAGATTAATTTACATTACTTTTATGATTTGCAAACTACTTGAGCATTTAATTTCATGAAAATTCATTTAGGTACAACCAAATTGGAAATTTCAATGTTTTAGGGTTTTAGATATGGGCACTTTTTAGTTCTTATATAAAACTGATGCTTCTATGGTGAAACTGAAAATTGAATCAAGGTTGTTTTACACTTAATTGTGTATATTCATCCTTGATTTTGAATGAATTTGATTTTTAATCACTATTTACTTTTCTATTTAGGGTTTATAAATTTATCTACAAGTGTATACTCTTTTTATAAAATTGGTGGTTGGTTATTACGACCAAAAACATATTTGACCTATTCTAATACTCAGCTTTATTGAGTTTTATCAATTTATGTTCCAGTTGGAACTTTAAACATAGACACAAGAACAAAATTTGGGAATTTTTCAAATTTATTAAAATTTTCTATCAAGTTGAACCTATCAAACAATATTTCTATAATTTTAAACATTTAATTGAACCCCTTCATGCCTAAGTTTATTAATTTTGATATCAATTTCATCTCAAATTATTGCAAATTTAACTTTTTAGTCAACTTGGCATACATAAAGTGGGTTTTCTTAATAAGAGTGGTTATGGATGGACGCTAATGAAGTTAGTATTTCAGAACTTTATTAAAGTGATTTTTCTTGTAGGTTATAGATATGGGTATCCTTACTCCTATATCCATCTTGGTGCCTTCATAGGTCTCTTTTTAAACTCTTTAGGTTCTCGTGCTTTTTATTTTTATAGCTAGGAGTAAAGGATACTCTTCTTTTGTGTCTAAAGAACCTGTTGATGCCCCATCTTGTTGCTTTTATAGTCTCCTACTATAGGTAGGAACCTCTAGAGCTAAGCTAATATATATAAGCATGTCAACGGGCCGGGCTAAGTCAAAAACAATTTACAGGCGACCCTAGCCCAGGGCCTGTGCGGGCAGGAATGGACCGGCCAGCCTAGCCCGCTCGGGCCACAGGCGGCTCTTCGGGCCTTAGTCTATTCGGGCTTTTAATATATTTTAAAAAATTATAGTTGTATTTTTTTAAAATTCATAAATTATAAACTTTTTTATTTTATTTTTCATATTTACATAATATATGCATTATGCATATATGTATTTATATTAATCTTAAAATGAATTAATCACTTTATTAATCCTAATGTATCAATGATTCAATTCCAAAATAATATATAAGTAATTCAGTTATAAAAACAAATAAGTACAGTATATTAAATTG
>JANZXP010000008.1:11828582-11848125 GCA_027576715.1 Erythroxylum flavicans | reverse complement strand
CATACATGTTTGTATTTCCTGACGATCACTACTTTACATGTTCTTGGAATTTGCATTGCTTCTTGATAAACTAGTGTACTACTTGCCTGGTTCATAATCATTTAATGACATATTCTAGCATGAAACATTCCTTAGTCCTGTATGCTTTAATTAATGTCATCAAGCCTATACATATGTACATATAAAGCCTAGGGGAATCTAACAATACTCTAGAAGATAGTATATTTTAAAAGATATTGATACAAAAAAGGTGACTTTATGGTCAGTAAGTATAGATGATCATTAATGTTATAAATAATAAAAAGCATTATTCTTATAAAAGAAATTTATATTGAATAGTGATGACTAATAAAAACTATTAAATAATAATCATATATAGTTATTTCAAGATTATATTTGAAAAACCATTCTCATATACCATAATGGTTTACTCTTAAAAACATGATCACACTAATTATAGGAGAAGATTGATACCCTTATTACACAACCAGTGAATATAACCTTCCTACTTGAAAAATGAACAACATGCTAATACAAAGAGTCCTATTGTGCTCTATGTATATAGTATATCCTAACTCGCTAACAAAATTTGAAATTATAAGATCAAAAAAGCAAAAGAAGCATTCACAATAACAATGATGGCTTTACAATCTTGGCACAACATCTCCTTCCCTAATTCAGAAACTAAAGAATCAACTCCCAGTGAGAATGTTCTTCTTTTCTCATTTTTCTCTTTGATTCATTAAATTTACTCATTGACACTAGAAAAAAGCTTTTGTAAATTTGTTAATCTACACATAGACATCTATATATATTGTTATTTTGGAGATAACGTAATAAACTCAGTTTTAAGGCTATCAGCTGGCCTCCAGTCTCCATCAACTAAAATGGTTCTCTACCATTCACAAAATTAGCCTTTTACATCATATTCTAATCAATACCCCAGCACTATACATGAACATGATGCTTTAAATAATCACATAGAATAGATTATCACTTTCAAACAATTTCAATTTACTACGACTCGTCGACTCTTAGGAAGTAGGCCATGACTATAAGAAATTTCATCAAACACTTAACGTACATACTGCATATATGTACAACTATTCAAATCACAACCAGAGCCACTCGTCCTCCTCAATAAAATCACAACCAAGTACTCCACATTCCTCTCCACAAAACACAAAGTATTAACATTCAACCCACAAGTCACAACCCAAGTTTTGTTCAAACTTCAAACTATTCTTAAACAGAACAACCCATGATGAAGCTCAGCTGAGATTAAATATATATACATATACAACATTAACGTTTGAACTTAAAGAGTGAAGGACAAGTAAAGATTAAAAAGCAGTGACCTAATGGTGTGCCTTTGAGATTGAGCAAACAATAAAGGACTGACGATGCGAGCAAAGAAGGAAGTCGACGAATCTTGGAAGAGAGAGGATATGACAGGCACAAAAGAGAGAGAAGAAAAAACTTAAAGAAAAGGTATGGGATAAGGGCTTACTGCTACGGTTAAGATTTAAGGTATGTTAGTCCCTCTAATTATATAAAATTATGAATAATACAAGAAAACCAACCTTAATCAGCAAACACTGGCGACTGGCGACTGGCGACTGGCGACTGGCGACTGGCGACTGGCGACTGGGGACTGGTGAGATCGATGAAGAGGGAGGGTCGAGGGTGACGACGGAGAGGAATGAGGGTGATGACGGAGGAGAGGGAGGGCCGAGGTGGGAGAGTCGGAGAGAAGAGTTGGAGGAATGTGGCTGGGAGCGATTCACAATATAAGAGACAAATGACGTCGTTTTCTGCTTGCAAGAAAACAACGTCGTTTCGTCCTTATTTATTTGTAACGTTACCAACATAAAACGATATCATTTTACTCTTAAAGAAAAATGATGTCGTTTAACCTATGGGAGAAATAAGTTAAAACTTACATAAAACGGTTTTATGTAAGTTTTAACTTATTTCTCCCATAGGTTAAACGATAATAAAATGACATCGTTTTATGTTTGGGTGATGGGCAGGCTGCAGGCCCAGGCCCAGGCCCAGGCCGGTTTGGTCAGACCGGCCCATGGCCCGTCCACCCCAATCTGTGGCCTATGCTTTACGGGCCATGGCCCGTCATTCCACAGGCCATACCCACCCGACCCGTGGCCCAACCCGTGGGCCATTTTGACCAGGCTAAACTCGTTGACCACGAGTCAGGCCGGGCCAATATTGACATCCCTAAATACATAAAGGACTCTTGAGACATATCCTACTCCACCTCCTCCTTCACTTCCACTGAGTCATGAGGATAAGTAATTCGACATCCACTCTCCTTAGTTTGCTAATTATAGTTTGTGTGTCTTATATGAAAATCAGTTCCTACTTCTTTAGACTAATTTAAAGATTATGGTTTTATTTAATTTTATCAAAGGTGAGAACCATCACTTATCAAGAATTTCCAAATGAGTCC
The DNA here is from genome assembly GCA_027576715.1 of Erythroxylum flavicans. Taxonomy (NCBI): domain Eukaryota; kingdom Viridiplantae; phylum Streptophyta; class Magnoliopsida; order Malpighiales; family Erythroxylaceae; genus Erythroxylum; species Erythroxylum flavicans. The sequence continues at coordinate 11,845,658 of JANZXP010000008.1, read as the reverse complement.
CATAAATGTAAGGATTTTTTACTCCAATCTTAAACCTCATATACTTAGTGATAACACTTATATCCTTTTTAAATTACAAAGTGTGAAAATAACTCATTAGTGATGCCATTACTTTTTAGTATTCTCATACGCAAGGATTATGCCTATTGCAATTGCCTTATAAAATATCATATTAGGCCTCATTATGTGACCAATAGAGTCAAAGCTATATTTGAGATAAATGGTAAGGAAAATTTACTGGAAAGCCTAAAGTTGTTTATGATCTTAAAGTCATTCTTGGTTTCTACCATATTTTATCAAGGATAAGTTTATCTTTTTTTTTTAGCGGACACCTTACTTTCTTTTGGGCCATGATGATCTTTAGTTCGTTTTCACTTTAATGATAGTGAGCATGCTCATCTTAGTCATTTTTTTATACAGAAATTATCAATTCTCAGAAGAAAAAAAAAAGGAATCAACATATCCTTATGGTTAGTCTCATCTTTTAGCATTTCAACATTCCATTAGCGAAGATAAGCTTAATTTCAACTTCTTCTTAGATTCCTCCACTCTTTATTAATAGATTACCAGTTAATAAATGGACAAATGATTAGTTCTTATTAGAAATAGTAGACATAACAACAATAGCCTGATGATGAGCCTCTTTTGAGTCATACTATTGAGATTCCTATAGATGATAAGGTTACCTATAACATCCCACTCTCATCCAATGCGTACACATGTGCCTGTCAGACGTTCGTGCACATGCCCTATGGAAATGGCACACTAACTATATCACTTTCACTTATCCCATGGCATTATAAATTAAAAACATAAATATCACAATGTACAAAATCCCAAAACTTCCTCATTTCATTTCATAAACTATGATTTACAATGTAGCATTACATATAACTTTCATGTTTATACAATAACAACCTATTAGAGTCCACAACTCTGTTTACAAAGCATGCTATATACATGAGGAATTAACAAAATTTTAGTCTAAGTCCTTCAATCCTAGCTGACCGACCTTTAAGTCATGTCTTCTATCCAAAAACTGTACTAAATCTCTTTTAAGCTGCCTTAGAAGCTAAGTCATCACTCTTGAACCTGAAAAATCAACGTTGCAATTTTGGTGAGTTTTGTGAACTCAGTGAGTTAAACATCCTCGATGGTTCACTCATGTCACATAACACAACAACTCAAAATAATCACATAATTCACATTTCTCAACATGTAGCATGACAAAACACTTCGTTTATAAGGTTTCACATGTATTCAGTCAACTCCATTTAACAATACATTGCAATCATTCAAATCATACAATTCGTATGTATATGTATTGTTCATGAGACTCACATTCGTTTATTATGTTGTTGTAACCAAGTGCCTTCGTCACTGTCCCGTATTCGTTGTGGATATCGGACTCATTAATATTGTCCCTTATCCGTTAGGGATACAGGGCTCATTTTACATAGCGAGACTAAGGCTCTTACCACATTATGAGCCTTAAGCTCTTTTTCACAAGCGACTCTGGTCACAATCGCCTTTATCTTTCATGCATTCATGTAATGAAATGCACCACACGTATTCAATCATTATGTTCAATTAGTCACACTCACATTCTGTTTCTCATTCACATTTGTCATCAAACCTTGGTCCGGTATTCAACATATAAGTGAAGAATCATTTTGTCAATCAAATTCACATTCAAGGAGCACTTCCAATGTGTTGTTCATGCATCAAACGCCTCGAACATTTAATGTCCAGAATCAATACTTACTCATTATATAATAATTCCATAAATAATTTAACAAACAAGCAATCAAAGTGAGACCATCTTAGGTTACTCACAATTTGCTCTCGTTAGCTTATTGCCTTGAAGTCTTGGCAATACCTGGAAGCGATCGCTCAATGTGCTCTTCGATATCATACAATCACACACATTCATACATTACTAATTTGCACATTTACATAAATACTCAATCATAAGTACACATATATATATGCCATGTATAATGCATGTTCAATGACAAATTCCTGAGTACATTTCCTTAATACATATCTTATAATCAATTAACAACATCTTTCGATCATTCTTTAATACCTAATACATTTTACTAACTTTAATCACCATATTTAATATCAACTAAGTTCATTCAAGATCTCATTTAAGCCTAAATACCTTATGTGGAAGCACCCTAACATTGATTAGTTTATACTACACTCAAAAGACAACTCTTAATATTTTCTGTCAAATCACGATTATAGGGGAGCATGATCGTGACAGAAACATTTTCTGTCATGACGGTTACGACTACAATTTTTTTCCTCCCCATTCATCCGAATTTAACATATATTTTAACACCAATATCATATCAAATTTCCAGAATTCATTATCTCTAACACAACATCATTCCACACTAATTCAAACCCATTATTGATCACAAACACCAAAATAGAACATATTCATATACTCTTCCATCATCAATTTTTTGTACATTTTCTACTTCATTAACACCTTTATTTTAACCTCAATTATCACTTTAATTCATCTCAATTCAAGACACGAAAATACCTTTTTCTTAACTCAAAACTCACAATTTATCACTCCATATAACATAAAAAAAATAAGAAATAACTCCATCTACCTCTTCATCCACACATCATCATATTTCAAACTTCATTGCTCATAATCATTCATATCTTAAATTTTATCATCAAAATTGCTTCTTACTAAAACAGCTCATGCATATATTAACCCATAAAAATTAAAACATAATCTCTTTATTATTGTTACCACCCATGTTAACACAAACAAAAAAATCAATTTCATGATCAAAATCATCAATCTCAAAATTTTCATCATTAATGTTTCATTTATCACTACCCAAGATGATTAAAGCATAACTTACTTGATAAAAACTTCAAACTCTTCAAGATCTTACTTAACCCTAGCTTTCTTCTCTTACACGTACATCATCATTCAAAGGTGGTAGGGTTGGGTCTTTAGTGAGAAATGAAAGAGAGAGCAAGATGGGGACAAAAATTGATAGATGAAAGCAAGGTGTAATGTGGATGAAGGTTGGTGAAGCAAAATCATGAAAAATGGAGAAGAATGAAGTAGATGACGAAGATTACGAAGAGAGAAGAATAAAAATAAGATGAAAACAATTAAATGGTCTTCCAAAGGTTAAAAGAATCGCGGAGTAAGGCATGGTTTGGCAAGTGACACTTGACACTTGCCATATGTCCAATCTCCATAGGTTCACAACTGGTTCTTTTACTAACTACTCCACTTAACTCCAATTTCCAATCCAATTATCTCCCAAATTTTAATGACACTTGTTAATAATTCTTAAAGTCATTTATCAAAATTTCTATTGTCATTTGACTCTTATTTTTACTTCCATTTATTAATTATCTTGCTACTTAGCATTTTTCTTAGTCCAAAAATACCCAAATTTTCAGAAATTTCTCAATTTTCACCAAAAAATACTAAATCAATTCTACTACACACCAATGAAATTTTCAATACATATAAACCATAATTCATATCAAAAGTTAAACTTATAAATCAATTATACCAGGAAAATATCAATGAATGCATGTACAATTATTTTAATGTGTGCCAACATTAATATTCACATGTGTGTGTATGCTATATTATGCATAAGCATGAAATGCACTTTCTAACTTCTCAATAATCTCTCATGTACAGTATCATAGGGTTCTAACTCTTATCATGAGATAATGGGATATTATACTACCACCTCATGACTACGTCATAGCTCTATAATAGATTCTCACTTTGATACTTTTAGGTCTCATGTTACCTTAGTTCAAGGCAAAGTTCATTCTTTCTGAGATTGTATTAAGGACTTGTTCACATTATTTGATTCTCACTTTCTTTCTCCAAATAGTTTCTCTTTTTATGATTATATAAATTAGGGAGAGAGTTAGTGGCATTAGATGCTTTCAAGAAAAGTGGTGTCAATCTCTTTGATGTACTTGGCATTGTAATTGTTCTCACTATTGAGGAAAGAGTAATTTGTAGATATGTTTATATTATTATAATTTGTGATTATGCTACTTGACTTTCACTCTTTTTTTATTATACTTGTGCTTGAATGGTAAATAGTTTATCTCTTAATCTTTAAGATTTTAGTGATGCGTGAGTTAAGAGGGAGTCAAATGTTCATATTTCTTTTATATAGAGAAAATGTGTGTGTATAAATGGTTAATTTGATTGTTCACTTTCAAATGTTATGACGTGTTTTATCATTACCAGAAAGGGAAAGATTTTTAAACCAAAGGAGGTCCTAATCCATGTTTCAGTAATAACAAAACGACGTTAATACTAATTATTATTTTTTAATATCTTAAAAGAAAGCGCTATAAAATAAAATCAAGAAGCACCTTATAGAGACCATAAAGAGAAGTTCATAAACTTTAAATCCAAATTTAAGGATAAGAATAAGAAAGATCAAGGTATGACAAGACCATAATTCATTCATAATTTTTGTTGTATCTTTTACTCATTTACTTTAATGCTTTTAAGGGCTCTTTATGTATAAATATATTAAACTTTGAACTTATTACATAAATCTTTTTAATTGTCAAAAAGAACTAAGATTTTTATTTTAAAAAGTTTTTGAAATTTAAACAAAAATTTAAGGAACTTTTGGAATAGTTTTGATTCAAGTTTTTGTCAAAGGAGTTTTCTTTTATCATTAAAAGAACTTAAAATGTTTGGAACACTTGTTCTCAGATACACTAGAGAACCAAACTAGGTTAGTGGTCGACCATAAAGAGAGGCCCGTAGAATTCAAATCCATTCAAGTTAAGGATAAGAACAAGAAAGATTAAGGTATAACAAATCCATAAATTCATTCATATTTTTTATTTCTTTTACTCATTTACTTTAATACTTTTCAAGGCTCTTCGTGCATAAATGTATCATATTTTGAACTTATCGATAAATCCTTTTAATTGTCAAAAGGAATTAAGGTTTTTATTTAAAAATGTTTTGAAATTTAAAAAAAATTAAGGAACTCTTGGAATAGTTTTGACATAAGTTTTTGTCAAAGGAGTTTGCTTTCATCATTAAAAGAACTTAAAAATTTTGAATCACTTATTGATGTGAGCACGACCATGGTACTTTGTAAGAGAAGTGGAGCCAAAGATGAGCTAGTAATGTCAGAGTAACTAATAACAAGATCAAGAGCTAAGAAGTTCAAAGAAGCGCTTCAATCCTATAAAAGCCAAATTATAGATGGCATGGAATCTCAAGAGACTATGAGGGCCTATGGCATCATAACTAATCAAGTTACGTGGAATGTGCAAGAAGACTTTCATTCTTGTTTAATTAATGGTTTTATGTTAGAAACATATCTTTCGGCAACCCATTACTTGTGTGTTAGGCTTATTTAAATCTTTTAGGTTTAATGGATTGTATTTTAGAAATATTAGTTTGAGCTTTAATTATTTTGGTGGGAGACCCATATTTAAAGGCCTTTTTCATAGTTAGGGTTTCTATCTTTCAAGGGGTATAAATACATCATAATAAAATTTTTCTAGGATTAGATTGGATTAATAATGAATTCTTTAAGGGAGGATTTTCTTGTCTTCTTCTATTGCATCAAGAATATAATTCTTATCAAGGTAAACACTTGTGGTTATTTCTATTCTTGTTTTCAAATCAACCTTATTATATGTCTTTCCTTTCATATAATTGATTGGGGATTCATCAGGGTTGGGGATTTCATCTTATACCTGTTCTATCCAAAGTGTGTGTTTAAGGGGTTTCAGGTTCTTTAGCCTTGAGGTTCTGCATCACTTGTTCTCAGTTATATTGGTCAACCAAACTAGGTTAATGGTCGACCAATGTTTTATTTTTTGACATATTAATTAATCATTGTTTTCGTTAACCAATGCATGTTGAAAGTTAACAAAAATTGTAGACATTGGTCGATACATTTGTCGATCAATATGTGATATATTTTTTGAACAATATATTTGAATGGTTGGCTAATATAGTGTAGAGAGATTAAATCGCCTATTCCATAAGTTTGTTTTGACATTATGTGATACATTAGTTGACTAATATGACATATTAATCAATCAATTTATTAGATTAACAAAATAATATAATTATTACTAGCTCTTATAATAATTAATTTTTGTGTTTAACAATGTTTTGGAGTTAGTATGGATATAACACATTTACAAGATTTGATAAGTATTTACAAGCATTCATTTATCTATATGAAGTGATTATGAGCATTTAAGCAATAAAGTGAGCAAGTAGAATTTATTTAAATTGTATTTATCATTTGAGGGTTGTTTTCTTATGTTCAATTAATCCAAATAGGATCTTAGTTACTCTTATCTTAACAAAGATTATACAAGGTTAATCTTTACCTGAATAGAGATTATTGTAACAAGGTTCTTCTTCACCTGGTTGAAAGAATAATTGAGTGGAATTTTAAGAGAGACTTAAGGAGTAGATGTAGGTAAGGATTGTTTGCTGAACTATTACAAAATCAGCTTATCAGTTCTTTTCCTTATGCTCTTTACTTTAATTTTTCTTGTTTGATTGAGCTTTAATACATTTTCATTTTATTTGAAATTAAAGATTTTTAAATTTATCAGCACCTATTTCACCACTAGGGACCAAACTTATGAAAGACACCATTATAAGCAATATGTATATAGCATTAAAATTATCATTTTGTAGGATAGTAGTTGATGAGTGTATAATTCCCGTATTTTAGATTAATCAATGCAACTAAATAAGCTCAAAGATAGTATCTGTTATGACTTGATATTCAGCTTTTAGAGTAAGATATGATGGTTTGCTTCGTACAGTACCAATAAATTAATAAATCTCTAAATAGAAAAGCATAAACTAGTGATAAAGCATCGATCAGTAGGATTACCAGCTTAATCATCTTTACATTTTTTTTAGAGCATGAGATGAATGTTGAGAAAATGAAGGCCATAAAATAATATCTCTTTCAGATAATAGATGATCCTTACGATATCAATATGATAAGTGGTAAATGGAGTATATATGAATTGACTAACAATATATACCACGTAGTCAATGCCTGTGTGAGCGACCATGACATAAATAAGATTGCTAACAATTATTGATGAAGGTCATTATAAAGAAGAGTAATAGAATAATAAGCATTAGACTCGATATACGTGTGTACAATTTTAGTATCTACGAGACTTATACAAAGAATAAATTTAGTAGCATACATGCCTTGATTCAAGTAATGTCTGAACTGGTAGGATGAGACTTCAAGACCAAAAAGAAACTAAAAAGTATCTTATCTTTCATGTCAAATTGATGATGGAGAGTTTTAAGATAAACAATTCCTTGAAATTCATCATCAGTAATAATTACGTGATCAGCATATAAAAGAAGTAGAGTGTATCCCTAGGTAGTCTTACAAAAAAATAGTGCATGATTATACGGATTGGATTTAAAACCAAGTTGAGAGACAGTGTTATCAAATTTAGAAAACTAAGCTTATGGTGCTTGCTTAAGACTACAAAATGCCTTTCGTAGGCAATAAACATTATTAGGTGGATAAGTATAGTTAGGAGCTAGTTTCATATACAATTTTTCAAATAAATCTCCAGTAAGAATTGCATTATTAATAACCATTTAAAACAACTTCCATTATGTTGCAGTGGAAATAAGACTCCAAACAGAAGTAAGACAAGTTATTAGAGAAAAAGTTTGTTTATAATTAATGCAATATGTTTGTGTAAAGCCTTGCAAAAAGTTAGACTTTATATTGTTTGATATAACTACATGCACAAGTATTTATTATGACATAAGCCAAACAATTACTAAAAAATAAGGCTTTCAATTTAGAACTGAGAAGATGACCCAAACAAGGCCAAATGTAAAAAATAAGGAAGCAACGATATTATTAAAAGGAAGAAGAATATAGATAAGAAAAAACGTGAAAGCAATTTTTTGTCCAACCTAATGATCTCCCCCATCTGTTAATTCTTCATGAAATAATCATGATTCAAAAATGAACATTAACAAAAAAAATTTACATAGTTGTCCAATAGATGAAAGACTTAAGCTAACTTTGGGAACATAAAAATCTTTAAACAAATAAATTTAATGTGTTGATTATTCTAATGTTTTGAATAATTATAATTAAGTTATCTGCATTATATAAAATAAGTGCAGTAATTGGATTTTTTGGATATGAAGGCTGAAGAATAAAAAAATCATATGATTTCAATTGATGGAATCAAAGGACCATGAGGAAGAGTTACATAATGTAACAGATAAAAGTTACAAGTTAGATTTACTAGTATCCAGTTACAATTATGGGAGAAGATCATGAATAAATTTTATAGAAAAATTGAAAGAAGTGCTCTCAGAAGACTCCTTATTAGTAACGCCAACAACAAAGGCACGAGAAGGCTTATAACCATAATTTTCATAGTAATTACAATAATTCTTTTAATAGACGAATTCATAGTAGACATTGATAATATTTGATCTCTATAAGCAATTTGAGAAGTATCCCCACGACACAATTCCTTGGTCATAGTGTCAAGTTTATGCAAAGAGCTTCAATGAAATAAAAAACTTTGAACAGACTCGAAACTTATCTCTAAGGGTGTCATAAGCAAATGTCAAATACATTGTCGATCACCAAAATCAACATAGACTTTAATAATTTTAACATTAGGCCATGTTGGACCACAAATAGCGAATTGATCTAAGGGATATATACATGAATAGTCTATCCTGATTGTTGTTGTAGATGATGAAGTTGAAGATAGAACTAAAATTCATAATTATAATCATAGAATGAATATTTAGATTCTAAAGGAATCTCATACTTCTTTTACGGTGTGAAACCCGTGAAAGTCTAATTTGATAACATTACCACATATGTTACGAATCTAAGTCAAGATGTAATTAATGAACTTTTCTTCATATTTATTATCTTTGTTCGTGAATTTTAATATTTCAACGGTCACAATATGCCATAAAATTATATCTTTTGAGAAGTTACACATCTCTTGAGCCTCTAAGTCATAATTTGATCTATCAAATTCAAAATAATATTAATTAGCCTAAAAATATGTTACATTAGAATCCATGACAAAAATAAGATAAGAAAACTAAGAAAATAGAGGTGAGAATGGAAAAAACTAATGGTTAGTGGAGGAAAATTTAGCAACGGGACAACATATCTGGATTCAGACAAGAAGAAACTTTAAGAATCAGTCTTAAATATATTCTATATGTATAGGTTAAACCGATGAGATCCGTGTTTGAATGATTAAATTAGGTTGGCCGAGACGCATGAACAAGTAAACCAAACTAGCTGACATGGCGTGCTAAGATGAAGAGACTTGGAACTTGTAGACCGACACATGCAACAGGGAAATGTGTCGACTGGTTATTGTGGTACACGTTTCCGGTGATTATTATGACACATCTTCAATTTATAGAGACACGCGTCATTATTTGTGATATATGCTTTATTTCCTTTTTTTCAATCTCTTGACATAGAGTAGGATGACACAGTGAGATCAATAATCTAAAACATTTTCAAACTTGAACGAAAGAAACGAAGGCGGCTAATGGCAGGAGACTGAACTGCCTTTTCGTTCAGGTGGCATCTGTTTGGTTTGTTCGTTTTTGAGTATTCATTGTATTGGTTTTCCAAAGCCAATGGAGCAGAACAAGACAGTTTCGTATTCTATAGAAGTGCTGAATAGAATGACGGGGTCAATTTGACTAGGAATAATTTTAAGAAAGAAAGGAAAGGAAAGGAGATTGACGCTAACTATCTGGGCTGGTGAATTCGAGTAGGAAAAACTTTTACGTAGGATTGGGAAACTTCGATTAGTTCATTCAAGTCTAGCCGGCCAGTAGGAATGCAAATTCCACGTCTTACGATTGACAGGCCTAAAGTTGAATATAAATGTGATCGAGTATAAATAAAGTAGACCGAAATCAAGTTGGTTTAAATTTTGAGTATATAATTTGAAGTCCGTTTATTAGTTTTAATTTAGGCTTTTTCAATCTAAATTTAACATTTATAATTAAATTCAATAAAATCGATTTTTTTCACTACTTTTACGTAATATGAATTTAGCTTTGAAATTTTCATGTGATCAAATTAGTTAAATATGACTTTTCAAACATTTTTAGTAATTAGATCTTAATTTAAACATAATATTTTAATTAAAATCTACAAATACTTACAGTTATGTTATTTTTAATATCGTAGTACCAATTGTGTATGATTATAATAAAATAATAAAAATATTTTAATTCATAATATTAAATCTTATTCTTATAATAATATGTGATGCGTAATTAAAATAGAAATCTATAATTCTTAAAAAATAAAATTAACATTATTTAGACTAATATTTAAGAAAATATTCGGTTTGAGAATTTTGAATGACGATTTTATAAGTTAAAAAAAAACTCTATTTGGGTATGGATAATAAGGGGAGGAGGACGTTATAATAATTACAAAATCTTTTCCTATTTTGATTTCTTGAAATCTAATTTCACTTTAATTCTATAAAATAATTAACACATAAATAAGAATAAAGTGTGAAGCTTAATTCGTTCCTTATTTTAAAATCGGTCCATCTCAAGCATCGAAGTCATAGAATTAGTTGAGAGAATTTTAAATTCCCAATAAACCTTTAACAATATTCGTAGAACTAGTTGAGAGAATTCTGTAACTCTATAGAGAAGGTTAAACGAGAAGTGCTAGCTCTATTAGAACTTAAGTATATTTATAATAAGTTTTGAACATTTTATAATAATTCAATTGAAATTAAATTATAATTTCAATTAAATTTTAATTAGAACTATAAATAATTATAATTAAATCTCATAACTAAAAGATCTAATATTTTGAAATAGTTTTGTTCAAATTTAAAGGAATTTTCAAATAATAAAACAATAAATTCTTAAATTTACAAATTAAAATATCATTACTTCAAATTGAAAGAGTTTGAGCTAATTAAATTGAAATTCTATTAACCTAAATTTAGTTTATTAATTTTGAATCAATTTTTAAATATAAGTTAGTTTTATAGTGTAAAAACGATAAATAAAAGTTTCCTGTATTTACGAGAGACAAAGCTCTAAATTGGCACGTCTTGAAGACGCCCATGGCTCATCCTCTTCCTGAAGCATTTGGTAAACAAATCAATTCAATTCGTTTCCAAAAATAGAATTGAATTTTCTAGCGTGGAAATAAGCATGGTCCAAGTTTTATAAGTTTAAGATACATGAACGAGAATGTCTTTGACGAATTCTTTTTCTAATTTCATTATTTATATTTTGTCTTGATTTAAAAAAGAAGAGAAAATACACATTGATCTTATGGTGATATCTTGAACGTAAACGATAAGTGATGTTCGAGGAATTGTTAAAGCCAACCTTGTATGTATCTTGGTACGATTTTCATAATTCTCCAGGCTCGGTTTGGACTTGGACAGTAGACCCATGTCTTCAACCTATTTTGGAGGTGAATTATTCTGAGTGGACAAAGTTTACACATATGACGAGACCTACCATCAACGCAAACTGGTCTCATGCGGATAGGTCCACTCAATTATAAGTACTTGAGATTCGGATCGAATGGATATGATGCAGATTCCTCACAATATATGGCTAAAAAGTAGCAGGTTAAATCTCACAATTAAAAGATCTTGGCCGTATAATGACACAAGTGCTAGTGCATCATGCCTTGCTGACTGTTTGCTCCCTCCTAGTTTAGTTTGAACTCTAACTGTTTGCGGCAAGATTTAATATTTTATCATTCTTTATGTGCGCATGGTGTGTGTTGTGTTGGACTTGCGTTGTAAAGCGGCCTACGTCATACAAAGCGTCCCCGGCGTGATTGCTGGAGTCATCAGACACGAACATAGGTTGTACGTACAATAATAAATGAATAAAAGCTCCTTTAGTTTATCGTCCATGGAAGAAATATAGAAGTTGAGTAGATGATCATTCTCGCAATTGCACCAGCCTTTTCTTCTCCCTAAGGTAAGGGTGCATCCAAACAGATTTTGTGCAATTGTAAGCCTGGTAAGAAAAGATTTAGTGCTTAGGGGTTCAACGGGCTGTAGATACAGCAGGTGGTGTTTCTATGAATTCTTATTCATCTCAATCCCTTTCTTACCGATAAAAGGGCACCTTGCCAAGTGACTAGATCCGAAGATAATTTACCTATCAAGACAAAAGGGAAAGTACCTACGTATTATATAGATCTGAGTTTCTTTTTTGTTAACAACACCATTAATTTAGATTTGTTGGAAAACTTTCTTTTAGGTTAGACTTGAAGCTTCCCAGCTACTTGAATCGAAAAACTTGGCATTTATCCATCTCAATCGAATCTCATCTCAACCACGAGGCTTGTACACGTAATTCCCTACCGACCTGAATAAGCCCATGGAATAAGTTGTAAGTTGGTGCCTTTTCCCAATTCACAAAAAAACATTTCTCTAGTTGGAAAATTCTCCGCAACTACTCTTCTCAACCGCACCAAGTCTCAAATAATGAAAATGCCTGAAAATCAAAGGCGTAAACTTTCAATTTAGCCCATTTTGTACTCTTCATCTCTCTCTTTGCGTACGTGGACTTTACATACAAAATAGACGACAAAGCAGACCCTTCAACTAAAGCAAATCCTCTTCCATAATCGAAATCTAATAACGGTCTCTCAGAATCCCAAGGCTTTAAGCAATCAGAGATAAGCTCTTAAAAACCCTCCAAGTCGCTCACACGTTCTTTTCTCTCCCTAGCTCTTGCCTAACTATCCCCCTCGAAAACTCTCCCCTATTAGGTCAGATTTCAACTTCGTCACTGCATTTCATTCTCATGCAAATTTTGTGCTCTTCACATTGTTCCCGTACTTTTCTGTTGGTGAAAAGTCCATTAGTTTTTCAAAGTTTTCAACGCAGATATCACAGTTTCGAAGACTTGCTCTGTTTCTTGCTCTGTTTTTTTGCTTCAATATGAAATAACTCAACAGATTGATCGGTTAAATGGATGGGTTCCTGCACGAAGGTTTCGATCAGTACCCATTTCAGATTAGTGAATATGGGTTCTGTCAATAGGTTTCTCTATCAAAAACTGATCTTTCTCGCTGCTTGTTTCTGGGTCTCTGTGTTCACTCTGTTCCGGACTCTGTTTAGACTTTGCAAAAGAACTATCTTCAGGTAATGAATGTTACTGAAACCTTGTCTGACCATATTGTCATGTGTTTTGCGTTTTAGTAATTTAATTTCAAAATTGTACAGAATTAAGTGGAAGACTGGTTCTCAAGCAGACAATTCGAATTTCACTCCAAATTCTACAGGGAAAAAGGCTGAGCATCTGATACCTGAAATCGATCTTACGAACGATACTGAAGAAAGTGGATATGTTGAAGAGAGTGATTCACCAAAATTCACTTTCAAGTTTCAGTATCAAACATATAAAGAGGAATATGAGCCTGTTTGTTCAAATGGCACGACCTCCACAAGCACCAATAAGTATGAGTTTTCATCCACGAAGAATTTGAATCAATACATAGAGAAGCCTGAGGCTCTGAACCTCACTGTCAAGGAGCTTTACACTGATTCTGGTGATGGTTCAATTGGTCCAATTAGTTATGTCAGTAAAGGGCTATTGTCAAATGAGGAGCTAGTTCATGAGATATCACAACATGGTTTTGTAGATATGGTAAGTAAAGAAGAACAAATACAGGAGTTTGGATTAGACACATCCATTAAAGAGTCGATTTCTGGGAAGGGAAAAGCAGTGGAGGTTAATAGAAAAGTATTGCTTGATGAAGATGATTTGACAAATGAAGTTCCATCTGTTTCGAGAGAGGAGTTCGTGGCTGTGGATTCGGATTCTGATTCAATTACTTCAAGCCATGAGGTTTTTAGTCGCTTTGTGGCATCAAGCAGTGATCGGTACTTGTTGGAGAAAGATGTTGATGATGGCTTTGATCGTAACAGTCTGAGTGTAGAGAAAAAGGAGCTAGACTTAGATGAGGAAGATTTGGAATTAGATGTAAATCTTCAGAATTTGAGTTCAGTTTATGGTCATGATGACTTTAGTGAGGAAGATAGTGAAGTACTGGAAGAGCTTAGAGAAGTAGAAGAGCCTGATACGCAGCAGAACTTAGGCAACGAAGACCTCGAGAGTTTGTCTGAGAATGACTTACACGACGGAAGCTATAGAAAAGAAGAGCTTTGCTGTAGAAAGAATGGTTTAGGTGATCCTGAAAAGTCCAATGAACAGAATTCATTAGGATGGGATTCTGATGATTCAAATAGATTTGATACTTTGTGGGAGCATCAAGATTTCATAGAACAGCTGCAAATGGAGCTGAGGAAGGCCAGAGCCACAGGTCTTCCAACCATCTCAGAAGAAGACGAGTCTCCTAAAATAATGGAAGATTTCAAGCCATGGAAAATTGATGAGAAGTTTCAACAAGGAGATGCAATGGGTGAGCTGCACAAGTTCTACAAGAGTTACAGAGAGCGGATGCGAAAATTTGATATCCTGAATTTCCAAAAGATGTATGCCATGGGTTAGTTTCTTGCATTCACATTACAATTATTTTGCTTGAAAATTTTCTTTCTGTTCTCAAGTCCTAGGGTGATGACAATTTCATTCAAATTTTTATTGTGGATAGGAGGTTATCTGTGTAATTATGACGAGATGATCCTACTGATCAATACCTTTCAATCGATGGCATCATAGCACAACCTACCTTTTGTAGTCTTTTTGAAGTTAAGGGCACGGACCCACTCAATCTGTTTTGCAAAATATACAGAAATATGAAACTGCGAGTAATAGGCAATCATAACTTCTAACGTGTTGTCTTTTAATTTTTTCTACTAACACACATGCAATCATGCGTACATGAAAAAGGTATCTTATTTGCCTGTATAATATAAAAGGTTTTAGTAACACTCCTTTTCATTTTGAAGTGTCACCTGATGTGTATGCTTTTTTTCCCTGTAAAGCTAAGTAGTCAGGTCACATATTAACCATAATTGTTTAATTGTTTAGGAATGTGGAACAAAACCTATTTTCCTGAATGCGTGAATCCAAATTTTATGGTTAGTTGAAGGTGCATGTCACTAATCTTTAATGCCATCCAACAATCTTTCAAGTTTCAACTTAGCTATATGATTGATTCCAATGACCCAAGTTACCTTTTTTCTTTTTCTAAAACTGATCTCTTACGTGAACAAAATTCTTAGTCACAGTAGAGCCAAATTAGGAAAAGTTATCCCTAGTTGATTGTTATAACTTTTCAAGTATGATTACCGATAGCTAGCCAATTGAGTCTTCGTTAGATCACTAAAGTTGATTGGATTTTAAGTTTCATTCAATGACTTTATTCTCCACTTTTCATGGAAATCTGTAGGCTTTCTCCAATCAAAGGACCTATTTCAGTCAATTTCAGGCCGCAAAGCTTCAGTTCGAGGATTCTCCCTTCTTTCTCAGAAATTTCTGCTGAGCAAACGTAGAAAGTCTGATCCTGACTTGATGATGAATTTCATTAGAGAACTGCATGGTGACTTGGAGACTGTCTATGTTGGGCAAATGTGCCTCTCATGGGAAATCCTTCATTGGCAGTATGAGAAGGCAATAGAGCTATGGGACTCTGACCACCATAGCCTGCGCCAATACAATGAAGTTGCTGGTGAATTTCAGCAGTTTCAAGTGCTGTTACAAAGATTTGTAGAGAACGAATCTTTTGAAGGTCCAAGAGTAGAAAATTACACTAGGAAGAGGTGTAGCATGCGTAATTTATTACAAGTTCCAGTAATTAAAGGTATAACCATACCATTGAATCAATGTTCAGTTCTTGATGGGTGTGACTAACAATTGCTAAATTGTTCTGCAGAAGACAATGCAAAGGATAGAAAGGCAAGAAGAAAAGGCAAGGAAGCTGATGTGATTACAAGCGATATGTTAGTAGAAATCTTGGAAGAATCCATACGAATTTTCTGGCAATTTGTTCGAGCCGACAAAGATGCAAATGAAGTGATTCAAAAGGGCCGAAAAGGAACTCGAATAGAACCTCAAGACCCATCTCAGCTACAGCTCTTGGCAGAGGTTGAAGCAAGCCTGCTAAAGGTAAGCTTAAAATTTTCACCATCTGATGAAATACCATCCTTGATTAAACTCTTCTTTATGAAGTGCAGAAGGAGAAGAAGCTTAAGGAAATGTTGAGGAGCGGAAACTGCATATTGAGGAAGCTTAGAAAGCAGCAGCAAGAAGACAGTTCAGATCACGTTCTTTACTTCTTCTCACAAGTGGATATGAAGTTGGTCTCAAGGGTTCTGAACATGTCCAAGGTATCAATGGAGCAGCTAATTTGGTGTCACAATAAGTTGAGCAAAATCAATTTTGTTAGCCGGAAGATACATGTAGAACCATCTTTTCTGCTTTTTCCTTGCTGATGGTAGTCTTTAGCTTTCTGTACATTACATCCTCCAACCATTAATAGATAAAATAGCTTTCTGGAATAACTTCCCTTCCAATTTACCTCTCACAGCCCTTGCAGAGTCTTTATTTCTTCAATACCTGGAAAAAGCATGAGGGCTGTACCAATTTTTTAGTTACAAGCAGATATTTAATCTCCTTTTTCCAATGTATAAAGAGGAGTTTGACTGAAGTTGAAATCTCTAAATTTGAATAAATTCTCAAGTTGCACATGAAGTGGATGTTGGAATCCAACCGTGATCGAATCACGGGCGCAGCGGAAACAACAAAAATTTTACGGATTCCAAGCGGATCCCGATAATTGTAAAACTTGAATAAAAACCAAAAACGATTTAGAAATCGTACCTTGTTCGCTTTCCAATTGAAAAATCTTTGGAACTTTTCCAATCGATCAATCACGAGCTGTCCAAGCGTTCAGCCTCTGATGGTATCCACAGAGCAATTCTCAAATTGTTTTGAGAGGAAAAGGTAAAAAGTGCTAGCTTCTAAAAGCTTTTCCGTATTTATAGAAAATTCATAAGTCTTTTATTAAAATTAAATATCTTTAA
>JANZXP010000008.1:11788303-11809491 GCA_027576715.1 Erythroxylum flavicans | reverse complement strand
AATCAACATATACAATGGAACATCCTAATTAATCTAAATTATCCATTCAGCATGAGCACTGGTGCCCGAAACCTATTATGTGGGACCACCGTAACATGATATGCTACAACTCATTCTTTTACAAAGGCATTACACCAACGCACCAGATCCAGACAAAGTAAGTTGTGGTACTGCCCTACTAGCTAATCCACTCCCCATTCACTGGATGCATATCATCTGAAGCTCCACCAGTCACTGGACACTAACAACCAATCATTAATTCCTCTACGACTGCTTTTCTCTTAAATAACCAATAAGGGTGTAAAGATGGTTGGCTCATGGAACAGGGGATTTGCGTGCATGAGTGACTAAGCATCCAAAAATTAAGGTTGCATTGCCTACTGGGATGTTTATCAGTTCTCTTTTCTTGCATGCTCTGGAATGAGACGTTGACGCAGTTCAGCAGATGCGCCGGACAACTCTGCAGGTTACTTGCGTCAGTAATGCTAAGAGAAACAGTCTTCAGTGAAATGGTTTAAAAGAAAAGGCATAAAGGTTTCACCTTGGCCAGTAAAATTGAAGAGAGGAGGTAGAGCTCGCCCATTTGGTAAGCATGCACTTGGGTCTCTCAAATCATCGAAGAAGGGATGAGCACATGCTTCCAACTGAAACCAAGAAACTATTTTTCAGTGGTTCCTCAATAAAAGTAGAATAGTAAATGTACATGCGAAGCTTAATTATTTGTTCGTGAATCTAAAATAATTCTTACAGCAGTGCAACGTAAATTTGGAGAATACTGGAGGAGTCTTGATACAAGATCTACTGCTTCAGCAGGTATACGTTTGTGAAATATCTGGAGGTTCTAACAAAAATTAGCTATCCTGCAGAGAAATTATTGAACAAGTATCTAAAAGACGAAGACATTCTGATATAGTTATGGACCTTGTGCCATGGGTGGGCTTTAATCTGGGGGAACTTAAATTCAGTGTAATTTGGATTCATGCACTTGATCTCTTCTCGGGTTGGAGTACCGAGAACCTGAATTAAGATATCAAAATGAGACAAAGTGCTGAGAAGTTGCACAAAGGTCAGACTAAAAAGAACTAAAACTAAATATGGAGAATTGTTAACCTTGATGATTTCCACCAACTGATCAACTCCACTTTCCCCAGGAAACAATGGCTGCCAAAAAATCCAAAATAGCAGATTTTATCGTGCATTTATTTAGCTATATTCTAAAGGAAAACAAATACAAAAATAGCTCACATATTACAGCTGCACAAACCAAACAATAAATTCATCAAAAGATAACAAAGTAGTTGGTCATTGGCCTATCAACTGGACGAAGTACATTAGAACTACTGAATGCATGATTGTAAAGAAAGAAGCTAGATAAATTGTGTATATAACATAATAAACATCTTTGGTGTAGAGTCCATAGGCTTGCATGAGTGAGAATGTTAAAATTTCTTTTGCGAAGATAAAACTACTTGAAAGCATAAGGTTGAAATCCCCCATATTTAACTCAAGAAGAATTGGATAGATAACATGCTCATATAGAAGCCCACCTGTCCAAGAAGCAGTTCAGCCAGGACACAACCAACGGACCACATATCAATGGCAGTAGTATATTCTGTGGCCCCAAATATAAGTTCAGGTGCCCTATAATACCGTGAACAGATATAAGAAATGTTGGGTTCCCCTGGCACCTAAAAGTAGGCAAATAAACATTTAATCAGTTTTCTACATGAAGGATATATTTTAACTTTTGCTCAAAATAACAACAAAGAACCATACCAGCATCTTTGCACTCCCAAAATCACATATCTTTAGCTGATGAGTTTGTGGATTGACCTGCAGAATGCATCAAGGCCTCAAGTAATTATCATTCACTAACATATAGGGGACAGGAAAACCATTAAGAAAAATACAGGTGTAGCAAACAAAAAAATCAGAGAACTTTCCACAGGTACTGCACCAATCATGGGAGCACGCTTCAGGGCAAAGCAAAGAAAATTTGTTTTTAAACCCTTCTCAAACTGATGGATATGATTTCATGTTTAATAAATCCAATCCCCAAAAAGCATGTAAACAAATTAATTCAATCTGTTATTTCTCTATCATGACTAAAATGACACAGGATAGTAATGTCAAATGTATACAACAGAGGGCCAAAATCCTAAGCATCAAGTGGTAGAAAGAAATCCATCGATAAAAGGATTTCTTAAATGACCTTCCAAGTGATGAGGAGAAAGAGCAAAAAAAGCTCACCAGTAAATTCTGTGGCTTAATGTCGCGATGGCACACACCAATTACATGATGCAAGTAATTCAAAGCGCGACAAATCTACAAAAAGAGAACAAAATCATTCCGGAAGAAAGGAAATGCAAGGATACAAAGTAGAACATACCAATGAAATGTTATTAGACTTACTTGGTATGTATACAGTTGCACGTAGATAATAGGTACGTGGTGGCTCATCCTGTTATAATGCCTTGTAAGGCGATGAACAGTCTCAGCCATATATTCCAAGACAAGGTTAAGATATACTTCATCTTTTTCTGTAGTTGAAAAGAAAAAATGATTCAGGTGAACAACATTAGGATGGTCAAGCATGCGCATGATCTGAAGTTCTCTATTCTTGTATCTCTTATCCTGCAACACTTTCTTTATTGCAACTGCTTCATCAGTCTCCAGGCACTTTGCCTATAAACAAGAAGGATCGTATAACGAGGAGATGATGACATTGCTGAAAAGATGCAGAAGGAACAAGAAAACCAGAAGCATCATGCTTGATTAAATTTCAGTACCTTATAGACAACACCAAATGAACCTGTCCCAACTACTCTCTCTGCCATATATGAAATTCTCTAGAAAAGAAGAAAAGAAACAAAAAGGAAATGTCATTATTATTGTTACACATTGATCAAAAACAGAACCATAAATCAATCACGAGTCGATGGAAATTTGGACAATCTTAATTATAGTCTTAATGAGTTCATATATCTCATCCCTATCCTAGAGTGTGCAGGTATTAATATAGCTGTGCAAGAGTACTTTTAGTTAAAGTAATCAGACACCTGCTTTGGTTGTCCATTACGACCACCCACAGTAGTTGCAATGATCTGACCAGTTTCAGTTCCATTGCAACTCACAACAGCAGCCTCCATATCCTACAAAGCACATCATGGGAAATTTATCCAATTCAGAAACAGCAACAGAAACAATCTCATTGATAGTTCTGCAACAAGAAACAAGCCAAATGATTTATTTTACATGAGAAACCAATCTTGTTAGGTTCCTTCAAAGAACATGGTTGACAAACCAACCTTCTCGTCAAGGTTTGAGGTCTTATCATCTCTGATTCTCATTTCATGCATTTCCTTTGGCAGCTGATCATAGCCCAACTTCTCTGTAACTGTTGCAGAAGATTGATCAGATGTACTTGCAGCTGCATTCATTGATGTGGACGCCATATGATGACTTGTAGCATTTCGATCAACTACATGTGCTTCCGTAGTAATCTGTTCTGTTTCTTGATCAACCTTAGCTCTCTTTGTCCCAGAGTCTCCACCCTGTGGAAGAGTGCAATTGTACAAGCAAACTCGTTACCAAGGGGGCAAATAGAAGTCCATCGATTACTGGGCAATGAACATAAGGGGAGTCGACAAGCTGCAATCGGCAGAAATTACTAGTGGCTTTCTGACCTTGAGAGAAAAGCTAGCTGAACTTTCATTTTCCAACAGCTCATAACAAAAATTATGAAGATTAACTTCAGCTTGGACTTCAATCAATACATGATTCCAACAAAAGAATCTTATTTTAGAGTCTATTATCCGACCTGCCCTCTCTTGACTTTACTTCATTATAAAATAGAATGAAAAAGATTGAAAACACAGACTAACAATTTGAAATTAAAGAATCAATACTTGCAGGTTGACTAATCACCTACCACGACTAAACTTGAGCTCGTCATTAACTACTCTCATCAACTAATAATCTAAATAAGACACCATATATTTCCTTTCACATTTAACAACTCTTAAAACCAAACAAATGACAAAGGACTCGGAACATCAGAAAACAATAAACTAATAAAATCAAAGAGGCTATAAACAAAAACTGATCTTAACTTGATCGATCATCGATCCCGAATCAGCCACCCGAAGAAAAAGTGAACCGATCAAACAATAAAAGAAAACGAAGCAAACAATCATCATTTTGACTAACTAAACCCTAATAAATTTCAAAATCTTGTTATCTGATTTCAGATTCTAATCATTTCTGCTGGTTTTGAAAAAACTAACAACTAGACATTGGAATGAAATTTACAAAAAAATAAATAAACAAAAAGTTTTTTGAAAAAACAGAACTTACAGGATCAGATGATATAGAGGTACGACCAGAAGCAATGCTTTTCAACCGACGCATCACATTCATTGTCTTTCTCTCCTTCCACAAACCCTAACTCCCAATTTCAAATCCCAAACCAACAGAGAACGAAACCAAAAAAAAAAACCGAAAAATTTCCAAAAAAATAACCGAAACAAACGAATCAAATAGAAGCAGAAAGGAACACAAAAAAATCGAAAAGAATTAAGAATTAGCCTTCTCTCTCCTCCCCCGAAAACAGAGCTAGCAGAGAAAAAGATAGAGAGAGAGAGAGAGGGGAAAAAACGAAAACGAAGCAGACAAAATAAAACCTCCTCCTTTTTTCAGTTTTAGATTTTCCTTTTTCTGTGTGCGTTTTTTCTTTTTTTGGTCAAAGATGGAGCCAGGGCCAATCATTCCATGCGTCAGTTAATTTCGAACTTTGGTCCAACCTCAATTACCGGCCGTTGATCGGTAATGATGCTGGATCTTACGGCTAGAACTGGAGATGATGGAGGTCAATCTGTTTTGGTTGTGATATTAAAATTTAAAATCAAGTGTTTGGCTGTCCTGGTTGTCTTGAGACTTGAGACAGAGATTGATGCGTCAGCGGAATATTCGGTGGGTTTGACCGTGGCGGGCTTATTTTATTTTTAAGCCTCAAAATTATATATTATTGCCATATTTATTTACGGCCTGTTTGATTAGATATTAACTAATAGAATGAAATAAAACAAAATATAATAGAACGGAATAGTTTATAATAAAATAGAACGTAACATAGTGAAAAATTGTTTGGGAGGGATGAAAGCGTTCATAATGTAATGTAGTGAATCCTTATTTAGAAGATGGATACAATAGAATGTAATGTATAATAAATGATTATTATAACTCTGATATTAAAATGGTTATTGCAAGAGATTTAACAATATGATTTTAAAACAGAAATCATGTCTAATTAAAAAGCCACTCTTCTGACTTGTTTTTTATATATTTTATATTTAAAAATAATACAAATTTTAATAAAAGCTTTATTATTTTATTATTAATTATATACAATTTGTTATTAATTATATAAAAATGTTATTATTAATTATTTAATAAATTTTATTATATTATATGTGATTTATATTTAAAAATTATTTATTTATTTATATTTTCTATTTTTCATTAATAAAAATTTTATTAATTTCTTATTTTTTACTAATTATATACAATTTTTTATTAATAATATAAAAATATTATTGAGGGTGATAAGCATGTGGACCGTAATAAATGAGTTTGAAGAAAAGGAAGTTAGAGTTGGAAGAAATAATTAGTATTATGAAAAATTGTTGAGGGTATATTAAGTAATATGTATTTATTAGTTTACGTTCCATCCTAAACCTCCCAAATCGGAGTTTTCTTATTTCATTATTTAGGATGGAATGGAACGTAACATGAAACCCTCTGCTTCCATCCCATTTCGTTTCATTCCATTATGAAACCATCAACCAAACGATGAAACTATGTTACGTTCCATCCCATTATATTACTAACCCCTCAACCAAACAAGGCCTTAATAATTAAAACACAGTTCCAACTGAATTGACTAGTTTAATCGTAAGACTTTTTAAGCTTTCAATTTTCTGGTTCTCTATTGTAACTTTCCAATTCGATTTACTTTAACAACTGTTATTGTTAAAAATAGAGGAACGAATATTGTTCCGTACCGGCCGGTACATACCGACTGAAAAATAGAACGGTATTCGTTTCTTTTGTACTGGTGTTTTTTTCGGGAACCGGCTGGTACTGGCCGGTATCATAAATTTTGAAAAAGCCAAGGATTGTTTTGCAATTTTTTGAAAATTAACCCTAAAAAACTAAACGACACCCCCTCTCCCCCCTGTCTCTGCGTCGCACACCCTCCAGCCTCCACTCTCCCGAACCTTCTTCTACCTTCCTTCTCATTTCTCTCTCTCTCCGATTCTCACTTCGTCACTCACCACGGTCGTCATTCTCTCTCTCACTCTCCTCTTCATCTTCGACGATACTGGTCCCTCTCTGGCGGTGCTGCTCCTTCCCTCATCCTCCCCAATCCACGCCAGCATCAAGGGACAAAGATCCTCCCTCGACTCCTCCCTTCGCATCCTTCAAAGACGCCACTGTCTTCAACCCTCCTCCACGAGGACCACCGCACCACGTCAACACCACTGAACGTTTGAATGAGGAGAGAAGGTCGTTGCTCTACACCCAACGCCTATGACCCATCACCCAACCCAAAACTTGAAGCTAATGAATTGTTTTTGGGTGTATTTTTTGAGTTTTCATTTTTTTTCCTGCTTAATTGCATTTTTTATTGTGATCGATTAGGTCTTGGATTTGTGAATTGGTTGGGACTTAGTTTTGTGATTTGCGATTTGCGTGTATCTGGGTTGGATATTGGAGTTGAATAATCACGATTTTGTCATTTGTGATTTGAATATTGGTGTTGAATTGAATGAGTCACTCACGGCATTGTCTTGATTTTGTGATTTAAGTGGGTTGGATTGGATATTAGAGTTAAATTATTGTTTGATTGATTTTTGGTTTAATTATAAAATAAAGATTGACTTAAGTTTATCCGATTAAGAGAAATTTATAATAAGTTTTTGGATGAATAAAATGCACGGCCTCATGTGAATATGTGATAATGTTAATGAATTGAATTTATTCAATTGAAAGTTTGAAAGTTGAAACTTTAAAGTTGAAACAACTTAAATTAAAATTTTAAATCCACAATATTAAAATTGTAAACTTGCAAAGACTTAAATCATTAATTTACACATTCTTAATATTTGTGAAATAGTATTTCATTTTTAGTCTTTGGATATTAACTTTAGATAAATAATTAGTTTACTATAAAATTATGCAATTGTAAATTAATAATAATTCGGTTGTAGTTAATGATAGTATTTGCCTATTTAGGTA
The DNA here is from genome assembly GCA_027576715.1 of Erythroxylum flavicans. NCBI lineage: Eukaryota > Viridiplantae > Streptophyta > Magnoliopsida > Malpighiales > Erythroxylaceae > Erythroxylum > Erythroxylum flavicans. The sequence goes on along the minus strand of JANZXP010000008.1, from coordinate 11,802,192 downwards.
TTAGTTTTGAATAAATAATTAATTGAGTATAAACTATGTTGAACTTGAATTATTTGGTAATATATATGTGTGGGGTATCATAAATATTTATAATAGATAATGTGTGAAAGTAGCGATGTAATAAATGTATCATAAAAATAACTTTTTTTTTTCAAATTGTGAACATGTTTTAGGTTCCAATCATTTATACTTAGACTTATTAATGTCAATTAAAAATTGTAAAAGCAATTTATATATTTAAGAATGAAATATAGAATGGTGTATATAATATTATAGTTTGTTATAAATGAAAAGAAGATTCAAAGTTTTAAATAAGACAAAGAACATTTCCAAAGAAGTTGTATCCTTCAACTTGATCCTCATGTTATGAATATATCCTTCAAGGCTTCAACTTGATCATCATGTTATGAATAGATATGTATGAACAATTGTATAAGATATGTCATTCATTATTTGGCAATTATGTAAATCATATCATACCCTTCAACTTGATCCTCATTTTTGAAACATTAAATTGAAATTGTTGGAAATGGAAATTGTTTATATATGATTTGTGGAAGCTGGAAATGGAAATTGTTGAAAATTGTTAGAAATGGAAATTGGTTTATAAATGTATTGTTATTGTTGGAAATAGAATTAGAAATTGTTGATAATTGTTGGAAATGGAATTGGAAATTGTTTGAAATTGTTGGAAATTCAATTAGAATTATGAATGTTTTATAATTGTTGGAAATGGAAATTGTTGAAAATTGTTAGAAATGGAAATTGGTTTATGAATGTATTGTGATTATTGGAAATAGAATTGGAAATTGTTGGAAATGGAAATGAAATTATGAATGTTTTGTGATTGTTAGAAATTGAATTGGAAATTGTTGGAAATGGAATTGGAAATTGTGAATGTTTTGTGATTGTTAGAAATGGAATTGGAAATTATTGGAAATGTAAATAGAATTATGAATATTTTGTGATTGTTGGAAATGGAAATTGTTGAAAATTGTTGGAAATGGAAATGAAATTATGATTGTTTTGTGATTGTTGGAATTGAAAATTATTGGAATTGGAAATGGAATTATAATTGGTTTGTGATTGCTGGAATTAGAAATTGTTGTAAATGGAAGGAAATGGAAATGGAATTATAATTGGTTTGTGATTGTTGGAATGGGAAATTGTTGTAAAAAGAAGGAAATGGAAATGGAATTATGATTGTTTTGTGATTGTTGGAATTGGAAATTGTTGAAAATGGATATGATTGATATATGTTTTATGTTACTATATATGTTGAATGTTTTGAATTGTTAGCTTTTGACTTATAGTGAATTGTGTTTTATGAAATTGAATTGTGTGTAATGTAATCATACAGAATGAGTTATATTATATAAGACGGATATGCATATTGTGTAATGAAATTATGTATTATTTATTTTTATGTCTACAGATAAATGACAAAAAGTTCAAGTACTCCTGATCAACCTACTTCAAGAAGATACAATGATCCAACTTGGGTTCATACTGCATTGGTTCTCGGTATGAGGAACCATACCATTTGCTTGTTTTGTAACAAGCATTTGAAAGGTGGAGGAATCACCCAATTAAAAAAACATTTATCTGGGTTTAAAAGAGATGGGGAACCCTATAAAAAAGTAAGTCATGGTGTGAAGTGGTAGATGAAAACATTGCTTGATGAATATCAATATAAGAGAGATAGAAAGGAAAGGTTGAATTTTGAAATTGGTAATAGAAGCTCGTTTTCTAGTTTTCATGGTGATTTTAGAAATGTTGATAGTGGAAGTGGTAGTGGTAGTGGTACTAATAGTGTTCCATCTCAGGCTCAAGAAGAAGTATCTGAATCTTATTTGAGGAAGAAAAGAAGGCAGATGACTAGTTTCTTTACACCATGAACAACTCTTAGAGCCCAACTTTCAATTCGTAGTGCAATGCAATCAAGAGATGCGGCTCACAATGTCGATATGGCAATAGCTAGATGGTGGTATGATACAGGTTCGTCATTCAATGCTTCTCAGTCTTATTATTATCAACCTATGGTGGATGCAATAGCCTCTTATGGTCCAAGATACAAAGGTCCTTCGATTGATGACTTAAGTGGTAAACTTTTGAGTTATGTTGTTTTTAAAATTAGAAGTTATTTGGCTGAAAGAAGAGTGAATTGGGGTACTTATGGATGTTCAATCATGTGTGATGGTTGGACAACTAGGAGATAAGAGCTTATTATAAATTTTTTGGTTTATTTTACAAATGACTATATTTTTGAAATCTATTGATGCATCTAGCCTTATTAGAAATATTGAGACTTTGTTTGGAATATTTGATGAAGTTGTGAATGAAGTAGGGCCAGAAAATATTGTTATACTAGTTTTCAAATTTCAATTTAATTCTAATAATCTTCTCCCAATTTACAATAGAATATTTTATTATCCCTAATCTTCTTGATTCATCTTGATTATTGTAAGAAGACAATTAGTAAAAAAACTATATGGTCATAGTTTGGGAGGTTCTTTACATATCATTGCCTTACGAAGGACTTAGCGCTAACACTGCTAATTTTATTGATAAAACTACTAAAGGATTAATTTCTTACAAAACTAACATCTTCATTTTTTTTGTCATAGATAAATGGAAAGAAATTCAACTGCTCCTAATCAAACTGTTTCAGGAAGATATAATAATCCAGCTTGGGCTCATGCTGCATTTGTCCCAGGTATAAAGAATCATACAATTTGCTTCTTCTGTAACAAGCATTTGAAAGGTGGAGGAATCACCGATTGAAGAAGCATTTAGATGGGGTTAAAGGATATGTAGAACCCTATAAAAAAATAAGTCATGATGTGAAATGACAAATGAAAACGTTGCTTAAAGAATATCAACATGAGAAAGATAGAAGGAGAAGGTTGAATTTTAAAATTAGTAGTGGAAGTTCGTTTTCTGATTTCCGTGGTGATTGTGGAAATGTTGAAGGTGGTAGTGGTACTGGTAGTATTCCATCTCAAACCCTAGAAGAAGTACCTGAACTTGAAGTGAGAGAGAGAAGAAGGCAAGTGACTAGTTTCTTTGTACCACGAACAAATGTTAGAGCCCAACCTTCAATTCGTAGTGCAATGCAATCAAGTGATACGACTCACAATGTTGATATGGCAGTAGCTAGATGGTAGTATGATACAAGTTCATCATTCAATTCTTTTAAATCTCATTATTATCAACCTATGATGGATGCAATACCCTCTTATGGTTCAGGATACAAAGATCCTTCAATTGATGACTTAAGAGGTAAACTTTTGAGTTGCTCTGTCTCTGAAATTAGAAGTTATTTGGCTGAAAGAATAGTGAATTGGGGTACTTATGGATGTTCAATCATGTGTGATGGTTGGACAAATAGGAGACAAGAGCTTATTATAATTTTTTTGGTTTATTTTACAAATGACTTTATGTTTTTCAATTCTATTGATGCATCTGGCCTTATTAGAGATACCGAGACTTTGTTGGAGATATTTGACGATGTTGTGAATGAAGTAGGGCCAGAAAATATTATTCAGTTTATTACTGTCAATGATTCTGCTTATAAAGCAGCAGGAAAAAGATTGCAGAATACATATAATTCTGTTTTTTTAGACTCTTTGTGTTGTACATTGCATTGACTTAATGCTGGAAAATATAGGGGATCCTAAGTATTTTCCTGTTATTGATAAGACTATGCAGAAAGCTTAAAAGATGACAAAGTTCATTTATAATCATGCATAGGTATTGAATTTGATGAGAAAGGAATTTACCAATGGTAAGAATTTGTGTCATCCTGCTGTGACAATATTTGCAACAAATTTCTTTTCACTTCAGTCTTTTGTTTCGATGAAGAAAGGGTTAAGACAAATGTTTACAAGTAATAAGTGGATTACATCTCAGCATGCCAATTCTAATGTTGGAGTAGAGGTTTGTAATATTATATTGGAAGATAGAGAATTTTGGTCTCAATGTTAATTTGTTACTCGAATTTGTGAGCCTTTGGCGAGGGTGCTTCGCTTGGCTGATAGTAAAGAAAAGCCAAAAATGGTTTATATTTTTAATGCCATGGAGAGAACGACGGAAGCAATCAAGGCCAATCTAAAACATAGTTCTTCTTTGTACACCATATCTTTCAATCATTAATGAGAGAAAGGAAAGACAACTTTCTTCTCTGTTGTTTACAGCTAGGGCATTTTTTAATCCTAGTGTTTATTTTAGACTGGATCTTAGTTAGCAAGCTGAAGTTGATAAAGGAATACTTTTAACTATTACAACAATTGTTAACATTGACGCAATGCAAGATCTGTAAAGCTCACAAATGGAGCTTTATAAGTTATCTTATGGGGATTTTGGAATGCTAGTTGCTATTCAACAAAGAGAAAAATTTTCTTCAGTTATTAGTTATTTCTTTTTTCTTATTTGTTGAAAATTAATTATCACTTTATTTTGTTTATAATGCTGTTTTTGTTATCTTATAACTTATAGTTTCTTGGTGGGATCAATTCGGAAATGGTGTTCCAGAATTAAAAAGGTTTGCAATTCAGATTTTAAGTCAATATGTGAGTGCAACAGGCTGTGAACAAAACTGAAGCACATTTGAATTTATCTACTCCAAAAAAAGGAATAGATTGGAGCATAAGAGGTTGAATGACTTAGTTTTTGTTCGTTACAATTTAAAACTTTGGGAAAGGTATGTTATTATTATTATTAATTTCGATATAATTTCTTATAATTTTCTAATAATTAAATTTTATTGTTTACTAGGAGTCTTAATAGTACAATTAGTTCAACTGATCTAATTTTCATTGATAATATTGATCTTTTGACAGATTGGGTTTCTAAAGAACCGAATTTGGTAGATGTCAATGACTTGGAAGATAATCTTGGACGGGAAAACATTGACATGTCATCTAGTGCATTAAATTTGAATGATAATGATGATGAAGCTCCTCTCAATGATAAGGATTTTGTACCAAATGATAATTGAGATCAGTGTAGTTATAGCAGGTATCCTCCCGTTGACGATTGAATTTCGTTCCAGGTTATTTTTTATCTTCTTTTAATTTTACTTATATTTGATATTTATCAGTTTATGTTAAATTCTATATATGTAATGTAATTGTAAATGTTTTTGTTTCAGGTTTAACTTCTACTTGATTATTTTCTAGTAATTAATTCTTTTCGTAAATCGTAACAGTTAATGATATTTACTGTTCTTTTTATTGGATATTAAAATGATGAAATTGTATTATTGTAATACTTTCAAATACTTTGTATTATTCTTATTTTTATATTTGTATTATGATGATTGTCTTTTTTATATTAATTGTAATTATTATTTATATATGAAGTATTTAAAAATTATTGTTATTTCATATTAATTGTGATTAATATTTATTATTATGATTTTTGGAAACATGGTTGATGCAAACTTGTAAAATATGCAATACAACTGTACTATATACCAATTAACTAGTTTGTAAATTTTAAAAAATTTTAGGGACTATTTCATAAATTTTAAAAATTACCCAAAATGGTACTCGGTATTAACCGGTATCGGTACAATATCATACCAGAACCCAATCTAGTATCTAATTCAGTACGGTATTCGCAACTTTGGTCAAAATTAATAAATTTGATATGAATTGATTGAATTTTGAATCAAATTTATATCTTTTTCTAAATGAAAATTTGGACCAAATTCAAATTCAATTTCAATCTTGACGACTGAATCAAAAGTCCAACTTTCCCTCTTTAGTTCTTCCAACTCTCCATTGGCAAAGAAGCAGTAACAAAACTTGCTCACTTCTCACAGAGAGAAACTTCCTCTCGTTCTTCTTCATGTTAGTACCAGACGTTTCAACCATTAAAACCAACAACTGAGACAAATAAAGCTATTACAAAGCTTCTGACTTAGAAATCATCATTATCGCAATAGTTGAGACAAACCCATATATAAATTCAGACAAATCTTTCATTTTTCTCAACTCATAAACTTAAAACAAATATCATAAATTTAGACAAATTCTTTCACTTTTCTCAACTCACAATTTCAAAAACAAAAATGTCAATGAACTTCTTAATTTTTGCTAGTTTTTGGTCAAGAAACAAAATACTAGAGATTAGAAAAACTGTAGCAACAAATGATCGAAGGAATAAAATCACCAATTATTACTGTTAGCTGGGGCCGATTACAGTAATATGCATAGCCTACATGGATTTTATAAATGAGAAAATTAAAAAAAAAAAAAGAAAAACAAACATGTCAAGAATGGGATTCGAACCCATGCCCTTTCGGACCAGTACCTGAAACTGGCGCCTTAGACCAACTCGGCCATCTTGACTTGTTGACCATGCCTTTCATTCAAATAATATATCTATTATTAACAATTAATTACTTCATAAATTCTTATCAATTATTTCGAATATGCTGAAATTTTAGAAAAATATCAAATATATCGTTGCATATATTTTAATATTAAATATCTGAATAAAATGCAATTGAAGTTACTTATTTAAGAAGTCGTTGTGCATCAAATATGAAGAAAAATTACATAAAACATTTTTTAAAAAAAAGTAAACTAGTTTCTCTTTGTACAGGTTAAATGATTTTATTTAACAATGCGGAGAAAAGAACATGAATATATATTTTTCTGGTGCTTAACGTCAAGAGATTGGAAAGAAGAACAAAGACCATATGAATAAATGCATTCCCTATCCTCTTTCTTTCTCACATTCCTTTCCTTTTTCTCTCCTTTCTGTCTCACATCCTTTTCTTTGACATCAAAATGACTGCAGAGTCAGTCGCTGCAAGTATTAGTGAAAATCCTCTCTCTGTACTTTCCTCCTTTAGCACCAATCTTACACACTTCCGTGGCTATGTTTCTTGCTCCTCTGTTTTTTTCTCTATCCAATTCGTGTTCTATATCTCTCGCAATGCTTCTCTTTCGGACTTGGATGCTGCCCTTTTTATATTTGAAGGGGGTGTTTATTTACATGCATGCTACAGTGAAGTTGATGACAATTTTGTCCGTAATAGTGAATATGATTTGTTTTCATACGATGAACTGGAGACAGAACAGGAGTTGGAGAGTCTTTCCTTATTTTCAACGTCTTGAGATTTCGATATGTAAAATTTAAATATTTATGTGGAAAAGCTTTAGAACAAAAACAAGGTAGACAAATACATCGATTAAACTAAGGGATACATAAGTTTTTTTCTACAACGTATTAATTTTAATTAAAAAATCATATATCATGTTAGCGTTCCTAATGGTTTAAAAAACAATAATAATATTAAGATAGACTAATAACAATATTGATATTAAGCTTAATATTTTCATAAGTAATGATATTTAATATTAAAAATATATTTAATAATTTATTTAAAATTAAAATATCAAAAATTAAATTTCAAAAAGAAGAATTACGCTTTTGAAAGGTGGTAACTAATAGTAACTTACCTAAGGCTACGTTTGGTTGAACTTAAGGTTTTAAGCGGAATGGAATAGAATGAAATGATTTATAATGTAAAAAAATATAAATTGATGTAATATTAATAAACTGTTGTTTGAAATGGATGGAAGGATTTATTATTTTGTTTGGAATAAGGGTTTATAATATAATATAGTGAAAAGTTGTTTATTATTTTATATTCCATCCTAAACCCTTCAAATCGAAGGTTTCTTATTTTTACTGTTTATAATGGAATTGAATGTAATATAAATTTCTCCTCTTATATCTCATTCCATTCTATTTCATTATAAACCTGCTCTTAAATGATGGAATAATATTATATTCAATTTCATTTCATTAACAAACCCCCAACTAAACATAGCCTAAAGATTATGAAACTCAAAAGGAATGTTTAAAACTAATAGAAAAATTTTTGTTAATTCGTTTTGGTGTTGGGTCTTTGATGGGAAAATCAGTAAGGATTTATTGAAATCCAAACATTAAAAGAATTTCTTGGATTGTTTCGCTCGAATTAGACCTATTCAAATTCAATCATCCAATGCCTCAATTGAATAAGAAGCAATGGAAAACATAATAGTATTGACACTACACACTTATGGATCAAAGATTAGCATGATAAATCAGATTAGAATGCCACAAGAGCGTTTATTCTTAGTAAGTTCAACCCTAGGTCAGAACCAAAGAAGGAGAAACCTCTCAAGTTATTATTTCACACCAAAATAATATGTCATTCCATATTACCTTTTGGTGTGTTTTATATTAACACCCTTAACAACATAAAAACAGGCCAATACTTAGCTAACAAAGGCCCAACTAATTAGTTCTAGCCCAAAAAGAAATCTACTAATTATTAAAGGATAATAGCCCCAGAAGAATGTTAATGGCTCTAAATAACATAAAACACAAACCTCAATTAAGATAAACAACCAAAAACATATTTAACATCTCTTTTATATCAATCCTTATGCATAAAATAGGTTTATCTTTGCTAAATTCCATATCCAATTTGCATGACTTAGCCAAAACTTTTCTTGCTTTATAATTTGTATGATTAAGGCTCCAAGTGAATCTTGCTTCACTTTAGTTTTAGAGAGTGTAATTGGACCAGTTGTTATACTTAATAGAGATTTTATTAATGTCCTAAGTCAATTATCATCATTCCCCCTCTTCTCAAAGAGGATTCATCCTCAAATCATCACCTAAATCAAAAGGAAAAAGAAAAAAAACATTAATGTAGCACTAACACTATAGTTACCTAGTAAATCCAATTTATAAGTGTTTTTGCCAAGGAGTGTTACGACTTAGAATGGTTCATCTCCACGAGGCATAAACTTTAAGTTTGGTTGTTCTAGAAACCTTTTCTTGTACATCTACACTCAAGCATGATCTCCTAGTTTGAAAGTAACATGTTTGTGTCCTATATTGGCTTTAGATATATAATAATCAATTTGCATCTCAATATGTTATCGCACCTTCTCATAAAGTTGTTTCACAACTTTGACTTTCTTTTCTCCATTTATACTGGCAAACTTATAAACAAGTAAAGACATCAAATTTTGGGGTATCAAAGGATTAAATCTATAGACAATCTCAAAAGGAGAATGATTAGTAGCAAAATGCACACTTTTATTATAAACAAATTCGACATGTGACAAATAATCTCATCCTAAGTTTTAATGTTTATTTTAATTATGGCACGCAACAAAGTTGTAAGAGTATGATTTGTTGCCTTAGTTTACCTATTAGTTTGTGAGTGCTAAGTTATGGAAAAGAGAAGTTTTGTACCTATCTTTCCCCACAAAATGCACCAAAAATGACTCAAGAATTTGGCATCCTGATCTAAAACAATACTCCAAAGCATCCCATAAAGGTGTACCAGCTATCGCAAGAAAATTTCAACCATATTCTCTACATCATCTATTTTGTGATATGGTATGAATATGTCTTCTTAGAAAACCTGTCAACAACAAAAATAAAATCTCATCCCTTCCTAATTCTAGGCAATCCTAATATAAGGTCTATAGATAGATCTGCCCACGAATGATTAGGAATAGCTAAAGGGGCGGAAAGACCATGGGGTAACACTTTTGACTTAGCCCTCTTACAAACTTCAAATGCTGACAAACTCTCTCAATATCTTGATTCATGTGTGGCTAAAAGAAACGTTCAACTAGGATATCTAAGGTTTTCTTAATGCCAAAGTGCCTAATCAATCCACCTTCATGAGCTTCTCTCACAAACAACTCTCTTAAAAATCAATTAGGCATACTTAACATAGTATCCCTAAATAAAAGTATCTCATGTCTATAAAACTTCCCAACTGTAGATTTTTCACAAGTCCTAAACACATTACTCGAAACTACACATAAATATTCAATATGCTCATCAAATGATTCACTATACAGAAGAATATCATTAAAATACACCATCATAAATTTATGAATAAATTCGCTAACTCAAATCCTAACAATTTTGCATCAAGTATAGAAAGAAGAGCATACCTATAAGATAATGCGTTTGTACCCACATTTTCCTTACTTTGTTTGTATTTGACGACATAGGGAAAGGACTTAACAAACTCTATCCATCTAACATATCTTTTATTTAGCTTACCTTGTCACTTTAAATGTTTCAAAGGCTTGTGGTTTGTGTGAATGACAAATTCTTTAGGTAAAAGGTAGTGCTTTCACGTCTACAATATTTGCACCAATTTATACATCTCTTTATTGTACATAGGATAATTAATTACTGCACCACTTAATTTCTCACTGAAATAAGCAACCAGATGCTTTTCCTACTTTAGAACACCTCCAATCCCTATATCATAAGCATTATATTCAATTTCAAACATCTTAGCAAAATTAGGTAAAACCAGTAAAGGGGGTGAATTAGGTTTTTCTTTAATAATGGAAAATGTCTCATCTTACTCTTTTTTCCTTTTAAACCTGATGCCCTTCTTCATCACCCAGCCAATGAAGCAATTTTAGTGCTGAAATTTTTTACAAACCTCATGTAAAACTCGCTAAGCGATGAAAATTTTGCAATTTATTTAGTGATTTTAGTGTAGGTCAATCTTTAAATGCCTTGACCTTTTCCTTATCAAATTATATTCCCTTTACATTAATAATATAGCTAAGAAACAATTTAATTGAAGAAAAAAGAAAACTTCTTAGGATTAGCAAATAACGGATCAACACTTAAAACATTCATGTAGAACATGATTCATGTAGAACATGATTCATCCATCTCATAAATGTGCTTGGAGCATCAATAAGTCCAAAAGGCATGATCAACCACTCATATAAACCATGTTTAATTTTAAAGGCAGCCTTCTACTCATCTCCCTCTCGTATGCTAATTTGTTGATATCTACTTTTCAAATCAATTTTAGAAAATATATATGACCCATACAATTCATCTAACATGTCATCTAATCTAGGTATAGGATTTCAATTCTTTACCATGATTTTATTGATAACTCTAAAATCAACACACATTTGCCACAGACCATCCTTGTTAGGAACTAGAAGTACTAGAACTACACAACGACTCCTACTTTCCCTTACATATCCACTAGCTATTAAATTTTCAATTTACCTTTAAAACTCATTCAATCATTTGTCTCCTCAGGATTACTTTGATTGGCTAGTCTACTTGGAATTTGTGCTCTAGGGATGAAATCAATTTAATGCTTTATCTATCTAATAATTTGACAAACCACTTGGTTCACCGAGAAACGTATTAATAAACTCATGCAATAACAAAACAACAACACTTGACAAAGAAGAGTTAAGTTTGTTAGAATTAAAATAGGCCTCTTTGTACATGAGTATAAATATAGGTTGTTATGAATAAGAGGCCTACTTCACACGTCCTATTTTTGCAAACAAACTCTATTTCTTTTCTAATTGATCTTTCTTTTCACTCTTTTCAACTTCTCTTCCTTTTCTCTCTTTATTCTCTCTCCTTTTAACTTCTTCTTTTCTATCTCTCTTTTCTATTTTAAAACTCTCCTTTTATTTTCTCTTGTTTTCTCTCAATTTTTCTCTCCTCTTCGTTTATATCAAGATCTCTTTGAATCTTTAGTTGATCTTCAAAATATTAATATGGTGAAAATGATAAAAGAGCATAAGTTTATCATCCAGTATAAATGAATATCTATTCCTAAACCTGTCAGCTTAACCTTACTATCATACTATCATAGTCTACCTAACAACATATGACTAGCATGTATAAGTACTACATCACAGAAAATTTCATCCTTATACCTCCTAATAGAAAAGGAAATTAATGCCTGCATACCAACCCTTAACTTCCTACAATCATTTAACCATTGAAACTTATATGGCTTAGGATATTGTGTAGTGAGTAAGTTCAATTTCAACACTAACGTAATGCTAGCCACATTTTTACAGTTTTCCCCATCAATAATTAAGCTACATATGTTGTCTTAGATATGACAATGTGTATAGAACATTTTTTCGTTGAGCCTCATACTCCTTCATTTGCATATTCAAGGCATGTCTAACTACAATCATCTCTCTATCAACCATATACTGTTGTCCTTCACTTTCTCTAATTCCTTGAGAATGGACTTCTTCTTTTTTATGCTCAATTTCTAATTCATAGTTACTATCTTCTCTAATGATCATCGTGCACTTATTAGGACATTATCATGTCATAAATCCTCTTTCCAAACATTTAAAGTATTTAATATCTTTATTTCGGATGTTTTAAACCTCTGCTTTGGACTTTTCTATACTACTCTCCACATCTTTAGAATTTGAGTTGTTGTCCTTACTTTTGAAAGCATTTTTTTCTTCTTTTTACTCCAATTTGATTTCCAAGATGAGGAATTCGAATTATCTACAATATGTGAAGAACCCCTTCGTTTAAGTTACCTTTCAACCTTAGTTGTCATGTGAACCATATCCTCCTCCAATTCCACATAATATTGCAACTCAATTATGTTAGTTGTTTCCCTATTCAACCCTTGTAAAAATCTAGCCATGACACTCTTGGTTGTCCTCTATATTGGCTTGTATCAATGCAATCTCCATCTCTTTATGATATTTTTTTAATGATTTGGACCTTTGAGTAAGCCTCTGCAACTTTTGATATAAGTCCATATAGTAATGTGAAGGAATAAATCTTCAGCTGATGACCATTTTCATTTCCTCTCAAGTCACTAGTGGACGTTATTGATATATCAACATTGGTTGATTCTTCCTCATCCACCCCACTAGTTGCTCCTTTAGCAACGACTCCTTTATTCTTGGAGGCCATTGTTATGAATTTGCCAAAGTAGAAAGGAAAGAAAGCCTTACCAAATGCTCTCCCTTATGTATTTACACTTAACATAGTATGCACTAAACTCTCGTGTTTACACCTAATTAGGTTTTTATAATAATAATCTCACCATCTCGGCCTTTTCCTCTCAATTTCCTAAATCTTAGCTCTGGAATATGTTATTAACTTACACAAGGATTCACATTCTTATGAGTTAATCAGGAATTAAAGATTAAAGGGGTATATGATGGAAAAGAATAAGAATTAAGGATAATAACATGCTTTGGAGTGATAACAATCACTTTGGAATAAGTTTTTGTGAATAATTAATAGGAAAGAAGTCAAACCACTCAAAGAAGGCTTAATTCTTAAAACTTGAAAATTTGGATAGAATTGAAACACAAAGTAAAATGTAGATCTTTGAATTTCTAGAAAAGAATTTGTCCAGATTTGTTTCTTTTCTTTTGTTTTTTTATAAAGGATGATTTGTTAGACCCTAATTTTATTAACTTAGGCAGCAACTAGCCATCTCTTATTTTTTCTTTTTTTTTCTAAACAAACTCAATCAAACAATATTAGAGAATAACAAAGAACGATAAAGATAACGATAAAAGATGAAGGATAACGAAGAATTGCAAATCAAGGGAAAGAAGATTTGCACAACAACAAGATCAAGAATGAAAACAAGAATAAGAGCGAAATAAGAACAAGAAAAAAAATGAAGGGCAAGTATATCCAACCTGATTCAAGTGTTATGCTCTAATGCCAAAATTGATTCAAACGTCAAAAGGGATTTATTAAAATCCAAACACCAAAAGAATTACTCGTATCACTTCACTTGAATTAAACATATTCAAACCCAACGACTCAATGCCCCATATGAACAAGAACCAGATGAAAACATAATAGGATTGACGCTACACACTAACGAATCAAAGATTAACGTGATAAGTCATATTAGAACACCATAAGAATGTTTGCTCTTGATAAGTTCAGGCGTAAATCAAAACCAAGGAAGGAGAAAACCTCTCACGTTGATAAACATATCCAGATATTCATGCAATCTTAGCAATCTTATCTGTATAAGATATGATTTTATTTGATTTGTATGT
>JANZXP010000008.1:11754793-11779796 GCA_027576715.1 Erythroxylum flavicans | reverse complement strand
ACCAAAGAGGACAATACTGAGTAAGGTTGGATGCCGCGGTATGTCCCGCAAACACATGCCGCCGACCTAAGGGCGGGATGTGGGGTCCAACAACTATAGTTCAATTTATTTTTTTATTGCACAATCAGTACAATAACTTGTTAAAAGGCAAAGATGAGGATCTAGAAATTATGGAACAATTATAACCATTTGAAGATGGAGGAAGATAGTTAACTCAAGAGTATTAGGATGATATGTTAGAGAAATGTATACCTTTTGATTTGCTAGTTTGGGATTTCTACATCTCTTTAATGATGTAAGCAAGCAAAATACATTATACTACCCATATAATGTTGTTTAAGGTATATGATCTTATCTATATCTCCTCTATTACCTAAATGGTTTGTATCCTTTCTTCCTTGACATTGTTTCTTTTGATGATGAGGTTTTTATGTAAGGTTTGAATGATGTTAGGGCACCTATTTTTAAGTGGATAGTATGTTCATTTACTTATCTTTAGGTGCTTTTGGTCATGCTTATAGAATTGTGTGTATGTATATACATCCAAAAGTGTTTAGATTTAGTTACCATTTTTTCCTAGTTTTGAGTTGTGCCTTTACATCTATGTTAGTGAAAGGAATAGCTAGGAAATCAACCTATAGGTTAGTAATTTTCTTATTGATTATAGATTAAATAATGCAAATTGAAGACGAGTTATTTATAGGAGAACCAAGAGTATTAAAGAAGAAGTTGAAAGTCTCTTTCATTAGCCCTTGTTGAGATTCTACCTTTACATCTATTTAGACCTTGGCCCTTAGCTTTTATAAGGAGTTATTATAATCTCATGCCTTAATATAATTTTTCAACGACCGCCTAAGGCTATGGATGCGATGTCTTTAACTAATACTACATTAAATTCAAATGATAATTATATGGCGTGTTATTATGGTTTAAAAGACTCATTAAGAACTTCATGGAGTGATAATAAGTAAATAACCAAGGAAGGAGAGTTTATGAATTCCTTAAATATCCCGTAAGTTTATTTTTCAATAACGTAAAATTGTTTGTATATATGTTTAATGTTTATCTTATTAATTATTAATTTTCTTTCAGGTTAGAAGATGTGATTTTTTCAAGTGGTACAATGATAAATTTAGTGAGAGGGTTGTTGAAGTAATTTATAAATTAAAGAAAAAAATAGGAATATAGAAGAATGAGGCTCAAAGAGTCATAATTGAATCACATACAACATTGTAAATTGAGGAGTAAATAAAACTAATGAAAGAAGATAGTATTTTGTTAACAAAAGAGAAAATTGAGTTGAAATGTATTTTAATGATTATCATAATAGGATTTTTTGTGCTTATGGGTGTTATAATATAGTTTGTTGTGGGCAAGTGGAACTAAATTATAGTGTTTTGTTTAAAACTTGAATTATGATGAATGAAAAACCCTCATTGGAACTAAATTGTAATATATTGTTTTTTGTCTTTATTGTTTTGTTATTCATAAAGACGCCTTAACGATACCTAATTAATAAACATGACATAAATATCATTGAGA
The DNA here is from genome assembly GCA_027576715.1 of Erythroxylum flavicans. Classification (NCBI taxonomy): domain Eukaryota; kingdom Viridiplantae; phylum Streptophyta; class Magnoliopsida; order Malpighiales; family Erythroxylaceae; genus Erythroxylum; species Erythroxylum flavicans. The sequence goes on along the minus strand of JANZXP010000008.1, from coordinate 11,778,254 downwards.
GTTTGATAATCAAATAATTTCATAAATATCGTTAGATATATGAAGCAATACATCGTAATCAAAACAAGGTTTGATAATCAAAGAATGTTTTATACTTGTATAGACTGCTAAGCAAGTTGAGTTGAGCCTCCATTCTTACATTTTATGGCATTGTGGCCAAAATTGCCACAATTCCTACATTTTTATACTTGACCTTTCTAATCAATTTGTTTGGATTTTTCTTAATAGGCTCATTTACTCCACTCCTTTTACCTATTTTAGGTCTTCCTGGCAAGAAACTTTTGGCTGGTTGGGTTTTCTACTTCCACATCAACAGTAGGCCAAAAAATTGTACCCCTAATAGGTTGTAACACATAGTCATACAAAGTAAGGAATTTGGACTTATTACATCTTTCTTATTTTTCTCCAATTTCTTCATAATCCTCAGTGTAACATTTGACTTTCAAACATTCATAAATTCTCTCCTGTTTGCATGCCTCTTTATCACCATGATTCTAATGATTTCAAATATGTTGACAACTAGCTTACCTCTTGCCGGTAAGATCTACCATTAAAATTACTCATATTATTGTTGAAAACCAAACATTTCGATTTAAAAGATTGGTAGAATCTTGCCCACTTCTCCTTAGGATATTCAAGTAATGCTGATATATATATCCTTGTTTTATTTTATCAAATCTTTTTAGTTGCTCATTAAAATCTTAGACATAAGTTGACCATGCATAATTCCTAAACTACTTCTGCAATTCCTTTCCTTTTCAATTCATATGATAACTATGTGTCTAGCACACATGCTATGAGTGACATATGATAATGTCTCTTTCACAGCCCTAATCAATTCCTATAATAACAGAAAAGCTTAAGTTAACTTAAAATTTATATAATAATAAACTATAAATATATAATGAATAAAATACCTTTTGCATATATGATATAATTGTAAGTTCTTCACCACTATCTAATTCCAAGTTAGAAGCCAACAAATTCATAAACTATGTCTAAGAATCAATATGCTCTACTTCCACAACAACCCAAACCAATGGATACATCCTTCCATCACCATCCCTCCCAACTATACTCAATAGTTCGCCTTAGAATTATATCTTTAGAAAGTAGCCATTAATACCAAAAATTAGCCTCAAATGCCTCCACCCGGATTTCATGGAATCAAAGCAAATGTAAAATCTTTTGAACTAAACAAAAGAGAAAGAAATATGAATATATGAGTAAATATAGTTATCGATGATATGCATAAATATAATTTTGTATACCTGTAACATACAAGTTTCTTCATTCCTTGCTAGATGTAACTTTACTGTTGATTTTGAATTACTAATTCTCAACTTATATACATATCCTTGTAGCTTGGCATATTCATTCACATAATCAGTTGCCCTCTCTTTTTCTCAATCTCCTTTTTATTGCTCGACACATACTTGACTTAACAAATATATTAAGTTTTTCTCTGCATTCTTCAACCATCTTTGTTGTTGAGCTACTAGGCTTCTTAAGTATTCTTTTCTTAAAATGTCTTATAATGAACTTAAATGAACCAATTTAGGTTTGTCAGTAGTAAAACAACAATGCTTAGGATTATATCTCTTCACTTTGAAGCACCGTTCTGGTCACAGCCAACATACAACCCTCATAAGTATTGCTCGATACATCTAACTATAATCTTATGAATTTCACTTTTTTAAAACTTGACATTGTATCATGTTCGTACTGTATAATCCACAACATAATCTTTAAATTTTTTAATTGATTCAAACTCTATCCCTAATCTCCAATGTGCTACCACATCAAATGGATTATGCCTAATATTAGTACTAGATCTCTATAATGGTTCACCAGACTCTTCTTCGCTTGGATATTCATCACTGTAAATAAAACTATTACAAGCAGTTGAGTCAATTTCAACTAGTGAGTTTTAATCAGAAATGTCAACTTGTATAAAACCCTCATCCTGGTCTCTATCATAATTATCCAGCTCTTCATTAAATCCTGCATTAACTCCTACACTAACTCAACTAACTTCTTTACTAGCTTCCTCAACATAGCCTACTCTAATAACACAACTTCCCTCTTCACCCTCACTATCTCAATCTTCTCGTCCAGTTATAAGTAACATCTCAGGTGAAAGGATTAGGGTGTCTAATAAATGATTTACATAAATATCAATCATTTAGTAGATTTTATAAGGTTTATGAGCCTTGGAAAACTTTGATTTGATCCAATCAATCTCAATGGCTTATTAAATTTAAAATTGGTACATTGTAATAGGCCTTGTACACTTAAAGGTATCCTAACTCCTTTCCTATTCCATATATTTAGCTATAACTAACATAATTAAGGTTTATTTTATTTAAAAAAACACTTGTTTTTCTTGTCAACATATTTCAACTCTAGTTCTATTATGAACTTTCCACCATAAAACAACCATATAATACCAAATTGGGTCATCACACACCTATTTACAAGTAAGGAGAAAGAATTATAGCCTAACCAAAAGGAAAATGCACTTGAATATAGCTAAATCATTAACACCATAGATTAAACTTAAAAGAAAGTAAATTAATTATCGGTTATCAACTTTTTCTAATTCATGAATCCAAAATTACACCCAAACATAAAAATTTTAAGTTGTATACAAATGCACTAATTAAGTTCATATTGAATGGTTAATAAACTTCTCATTATTGTTTATAGGTAAAAAAATCATAATTAAACCTCTTATTGTAGAGATATTAGACAAAATACTCATAACAAAACCTCTTATCAAAGATTGAATTTATGAGATAGATAGGTTCAATTCATGCATGTATATGACAAATGACAGACCCTATACACTTCAAAAAATGCCACCATTATCAAGGTGTCATGCTCATGTGTGGGGGGAAAGCAATATTTTAACCTAGTTTTACTGTTGAAAATGGTTATGTGAATTTTTTGTTATGTAATTGGCATGTATGAACAACCGATTTAATTAATCAATTACTTCAGGTATTCAAATATTCTACACACATTACGATGGTGTTATTAATAAAATTTTACATACTAAAGTTACAAAGTTTAAGTTGTTGATATATTATCGATGTACAATTAATTCTTGTATACACATCAAACGAATTGTTTACATATTTTAATTCCTACAAACTAAAGGATTTGTAACTTAAATTGCAAATTTATAATTAACTGAAATAACAAAGAACAATAAGTTGTTTTGGTTTCAATGGCTAACATCTAAAACCACCTCTCCACCTTTTCAAGTTCCATAATAATATCCAACAACTTTGGTTTCTCTTGAAAGGGGATTTTCATCAATCAACTAAAGGAAAAGAATACTTATCTTGTAGTTAAGGGATAAGATTTCTTAAGTTGTTCCACCTCTAAATTATACTACTTCTTAGGGCAAATATTCCCTCTTATTCATATAAAAAGGAGAAGAATAATTAACTCACTTAGAAGAGTCCTAACAAAGCATTAATGAACTAAGTCTAAAACAAGTAACAAATGGAGGTATGGTTTGAATAGATGAAGATCAACACCACAAAAATATTAAAGAGAGAGTAACATATTGATTTCTCTCTGCGTTATGGAATCTTGAATCTTATGAAATTACTATCAGATATCCAATATGCAACAGAATATTGAATGTAATACAGTCATAATTAACTATGTAAATTAATGATCAATACATTCACTACCAATAAGAAATCATAGCGATTAAATCATCAAATAGCGGACCACAATATACAACTTAATAAGCATTTCAGGCTTAGGTTCAAAATAGGGGATACAATATACAATAAACATAAAAAAAAAACTAGACAAAAGAATCATCAAATTAATAAGGAATAAAGGACCAAAACATATAATAAACATAAACTAAAAGCCATCCAAAAGAATGGACTTACTATGATGTATTTCCCTATGTTGTTTCCCAAAAATCCAATAGAGGTGTGTGGGAGGCAACAGAAATGTGTTGTTATGATTGAGCCTACTGCTGCTATGATTGAATTTGCAAAAGAGCATGCAAGATTTATGCAAACATTTGAACAAAGTGGGAGTTTGGGATTTTGGGTGATTTGTGTTAAGGTTAGGGAACGAAACAGTGAGTTTTGAAAACTTGTGACCCATTTTTATTTTGATTACAAAAAGTGACATCAACAAGTGTTGGGTTCCTCTATTGATCATAAAATAAAAAAAAGTCACGTCCTACATGATGTAGCATTTAACTAATGGAGTGTAACCCTATTGAATTTTACGTTCTCATATATTTTGTTTTGAATGTTTTGTAAACATAATGATTCAAATTAAATGCCCCAAAATATTGTGGTCTAACTTGTATTCTAATGTAAATGTTAGGGTTTAAAATACACTTTTGGCCAACATAAATACTATATTAGGTCAGTATAATTAGGCATCAAATGATTTTCCCTTGGAACTTATTTTCGTAAGTAGTTACTATTATTGACTTATTTTTTTGACAACAAGAGTATTATGCTTTTATCTCTTCGAATAAATCAGCTAGAGTTGTTTAAAAACTCATAGAAGCAGACATATGGATTTCTATATATTTATTGCATATAATGAGTATAATCTATGCACATGCATAAGAAGAAAAGGTAATCAATGATAGGTATATCTTCTTTAAAATCATGTGGATTAAATCCCTAGTCTCTATCTTGGAAAATTTTAAATCAAATCGAAAGTTAAACTCGTAAAAAATGATTAAGGTTTAAAAAGTTTAACTAATATTAAACCGTCATAAAACTAGTGATTGAATAAAATTAAAGAATGTGAAATAATGATTAAAAGAAATTGTCTTTATTCATCGAAAAATTTGAAATTTAATTAAAAAAGGAGACTTTTAAAATGAATAGGTTCATAAATCTGATTAGTTTATGAAAATCAAACGATTAATTACGAAATTGATATTTGTTAACAAGAAAAGTTATTAAAGTAAATCAAACAGAAAATTTAAAAATCGAATCGACAAATTGATCGGTTTCGATTTTTTAATCATTAATTTTATATAACACATTTTTTTAATCATTAATTTTACCCCATATCTAATTTTAAGTTGTATCTCCATTTTCTTATTATACATATAATTGATTGTTATAAACACTTATACATTATATTATATTTATTTAACTAAAATTGGTAGTTTAATTCATCATAATATATATTAAATATATTTTCTCTAATATTTTTCTTCCATTCTTTCTTTTCCATATCATTTAAATTTACACATTTTCAACCCAAGATGAGAATATTGCATATAGATAACCATATTAGTGAGTAAATACTTCACCTTCAGACTTTATGAAGGCTATTAGTGAGTAAATACTTCACCTTTAGACCTTATGAAGGTTCCTAGAAAATAGACACTACAATTAAGAACCAAAGAGGTAACAAAACCAGAAAAATTAGCACGAAGAGTTCTCTATGTATTAACAAGCATCAAACCAAGGCTCAAGGTCTTGTGCCCCATCAAAAGAAAAAAGTTTTATCAATGAATTAGCTATCTTTTCTTTTATTTCCGTAGGTATGCGAGCCCCATAGGAAATCAACTAACTAAATTTGGTTGTTCTTCTCTTCCTTTCTTCCATGTCGATTCTCTCAAGAAGTATTAACTACTTGCATTTACGCTCTTGCTTTAATTTTCGAGCTAATTAATTAATCGCATTGATTATCAAAATTAAAGATTCCAACGTTATAGTGTTCGGGGATTGTAAGCAAAGAGCTAAAAAAAAAAAATCACAGGGTGGAAATGGAGAATAAGAACAATGAGATGACATGCTTATGCTCTTGTGGAGTTGAATGTGATTGGATGAATTGATTGCTTAGAATTAACGAAGGTGATGGGATCTTTGACACAAATGATATCAGCAGCAGAAAAGAAAAGTTATGCTAAATCATGATGAAGAATAACCTGCTCAATTTTATTTTTCTTTTGTCATTATCATTCGCAATCATGGCCTAGGACCAAACACACATGCTTATAAATATTTGCACTAATAATGAAGTGATGCGGGTCCATTCTATATCGCGTTTTTTCTTTAATACGTAATATACAAATTGAAAACGAAATATCAAACGTCTACGAATTACGCTTACGGTACGTATACAAGTATAATATGATTCAAAATGTTCCTTTCTTCTTGCTTGGGTTACTGTTTTGTCCGTTAATCACAAATTGATAACTATAATTAACTTCCAATGTTGTGTTGGGCATTAAAAAGTAAGTGAGACAAACATATAAAGAACGACAATAATGTAACATCAAAAATTCCTCACACATCTCCTTTCATACTTGAGTATATGCTACCAAATGATTGTCTTGATCAAATCGGTGACATAAATGATTAATTAATATGGTTTAAGGAATAGGTTGGATTGGACCCGCTTGTAGCGTTTCAAGCCCGTAAGTGTATACTCTTATGTATACTTCTCATCCTCAAAAAGCTGAATGGGCCTTGTTATGGTTAGATTGGAGTCAGAACTTACGTTTGCTTTTTTCTTCGAGTGGCCCAAGTCATGCGACCCAACGGAGTTCACAGTCCTTGAAATAAGGACAACAGCCCCTGTTCTTCTGATTCAACTTGGACCATAATGGGTTTAGGGTTTTGGTGATTTCATGTTTCAATCCTGTCCACTTCCTCCTACTCGCTCTCTTTCATTCATATTCAAGAGTGTTCCATAAAATTCTGGGACCAAAACGATTATTGCCTCAAGTTCGCTCCTCTTTTTGCTTCTGTTTATTGCCTATTTCCCCTTTTTGGGGATATTTCATTTCTGATTTCTTTTGTATGGGCTGCTGCTGCTGCTGCTATTATTAAGTTTAAGAGAATTGGGTATTTGCATTTTGATTTGGTAGCTTCTTGATGGCAAGAGGCCAAACTGTATCTCTGTTTCGGATTTATGCGTCAAGAAACAACGTTTCTAGAGCTAAGATTTCGCTGCCAACTCGAATTTTCATTTCTTTGAGCCAATCTAACAACAGGGTATTGGAGAATAATCGTTGCTGTTCCATTTTTGTTGTCCCTTACCGTCAATTCTCAACCAATTTTCTTGACCTCTTTACTCGTCGATTTGACCCAAAAAACCCAAATGAAGTTAGGATTTCTAAGTCTGTCGATAAGAGACCTTCTTCATCGGCCCAAGATGATGAGGGAAGCAGTTTTGGTATAGCTGATGCTAATAAAGATAGTGGTGATAGTATTAGTACTGTGGACTTTGTAGAAAGTGTCAAATTTGAGGGCGTTCTTGAGAATAGAGCTGAAGTTGGGATTTGTAATGTCAATGAAGGTAGTGTAACTCATTCAATGAAAGTTGAAGGTGAAGAGGAACGCAGTAATAAGGATGTGTGTGACAAGAAAAATGTGGGGAAAGTGAATGTGGCATTTCGTGATCCTATTGAGTTGTATCAAGAACTTCGTAATGCTCAAAAGAATGATAAGCTGAGGCGATCAGATTGGGAGACTTTACAAGAAATATTCTCAGTTTTTGCAAAATCAGGGTGGGCTGCCAACCAGGCTCTTGCAATCTATATTGGAATGTCATTCTTCCCTACTGCTGTTAGCAAGTTTCGTGAATTCTTCTTCAAGAGATGTTCTGCTGAGCTTGCAATCCACATTGTTACGCTTGGCCCATGCGATGAAGCTGTTAAATTTATGTTTCCTATATTCGTTGAGTATTGTATAGAAGAATTCCCTCATGAGATTAAGAGGTTTCGGAGTATGATTGAGTCCGCAGATCTCACAAAACCACACACATGGTTTCCTTTTGCACGGGCAATGAAACGTAAGATTATTTACCATTGTGGTCCAACAAACAGCGGAAAAACTTATAATGCCTTGCAATGTTTTATGGAAGCAAAGCAGGGCATTTATTGTAGTCCACTTAGGCTATTGGCTATGGAAGTTTTTGACAAGGTCAATGCTCTTGGTGTTTACTGTAGTCTTCTTACAGGTCAAGAAAAGAAGCGAGTCCCTTTCTCAAACCATGTTGCTTGCACTGTTGAAATGGTGTCAACAGATGAATTGTATGATGTAGCTGTTATCGATGAGATCCAGATGATGGCAGATCCATATAGAGGTTATGCATGGACAAGAGCATTACTTGGCTTGAAGGCTGATGAAATTCATTTATGTGGTGATCCTAGTGTTCTGAATGTTGTTAGAAAGATCTGTTCAGAAACAGGGGATGAATTGTATGAACAGAATTATGATAGATTCAAGCCCCTAGTGGTTGAAGCCAAAACCCTGTTGGGAGATCTTCGTAATGTTCGATCTGGGGACTGTGTAGTTGCATTTTCAAGAAGAGAGATCTTTGAGGTTAAATTGACAATTGAGAAATACACAAAACATCGTTGTTGTGTCATTTATGGTGCCTTACCTCCAGAGACTCGTAGGCAGCAAGCTAGCTTATTTAATGATCCAGATAATGAGTTTGATGTGTTGGTTGCAAGTGATGCTGTAGGTATGGGGTTAAATCTGAATATCAAAAGGGTTGTTTTCAATAGTCTCACTAAGTATAACGGTGACAAGAATGTTCCAGTTTCGGCATCGCAAGTAAAGCAGATTGCTGGAAGAGCTGGTAGGAGAGGTAGCCGGTATCCAGAAGGATTGACAACTACCTTGCATTTAGATGATCTGGGTTACCTGATTGACTGCTTAAAGCAGCCTTTTGATGAAGTTAAAAAAGCAGGTCTCTTTCCTTTCTTTGAGCAGGTTGAACTATTTGCCGGAAAACTTCCTAATGTTACTTTCTCCCAGCTGCTTGAAAAATTTAGCGAAAATTGCCGTCTCGATGGTTCATACTTCTTGTGTAAACATGATCACATAAAGAAGATTGCAAACATGTTGGAGAAGGTTCAGGGACTATCCTTGGAAGATCGTTTCTACTTTTGTTTCGCTCCAGTTAATATCAGGGACCCAAAAGCTATGCACCATCTTCTTAGGTTTGCTTCAGTTTATAGTCAAAAGATCCCTGTTAACGTAGCGATGGGCATACCAAAGGGATCTGCTCGAAATGATGAAGAGCTCCTAGATCTTGAGTGTAAGCATCAAGTCTTGTCTGCATATCTGTGGTTGTCAAATCAATTCAAAGAGGGAAGTTTTCCCTATGCAAAGAAAGTCGAGGGTATGGCAACGAACATTGCTGAACTATTGGGTCAATCTCTTCTTAACGCTTGTTGGAAGCCTGCATCAAGGCAGACAGGGAAAATTGGGCCTCAGCAAAAGGAAAACGCACACAGTAGGCCGAAGGAGCAGCAGAAAGTTGGTTACAATAGGTCTAGGTCACTCATCAAAGCACATATGAGGTAAGTAATTGTAGTTTAGCTCATTGGATGGTTTTTTTGCATGTTCCAAACTATAGTGATTATTGGTCAGTCTCTTTTGGGTCTATTTTTGCTTGTTAGTCTATTTTAATTTTTAGGCTTTATGTATGTGTCATACGAAGTTGTCAATAGAAAATAGCTTTCCAGTAGTTTTAGCTTTATGTATGTGTAAGCAAAACTAAATGAGTTATCAAAAGATAACTCCTTGATTTAATTGGCAAGATATACTGTTTTGGAAATAGAAGCAAAAAACAAAAGCAAAATTTGGCATCCATTTGAAAAGAAAAGAAGTATTACATGAAGTTTGAATGGTAAATTTATATCAACTGTGCATGTAGGTAAATTGGTCAGGGCAAGAGAAATGCTCATCGTGTTTTACCATAAGTGAAATTAAATATTTGACCGGGAAACTAGATAACCTTAGGAATTTTTCTTGGATAACCTGACAGCAAATCTGAGATAGTGGTCAGTTCCTGATGGCAGTGCAATTTGTATTTGATATGTGGATGGAAACAGGTTCCTCTGTTCTGTGGAGGAAGTTGGGTAGAATGGAAATCAAAAGCAATAACTACTTTATTTGACATACGTACTATTTTTGTGTGTTCATCTGTAAGATATTTATAAACACCAACTGATTTCTTCTCTTCCTACCAGGAAAACACAAGAGGAGGATTCTAAGGAGGTAGCCGCATAGTGAGTCTTACAGGTACTTGCAGCTGCTAGTACATTGACTTTTTTCCCAAACATTCCGGTCTCAATTTGGATTGTTGAGACTGGTTTGTTTCCAAATGCAATAGTTGTTTATCATTGGAATCTACCAATAGGTTCTTAATGCGACTTCTGACCATCTTCATTTTATGGAGTGGATGTTTAGCTTTCAGATGATTCATAATTGTATCTATTGGGAGGTATCCTCAATTGTAATTTACCATAATCTGTTGCATACGTTATTGTGATTGCATATGCTCCAAATTGATGTGCTTGCCAGTTGTACTGAAACTTTCATATATTGCATGCTTTACATATGTATGATGCATGATCTAGCGTCCAACTCGTACTTGCAGGTATAGCTTTGGATAGATGGCAATGTTAAAGATCTGAAGCGACAGTAAATTGTGCTTCTAGGTCACAAGTTCCCTCTGCAGCTGATGGATGAAATGTCTTGAAAGCATTAGAATATCAACCCCCTTAGCAAAGGTGAGTTTTCTTATGGTCAGGCGACAACAAAAACGTTTGAGTGGAATTAGTGCACGATTGAATGATTAGCTGAGCTGGTGAATCATCTTATGCTCAAGTAACAGCAAACAAATTGTGCAGAACCACATCATCATTGAGTGAGTAAGCTGGTCATATTACCTAAGAGTGCTGACTGCCAGGAATTAAGAGTTGATTACTTGTTTTGAATTGGAAGCCTTGCGGTGGAAGCCAGAAAGCTTGGGGGTATGTGTGGTCGCTGTAGGAGGAATGGAAGTTCCCAATAGGTATCCAGACCAACACCTATAATTAGTAGAAAAGAAATGACTGTATACTTGTTGCCGGAAGTTCAACCGTTCTTCAACATGAAATGTGCAATACGGGAAGCTCCTTCTTCACAACTGTGAATCCCTAGTCTTTTGTTTCAGGAAAAAATGAATAGTGGACGCTGCAGTTCTCTGTTGGGTAATAGAACCTATAGCCTTGTTGCCCACTGCCCTCAATGGCATCGCCATCGCCATCGCCATCACGATCTTCGACTTTTAGCTGTCTCGCTTGGCTTCGCGGCTTAGATAGGTAACGGAAAGAGATCACTGCTTTAGTCTCTTGTCATGTTTCTAAGATTTTCCGTGGCCTTTGAATCAGCTTCCCTGTATTCGTTAATCACATATGCTTCTTCCGAAACAATTAAACCATCAAATCTAACTCCAATATTTGGTAGTTCAATTCCAACTCTGTTCATGGGCACATGTACCACAGTGGATCATTTTATATACAATAACTGGGAAACATGGTTACTGAAAGGTATCTTAAAAACGGATTGCATGTGCATATTTGTACTTAATATGTGGGAAGTTGAGAACTGAAACTTGAGGAGACAAAAAGTATAATAATAGAAAGTGGGAATATATCGTATAATAGAAAGTGGGAATATATCGTACTAACTTTCAACACTCTCCTGCAGAAACTTTTGTCATACAAAACATGGCCCCATGAGATTTTTTTTTTATCTGGCAGATTAGCCAGGGGAAATGGTATTGGACAAAAAGGATAAGAAAAAGAATATCTAAAACTCAGCCTTCAATTATGTTCAGGAAGTCCACATAATAGTCCTCTTTGATATCATGTGTAAGTGTAATCAAATTCAAGTGGTACTGCCACAAATATTTCGATCCCTGTGTAAAAAAAATTCTTATTTAATTGAAACTCTTTACTTTTTATTTAAACTTGAAGGACGTCACACTCTATTTACATTATATAAAGTACTAGAAACGGAATAAAGTAATCTAGGAATCTGATATATTATTATTATTATTTATTTATTTAAAGAAACAAATCAAGTTAATGTTAACAAATTAATACCTAATCCTAACTATTTGATTTTGAAAATCAATTTTGATAATACCTTACAAATTTTCGCATTCCCCCTCAAACTAAGTTACAAATACTGACTAGACCTAATTTGGAATTGAGATCTTCAAATATTTTCTTAGGCAAGACCTTAGTTAACATGCTTGCAATTTATTTATTTGTTCGGGATGTATAACAATGATATTTTAATGTTTTAAGTATCAAATTAAGTATAAAATAAATAAGAAAAATGGTTTAAAGTTTAAAGGTTTAACAAGTACTAAATTGTTATAAAATAGGTATATAATAAATAAAAAGTAGAAACCATAATTAAGAATCAATTAAAAAAATATAAAATACTTTATTAGAGTAAAGAAAACATAATACCTATTAATATAAAATCACCTAATAATAAATATGATAATTCTAAATAAAATTAATTCTAACATAAAAATTTTAGTCAACTAATATACATGTCTATTTTCAAACCAACGGACATAAACTATTACTTCTTTACATAATAGGATATTGTGTAATATATTGGAAATGTTAAGTTAAAAGAATGCCTTCTTTTGACAAAGTTTCATGCTTTCCTTTTAGGGGATGAGATCATCTGTATCAAATGCCCTGGCACAAATGATCTAGTACAGACGATTTCATCTGCCCTTTCAGACGTATCTTTTTCTTACACATTTACTATAGTTGTTCATCGTGCTTAATGATGTCACTGTACAAGTGTTTACTGGCTTTATGTTTTGATAATGATGATGGTGATGGTGGTGGATATGGATGTGAGGAGTTGGGTGCTTTGTTAGAGTCTTCTAGAGGTTTTGGGATTACATTTGTTGATTCTAGAGGAAGCTCATCATAATGTTGACAAGATAAGTTGGAAGAAGAAGAAAGGGAAGAACAAGAAGAAGAAGAAAAAGAAGAAGAGGTTCTAGGAGAGAGAAAGGCAATGCTAACTTTTTAATGTTCCTTTACTATCTTCTGCAAGCACCTCGTGTGCTCCTTGATCCTCAGCTAAATCAATATTATGTATTTCATACCATACCGGTCAAAAAATGATACGAAATTAGGTATATAAATATTGGTCGTTAGTAGCGATTGGTACCAGCAATTTTTGGTAATACCGGCTGGTGTTTAAAATCCCAGCCAAATACCAATTGGTACTGTAAATTTGAAATTTTTGGAGGACTATTTTGCCAAAAAAAATCATAAACTCCACCCTGACGCTGCCACTCTCTCTCTTGGTTCTCCTCTCTAGCGACTCCCTTCTCCGGCAACTCTCCACCATCTCTCCACTTGAAGAAATGAAAGTATGAACTGAAAATTGAGAATAAATGAAGTGTATTGATTTCTTGGTGAATTGTTCTTTACAATATACATGTATTTATACACAAGTGTAGATAATGTGAATCAATTTATAATTGATCCAATCTAAACAAAATAATCAAATATTATCTAAACTAATGATATGATAAGATAAGTATATCAAGATATAGTTACAATTGAAAAATGAAGATAAGAAGATAAGTGTATCTAAGATAATTTCAAATGAGAAGATGATATATACCCGTCGTAAGCTAATGTTTGGAAGAACATTGAGCTTGAGACGAAATTGCAAGAAAGAAGTAGAACCCAATGGTTTTGTGAGAATGTCAGCAAGTTAATGAGAACTGGATATATGATTGATGAACAGAAATTTCTTTGCAACCAAATCACGAACAAAGTGGATATCAATCTCAATATGCTTGGTACGAGCATGAGAGATAGGATCTGCAACAAGGAAGGTAGCACCGATATTGTCACAGTACAAAAGTGGTTTAACATTAGAGAGTCCAAGTTCACCAAGTAGAGAATGAATCCAACATAATTCAACAGCAACTAGTGCAATACTCTTGTATTCTGTTTCAGTACTAGATCTGACCACAGTAGGTTGTTTCTTGGAACTCCAAGAAATTGAGGAACCAAAGAAGATACAATAACCAGATGTAGATCTGCGATTGTTAGGACACCCAGCCAAATCAGTATCACAGTAAACAGTGATGGTTTGGTAAGGTGTAAGCCATGGGATGGGGTGGAGTAAAGATACAAAATAATGTGTTTTATTGCAGTCCAATGAACATCAGTAGGACCATGTAATAACAACAAATTGGATATCAGGTTTGGTTAAGCAAAGATATTGTAATGCTCCAACAGTACTATGGTATTCAGTAGGATTGGAAAGAGGAAGACCATGATTTTTGGAAAGTGGAAGCGAGGGGTTTATAGGTATGGAGACAAATTTGGAGGAGTCGAGGTGTGTGCAGTGAAGAAGATCACGGGTGTATTTAGAATGTGTGAGAAGAATACCAGTGGGCATGAAAATCGCTTCAATTATAAGGAAGTAGTGTAGAGGGCCTAAATGTTTTATGGTGAAGGAAGAGTGAAGAGCATAAATGATGGTATGAATAAATTGTTGTGAAGAACTAGTGACCAAGATATCATCCATATAAACAAGGAGAAAGGTGGTGTAATTTGGTGTAGAGTGAATAAAAAGAGACTTATCAGCCTTAGATGAAGTGAAACCAAGCTCAATAAGTTTATGACTTAAGTGGTTAAACTAAGTTCGAGGAGCTTGCTTAAAACCATAAAGGGCTTTGTGTTAATGACACATATAATCAGGATGATAAGGATCGAAAAAACTAGGTGGTTGTCGAATAAAAACAGGTTCTTGTAAAGTGTCATGAAGGAAAACATTATTGACATCAAGTTGACGAATAGGCCAGTTTTTAGCTAAGTTGAGTGTAAGAGCAAGACATATGGTGGTTGGTTTGACAACATGACTAAATGTGTCAGTGCAATCAAGCCCAGGTAATTGATGATAGCCTTTGGAGACTAGTTGGGCTTTATAGCGATCTAGGGAACCATCAGGATGAAGCTTTGGACGGAAGACCCACTTACAACCAACAATATTTGCACCTGGAGCAGGAGGAGGAATAAGGGACCAAGGCTTATTGTGATAGAGAGCTTTGAACTCATCAAGCATGGTTTGTCATTGGTGAGGAAATTTGTTTGCTTGAGTAAAGGATGTAGGGTCGGGATCAAGAGATGGAGGAATAGTGAATATGGTCAGGAAAGGATTTTAAAGGTCTAGTATGATCCGAGTGCGAGTGACCATTGGATGAGAAGAGGAAGATGATGGTGGAGGAACAGAGGAAATAGGTAGGGAAGAAGGTACAAAAGGCATGGGTGAGGAAGAAGTAGTTAGGACTGGAGAAGGGGAAGAGATAGGTAATGTAGGAGGGGTAGATAAGAGTGGAAGTTGTAATGGTAAAGATAGTAAAATGGGAGAAGAGGAAGAGGAGGATAGTGGGAATTTAAAAAACTGATTTTCAAGAAATCTAACATAGAGGGAAATGTAGATTTTATTGTGGAGGGATCAAAACATTAATATCCTTTATAATTAGGGACATATCCGAGGAATACATATGAAATACATTTTGGTGTACGTTTATCAGGATGAGCGTGAGCAAGAAAAGGATAACATGTACAACCAAATACTCGAAGATGTGTAAGATTAGGAGATGAATTGAACAACAGTTCGTGGGGAGATTTAAAGTGTAAGGTGGATGATGGTAAAAGGTTGATGAGATAAACAATAGTTGAAAAGGCTTCATACCAGATTCGCTTAGGGAGAAACTTGTTAATAAGAAGAGTGATTCTTGTTTTAGTTATGTGACGAATTTTACGTTCAGCAACACCATTTTATTATGGTGTATGGGGACAAGAGATATGAAAGAAAATGTTGTGAGTGGTGAGAACGGTAGCAAATGATCCTTTATTGAGTTCAAAAGCTCTATCACATTGAAACATTTTGATTCTTGTAAAAAATAAGTTCTCAACAGTGTTTTTGAAATATTGAAATTTTTGCAATTATTGAGATTTGTGATCCAGTTGAAAACTCTAGGTATAACGATTAAAAAATTATAAAATATCGTGAACCAGAGAGAGATAAAAAGGATGATGGTCCCCAAATCTCACAATGAATTAATTGAAGTAGTGTAGTACATACTTTGGTGGATGTAGGAAAAGGAAGACGACAACTTTTTCTTTGAAGACGGGAATTACAATATAGAGGAGTACGAGACACTAAAATTGATGTAAATAATTTTGAAAAATTTTGAGAACATGGATGACCGAGATGTTGATGCCAAAGAAGTGAAGAGACACGTTATGCAACAAAGCCACTGAATTTGTGAAGTGGACAAGTACCTTGAGAGTATAGAGTTTATTATGGATGTTTCCAGCGAGAACTGGAATTTTGGTTTAAAGATCCTTCACAACATAACTAGAGGGATTAAATTTAATTAAACATAAATTGTCTTTAACAAATTGAGCAACAAAAAGTAAATTTGTAGTAACTTGAAACACAACAAGAATATTATTTAGGTGTAATGGTCAAAGATTGTTATGGAAAGATAAGGAACCTTTAGAAGTAATGGGAAGAGTATTACCGTTACCGACAACAACTTGATCAGTATCGTGATAAGGTTGAATGGAGTCAATAATAGTGTGGTTGGGTGTCATATGTGAGGAAGCATCAGTATCTAGAAGCCATTCAGTAATTTCACTAGGTGAAGAAGTAGAAGAATTTGGAGTAATTTGTAGGGCAGAGAAAGCAGGTTGAATTTATAAGGGGATAGGGGAAGTATTTGAAAAATTGTTTCAGGATTGCATGTAACGAAAATGACAAGTTGTAGCCATGTGACAAAATTTTTTACAATTTTGAGATTTTAGGGGTCGGGAATTTTGTTTGGGCCAGAAGGTGGAATAAGTGGCTGAGGATTGGAATTGAGTTGGGCTATAAGGGCCGGGCTGGTCTAGTAGTGATAAGATAAGTATAGCAAGATATAATTACAATTAAAAATGAAGATAAGAAGATAAGTGTATCTAAGCTAATTTCAAATGAGAAGACGATCTGTTATCACCACCATCATCTCTTCCTCTGATTCTGCTTCTCCATCGCTATCGTTGTTCCATCTCCATATTACCATTGATGCTTGTCACAGGTAAAGCAAACAAGGTTAAGCATTTGTGACATATAGAAGAAGAAGAAGAGCATTTGTGACATGTAGTTAGAGCGAAAGTCAGTAGATTGAGAGACATGCAGAAGAGGAAGAACCGAAGAAGAGCATTAGAATTAAGCATGAGCTACAAAACAAGATTTTAAGTGTTTAAAATGTGGAGAGGCTTGAGCAATGTGGCATTTTTATATCCTTTAAAATTTTTAAATTTTTAGTGTTTTAAATATAGTGTATGATGATAACTTTAGTTTTATAGGTTTATATATATGGATTTGTTTTCATTTTAAATATATTTTATAGATTTTATAAAATTGAAAATAAATTAAATATTGTAAATTTTAAATTATTGAATAAAATTTAATATATTATTAATCAATTTATTTATAAAATATAATTAAGAAGACAAAAATTATTTATCTTTTTAAATTATGATTAAAATTATGATAATGTTATTTTTACTGTCAAAATCAAGAATTATTATAATAAACTTTTAATGGTGTTTGTATTATTTTTAATTCAATTGTAATTAAGAACATATTTTAATTTATATGATTTAAATTCTTATATTTAGTATCTATTTGATTATATTAATGATATAAATTTCCTATAAATTTTTTCTTTAAGTAAAAAAATGTGATTATTTATATGTAGAATATGAGAAAATAATATTAAGAAAAATAAAAAATTGTTATTATTTTAAAATTCTATTATTATGATTTTTTGAGATAAGATTGGTGTAAATTTATAAATCATATAGCATAATATATTAAAAGACTATTTTGTAATTTTTAAAAACTTCAGGGACTATTTTATAAATTTAAAAATTATTCAAAACGGTGTTCAGCATTAACCAGTACTAGTACAGTACTGTACTAGAATCAGATCCAATATCAATACCGATATTGTTCTCATATCATTGAGCTTAATTGCTTTTTGAACCTATAGCAACTTAGAATAAAATCCAATGTTTGACGTTCATATACGTAATGGGAGGTCATGTAGAGCATATGAATTAGGGGCTAAGTATGTCTTAGTAATAATTCAATAGTTATTTGTCCATGTTAGTTAATATTTCCTACATCAAATTGTTCATACAATTGTTTCTGAACTTCCATTTACATACTTAGAGCCTTTGTAGCTTGTATTATATGCTATGAAAGAAAATGTGTGTGCTTGAGGGTGAGGGTGAGCTTGAGTTAGTGCTATAAAAGGTATATGACTAGAAATTGTATTGTATTTTATTATTTGCTCAGATACACGTTTATACATTTGTTGGATTAATATTGACCATATACTTGTTAGGAAGGGCATAATACAATAGAGGGTTAAGATTTATTCTGTTACAACAAGTTGTACTGTCTAGCTAACACTAAAGTGTTTGTTATGTCCTTATGTCCTAATGCAAAACTTCATAGTTTCCCTCTTGCGTTGTTCTTGTTTGATTCTTCTTCGTTAACATCTCCCACTTAAATTGAACTTAGGGATTCAAATGAGATTCAGTTTGGTGGTCAGAAATAGAAATTTCGTCGAGGTTAGAGACTTTGTGAGGATATCGGTGAGTTGATCGTTGGAAATAACATATCTAATTTCTTGTTCTCCTTTCTCCACTTTTTCTCTTATAAAGTGTACGTCTACTTCGATGTGCTTTGTTCTTGAGTGAAAGAGTGGGTTTTGAGCTAGGGATCGAGCTCCATTGTTGTCGCTCCACAAAAGAGAGAACCCTAACTCAGATAGTAGAGATGTGACGTAGATGAGTTTGATAGATACCTGAGATAGGGCTCAGTATTCAGCCTCGATGTTGAACGGCACTACTGTGTTTTGTTTCTTAGAGGTCCAAAAAATTAGGTTTCCTCCCAGGAATATCCATTCTCTAGCTGTTGATTTATGATCACTGGGGGAGCTAGCCGAGTTAGAGTCACTGTAGGCAAGGAGATCAAGAGGAGGCGATGATGGTTGAAAGAGCAGTCCTAAATTTAAGGTTCCTTTCAGATAACGTAGAACCTTTTTACAAGCAATCTTGTGTGTATATAGAGGATTTTGTAAAATTTGGCTTAATTTGTTAACAGTGAAGCTGATGTCTGACCTTATATTGCACAGATATTGAGAGCTCCTATGTTACTTTGGTAGAGCTTTGGGTGTTCAAATGGTGTGCCATCCTGCAAAGATAACTCAGTTACTGGAGTGATTGGTGTCGAGCAGGGCTTGCATGACAACATGTTTGCTCTGGTAAGTAAATCTTCGATATATTGTTTCTGTAAAAGATATAATCCATTTCTATTTCTGTATGCTTCAAAGCCAAGGAAATGATTTATACTCCTAAGCAAACTGAGACTGTAATTGACTGATAAATATTTGAATTGCTTGAGTCGAATTTCCTGTGTTTAGAATATCATCTACATAGATTAATAGCATTGTAATGGTCCCATTTTTGTTTGCGTAGAATAGAGAAGTATCTAACCTTGAATTGTGAAACCCCTATTGAGACAGTGCTTGTTTCAGTTTGTGAAACCAAGCCCTAGGAGTTGTTTCAATCCATAGAGAGCTTTATCTAGTTTGCATACACAATGTGGCTGTGTTTTCCTTTAAATTCTTGTGGCTAATTTATATAAACATTTTCATATAAGTCCCTATGTAGAAATGCATTATTGATGTTAATTTGCTGAATCTTCCGGTGATGGGAGACAATAAGTGAAAGGATTACTCTGATTGTTAAGGCTTTCACAACAAGGATGAAAGTCTCTAAAAAATCAATGCTAGGGTTTTAATTAAACCCTTTGGTAACAAATCTGGCCTTGTATTTAGAGACTGTCCCATCAACATTATGTTTAGTTCGGAACACCCATTTTGTGCCAAGAATATGCATGGGAGGCTCATAGGGGACAAGCATCCAAGTGTGATTCTGTTGTAGAGCATTGAATTCATCTTACATAGCTTGGAACCATATAGGACTGTTTAGAGCCTCAGAAACTATTGTTGGTTCAGTTTATGGATTTAAGGCAAGAGAGAAGGAATAGAGTTTAGGTTTGAAAATTCCACTTTTGGATCGAGTTTGTTAGGATGAACATTTTGTATGTATGGGAATGAAGTATTTGATTTAGTATTTGGTGTGGTTAATATAATGAAATTAGGTAAAGTATTTTGATTGTTTAGTGAAGATGTAGAATGTGATGGTGAGCTAAGATTTTGAGAGCTTACTTATCTGTTGAAGGATTTAGTTGAGTGAGAGCATTCTGCAGCAAGAGAGTGATTCGTCACAGCCTTTGATGAATGTGAAGGTGTACCAATTGAAGTTGAGGTCAGAGTGAAGGTAGGGAGACTAGGTGAAGCTATAGGATAATTTGAGTGTGTGGGAAAGAGTTGAGAAAATGAAACTTTTTCCTCGTTGAATATAACATGACGAGATATTATGATTTTCCTTTGATTAGTTAAACATTTGTAACATTGATGCATTGAGTTGTACCCAAGAAAGACATATTTAGTGGTGTGAAACCCAAATTTATGATGAGAGTAATATCTGAGATAGGGAAAACAACTAAAACCAAAGGTTTTGAGATGGAGATAGTTCGGTGGTTTGTTGTACAACTTTTCAAATGGTGAGAAGTTGTTTAGTCTTGGAGATAGGACATTATTGATAAGATAGGTGGCTGTGGAGAAGGCTTCTAACCAATAGGTGAGTGGCATGTGAGCATGAGATAAAAGGGTTAGTCCCATTTCAATGATATGTCTGTGTTTCATTTCAGAAACACTATTCACCAAACTAAAGCGTGGGTGTATTCCATGTTTTGTGAGGTAAGGTAAGAGAGCTTTATATTCACCTCCCATGTCAGTGTGTAAAGCTTTGATTTTCTTGTTTAATTGAGGTTCAACATTGGTTCTGAATTTGACAAAGATAGATAGGGTGTTAAATTTTAGTTTTAGAGGATAAAGCCAGGTGAATCTTGTGTAGGCATCAACAAAAATAAGGCAGTGCTTATGCCCTTCAGTTGAGATATGTGGAGAGGGTCCCTAAATATCTGAGTATATGATTTCTAAAGGATTTTGAGTAGTTATAACATAAGTTTGAAAAGGCAATTGATGCAATTTTCCTTGCTTACAGACATCATAATGAGATAGTTTCTTGAAATTAAAATTGAACTTTATTGAACTCAAAATTTTTCTTAAAATACTATTGGAAGGATGTCTTAATTTGGCATGCCAAACATTTACATTTTTCTGTGCTATGTTTGCCTCACAATGACTACCTAAAGTAGAAGCTTTTTGTTCGGAAGAACTAGACTTAAAATAAGTTAGCATGACTGGTCTGATTTTGTTGGGTTGTGTGGTGGCTTTGAGGCTGTAGATGCCATCCTGAAGCACTCCCTTGTGCAGAATCTTCCCTGTTGCTTTGTCCTTAAACAGACAACTTTCATTAGTAAACTCAACAAAAATGTTTTTGTCTTTGGTGAGTTTAGAAATGCTGGGTAGATTTTTTGTTATGTTTGGAACATGCAGAATTTGTTTTAGTGCAAAGGTGTGTGTGTACGTTGTCTAGGAAATGTATGTGAGATGAACCAACGTTAACATTAGGAAGAGAGTTACCATTACCAAAAGTGAGTTGATCCTTTCCACTATATTTTGAACTTATTGACAGATTATTGTGGTCTGCTGTGACATGATTTGTAGCCCCACTGTCTATAAACTATGTATTGTTATTAAGAGATGAGGGATATCCATGTTAATTTTGAGCTAAATAGGATTGAGGAGAGTGTTGTGTATTGTTCTGTGTCTATTGAGTGAATGTGCTCTGCCTCCATGGTTGAGTGGTATTACTTGCCACGAGACATCAAACCTTTTGTGACTTTTCAGTGCTTTATGACCTGGTTTATAACACAATTGACATAAGATTCTGTTTCCATTATATCTACCCCCTCTCCTGCGATTTCCTCTTCCTCTAAATCCAATTCTACCTCAATGATTATTTTGATTAAAAGTTGCAGAGTTTGCAGTTGTGATGAGATTTCTACTTGATTGATTGTGTTTAGCCGCTCTATTCTTGTTTCATGCATCAAAAAAGAATATTGTACTTCTTGTAAAGTTAAATTTTCATATAATGTGTTAAACAAACCACAACATGATCATATTCATGCCAAGGCCATTTAGAGTGCTCAATATTAATTCATAATCAGTGATTGCATGTCCTGCCATTTGAAGTGAGTCTCTTATAGTTTTAACTTTCTGCATATATTCTGATAAGGTGCGTGAGCCCTTTTTAATAGTTGAAAGTTGATGCTTCAGTTGAAGAACTCTAACCATAGATGTTTGAGCATAGAGGTTCTCCAAAATTTTCCAAACTTGGTAGGATGAATTTGAGCGACTTACCTGTCTTATTACTTCTTCTCCGATTGTTGAAAATAACCAGCATAGCAATAGTTGATCTGTTCTTCACCATGGTTTATATTCTACATTTTCGATGACCTGGTTTGTGTCTGTAGTGATGAACTGAGGAGGAGGTGTTGTGTTGATGAAGTTTTCAAGCTTAAGGGCTCTTCTGACTGCAAGGATTTAGGCTCTCCAATTCACAAAGTTTTGTCTATTAAGTTTGATGGGTAGATTAAAGTTTAGGGTATTTGTTAGAGCTGAAAAAGCAAAAGAGGATGATGTATCGTTTAGGGTGGTAGCTGATGATCCAGAGTGTTTTTTTTTCATTTTTGACGTTGGTTAGTGGAAGCTTTGATACCATGTAAAAGTATATGACTAGAAATTGTATTGCATTTTATTATTTGCTCAGATATGCATTTATACATTTGTTGGGTTAACATTGACCATACACTTGTTAGGAAGGACATAATAAAACAGAGGGATGAGATTTATTTTGTTACAACAAGTTGTACTGTCCAGCTAATACTGATGTGTTTGCTATATCTTTATGTCCTAATGCAAAATTTGTGTAGTGTCCGTCTTACGTTGTCTGTAATGTCCCTTTTGCATTGTTCTTGTCAGATTCTTCTTCGTTAATAAGTACGTGTTTGCGTGGGTGTGTCTGTATCTAAAAAACAAATTTATAAGTGTTGGACCCTAAACTTTTTTTAGAAGTTAGCATTATTAAATGAGAATTTGATGGCATTTAGTCATAAATTTTGACTAGGAAATGTATGGAGTTGATTTATGCATATTTTATTTCATATGGATGCATGGATTAAATAGAAGTATTAGAATTAAGTTACGGATATAGAAGGCATTAGTTAAATGTGAAGGGTAAGATTGGAAAGGTTGAAGCTGCCTTAAAAATTTATAAGAGAGTCGTGTATGAAGGTTGCTTGAGTGAAGTGTACAAAAAAAAAAGACTAAGAAGGAAAGTGAGAGACGTGTTCGTGTAAGAAAGAAAGAAAGAGAGAAATCATAGAAAAACATAAAAGAAACTAGAGAGAGAAGAAGATGAGAGTCGTGTCAAAATAAGAGAAAAAAGTGAGAGACGTGTTTGAGAGATTAAGGGGAGAGGAGAGTCTTGTATAGTGAG
>JANZXP010000008.1:11704350-11731119 GCA_027576715.1 Erythroxylum flavicans | reverse complement strand
TTAAATTCAAAAAAAAATTATACCGAGTTTTTAAATGGTAAGTGATGTGACATGCCATTCTCGCGGGGCACGGATTCGGGTATCACTATCGATATCGGGTTCGGATCCAGCGGGGGTGGGGTGTTACATTAAAAGTTGGCCTTATTTTATTTCATTTTTTTAGAATAAAAATAGAGCTTATTTTACTGTTTATGAGGATGGGCACTAGGTCGGTGCTTAGGTTGCCCTTGCCCAGGGCCGGCCTTACCATATGGTCACGTATACCTTTGACTCTTGTCATCCACTAGTACATATTTATCACTCGATCTTCACACATAGTCGTATACGATAGGGATATGGGAGTGTTTGATCTTACACGACCCTGTAAGTCATCATCTATCATGTACACATTCACATTCTCTTACACAACCTTCACATACAACCATGTAAATTAAGGAACACAAGCATATTGTGCTATACATGACCATATTTCTTAAGAATGGTAAATTGATATCCATTTTGACTTCACTCATTCATTATTTTAAATGATCCTTCATAATATCTAATGTCACTGAAACTCATTTTTGCCTTTAATAGGGTTAGACACTCAACAATTTCCTCATCCATCCCATTTTGGGGGAGACTTGAATCACCGCAATAATTATTTGAGAGTCATCCTAAATAGCTTACTAAAAGCTTATGCTTGCTTCCAAAAACCACCTTTGTTAATATATTAGTACCGTTCTATATATGTGAATTTTCTTTAATTGTAATTGTTGTTCCTTAATCTAGATCTTAACCAATGATACCTGACGTCGATGTGCTTAGTGCAGGAATGATACATAGTATTATTGCCCAAATTTATAGCACTTTGGTTGTCATAAAATACTACATAATCATCTTGCTTCGCATCTAACTCTCGAAGGAACTGTTTCAACTAGTGCATCTCTTTACCTGCTTCCACAACAGCTACATCCTCCAGTTCAACTATGGATAAAGATGCATACTTTTTTAGCTTGAATTGCCAAGGAATGGCTCTCCCTATGAATTTGAACAAGTAGCATGAAATGGATTTCTAGTTATCAAGATCTTTAGTTATGTCAGCACCTGTCTAGCCTTCTAGAATTAGATCCTTACTCAAAACACAAGCTCTATTTGGAAGTGCCCCGTAAGTATCTTAATATCCATTTCATAGCTTCCCAGTGAACTTTCTTTGGATTGGATAAGTACCTACTCACCAATGCAATAGCTTGTGCTACATCTAGTCTTATACATACCATTACATACATCAAGGAACCAACAATAGATGAGTATGAAGGCAAACTTACTCAACTTAAAGTAAGGTGTTAGTGGCGTGTTAACTGGCTTGGTATGCTTAATATTGAACCTTTCTAACACATATTTAATTTACCTCTCCTGTGACAATTACAAGTTTTGTTTTTCCTATCCTGAGTTATTTCTAATCCCAAAATCTACTTTCTAGAGCCTAAATCTTTCATGTCAAAAGATTTGGATAAGTTCTCTTTCAGTTTACAAATTGTCCCAACATCTTTTCTTATAATCAGCATGTCATCATTTCATATAAGGAAAGAATAATGAAATTTTCACCAGTAAACTTCTTAAAATATAACCATTTCATATCATAAATGAATCAAAATTTTGATGCCACTATTTTAGTGCCTGCTTCAACCCATACAAGATCTTCTTTAAATTGCACACCAGATTTTGCTTACCCTAAACCTTAAATCTTTTTATTTGTTCTATATACATCTTCTCTTCTAAATCTGTATGCAAGAAGGTAGCTTTCATATCCAATTGTTTAAGTTTAAGATCTAAGATAGTAGTTAGACACAACAAGGTTCGTATAGAAGTCATCTTAACCACTAGTGAGAAATTTTCATCAAAGTCGATGCCCTTCTTTTAACTGAATCTCTTAACTACTAGTCTTGCCTTATGCTTCACCAACTTGACACCGTCTTGCTTTATCTTGAATACTCATTTATTCTTCAATGCCTTCTTACCCTTTGGAAGTTTCACTAGCTCTTAGGTTTTATTTTTCTTCAGGGAATTCATTTCTTAATGTATAACTGCAAACCAAAGATCTTTATCTTCATATGACTCTATCTCTTGCATATTTTCAACTACTTGCTAACAGTAACTAGAAGATATTATGTACTCAGGTACCTTGTAGAAGGCCTTTTCTCTAGTAGACCCTTAAATTTGAACATCTTCTACCACTAAACTAGGTTGCTCCACGTACTCATTATTCTCATTAGTCTCATCTATATAATCGTTTAAATATGAATTATGTAACTCATTACTATCATGTTGTACCTGATCATTTACATCATGTACATGTTTATATTCTTCTTCTCCTTCACTTGTGGGTTGGTTAATAGAACTCAAAATAGGGAAACATCAATGGAACTACATAATGAACTATTGAGAGTAGTCTTTTATTGAGGTTAGCAACCATCTTGTGCTCTTAGAATACTACGTCTTTACTTTTGACAACTTTCTGCTTTTCTGAGTCATAGATTTTGAAGTTAAATTGTTCATTACTATAATTGAAAATTATGCAAAGGACCGTCTACGAGTCAAGTTTCAGTTGTTGCTTTTTGGGTACATGTTTAAACACCTTACATCTGAATACCATCGGATACGAATAAGAGGAGTCTTTTTTTCTATCTATATTTTCTCTAGAAAGTTGAGACTTAAGGCACTGACAGTGTTCAGTTAATCAAGTAAACATCCATACCAACCACTTCACCCCAAAACATATTCAGATTCTTAGACATTCTTAGTATATATCGAACCTTCTTCATAATTTTTATGTTCATTCTTTCAGCAATACAATTATACTGTGGAGTACCAAGTTCTATCATCTGTTGTCTCATTGCATGCTGCATGCAGTAATTCTCAAACTCTTTAAAGGTGTACTCTCTTCTGTTATCAGTTATAAAACACTTAAATTTTTTCTCTATTTCCCTTTCTATCACGACACGCAATTTTTAAAAAACTTTAAAAGTTTTGGCTCTTTGTCTTTAACATGTAGACCCAAGTTTTCATAGTTGCATCATCAATAAAGGTAACAAACTATTTGTTTCCTCTCAATGGCTCCTCTTCAATAGGATAAAAAACATCTAAGTATATGAAGTTTAGTTTGGTCATTTTTCTTTTCATTCATATCGGTGAACCTCATTATTTCCCCTTTTATACTAAAAAAATAAGATTTCATAATTGGACACGGTCACTTGTATGGTCGTGCAAGTGACTATGTCCTAATCATATTTTAAGGAATCACGAATATACACAATCTAATAGTCACACGGTCCACTGACATGTTCGTGTATACTTGGGACACAGTCGTATATGTCTTCGACTCTTGTCATCTACCTATCCCTGTTTACAGTTACTTACACGATCTTCACACATGACCATGTATGATAGGGACACAGGTGTGTCTGATCTTACACAACTTTGTAGGTCATTATCTATCTTGTACATATCTGCAATCTTTTAATGATCCTTGATAATATCCAAATTCACCAAAACTCACTTTTATCTCCAAATAGGGCTAGCCACTCAACAATTAGGAGTATCTCTAATTTGAAATTTGAAACTATTATATTGGCATCTAACATACTAATACATCCTCTAAAACTCCCATGCATTCTCTACTGTTATAAAAAAAGGTCCTTTTTAACAATGAAGAACATTTTTAAATTCAATGCAATGATAAGAGTACCATTGACAAGTTTTACAGACAATCGTTAACCATTTATGATCATATTTAGAGACTTTATCTTTCTTTAAATAAGAGAAGTTGTAAGGACTATTTTTTATATTTATTAAATAAAATATTTAAAACACATAAAAATTTGTCAATTATATTATATGCAATCCTCAAAAACAAATTGTGCCTTATAACTAGCTAGCAGCATTGAAACGCCTTGGCTAAATAAGCTCAAACACTAGCTGAAATTGAATGCAGTAATTTAAAGAAGTCCCACTAAATGTAGAGTCAAAGGTTGAAAATCAAGCGATACCTCCTCTGCAACCACTTCCACAAGTGAACTGGGAAAATTTTATTAAAAAGTTGATGAAAAAAATATTGGAAATGTTAAGAATTTTATTATCTATTTCATTATTTAATTTTGGCATTTTTTAGTATTGGATTTTCAAGACAAGGCTTCAAAAATCCAAATTGAGATGAGATGTAAACAAGTAATAATTCTTATTTAAAGTGGACTCTTGGATAAGACTTTAAGAAAAAATAAAAGTCTATCTTTAATTGAAGTGGGAGTGGATTATGTCAGATCATGGATGGATATTGTGATTAATTCGGCTGTAGTGAGATAGGCTTGTGGGGGTGATTTTGTTGGAGTCTTGGCATTGATTGATTGGTTGTGGTATGGATATTGTAAGATAACTGGAGTGGTTGTTACGTGAAGCATTCCAAGTCTTAGTTTTACTACATGTGTGACTTTGTTTTCTGCACTACACACGTAAGTGATCTAGTAAGGTTTTCTTATGTGTGTTGATGGTGAATGGGAGAGAAAATTGTGTTGTCTTTGATCTGAATATTTTACTACTTTGAGGGAGGCTTGCATGTGACTTTGTCAGTGTCTTGGTGTGGGATCATCATAGGTGCATGGGCTGATAATGTTGTAGGTGTGTGCAGAAAATTGTGAGTGAGCTGAAGCAGTGTGGGTGTGTGCGTGAACCATTTTTTTGGACGATGTGTATGTGAACCCTCATCTGGAATAGCAGTGTGTGTGTATGATGTTGTCGTGGGCTGAAAGATAGATTTAGGGAGCCGTAGATTTTGTGATGGGGCATGAGTAACTGCCTTTATGCGTGACTCCCTCCTTGCGTCGTTTTTGTTTGGTTGCTGGTGGTGTGCGAGGTGAGGTTGTGAGTCTTTTCTTTTGATGATTAAAAAGTGCATGGTAGGACTGATGTGTTGATCTTTATGTTGTTGCCTTTGTTGGAGTTTCACGTGAGTGGGCTGAACGTGACATGCTGCACAGAGGTGCTTTGATAATTATGTGTCTTCGTTGATTGGTTGTCGTTGATAAAGTTTTAGTGCAGCTGTATTCTTGTTTTTGTCTTTGCATGGTTCAGCTGGGTAAATTCGTGAGTTTTTGGCAGCTGGCTCTCTATGGTGTTTGTGTGATTTTGTTGAGCTGCTCACTGTCATCTATAGCAGTTTTTGTGTGGAAAATTTTCAGCAGTCTTGGTAATTTTGTGACTGTCCTTTTTGGTGTTGGTGTGCGAAAATTTCAAAAGTTTTCATGATTTTGTAACTGTTGTTTTATTGTTGGTTTGGTGCAAAAAACTTTAATAGTTGTCTTGGTTATTGCAGCTTTATTAGGTTAACGTTTCGGTGATGAAACGTTTGATAATTTAAGACGTTTTGTGGCTACTGTGCGTTTCAGTGACCATATCGAAGATTGATAGCAGATTTCTTAGTAGACAACTTCCCGATCTTTCATTGATAAAGTGGCATATTTATGAGAGTTACTTTTTATCTCAAGTGTTTTCGTTTATGTTGAATTTTATTTAATTACTTTAATTGTTTATTTTATTTCGTTTTCATTAAACAACGTTTAAGAAAATCCTCTATTGAGATTAGTACGAGGCGGTCGTACTATTGGGGATGAAATTCTTTCATGAGTAGTGAGGACGAGGGATAGTGTCAAAGATTGAGTAGTGTCGGCTCAGTAAAGTTTTGTATAAAACTATTGTCGTTAGTGAAAGAATTAAGCTAGATAAAGGCCCTGCAGACATAGGTAAAGTGTGTTGACCTGTATTAACAAATATTAGTGTTGATTTATGTTGTTGCATTTAATTCTTCTAGTTTTTGATTGTGCTCAAAATCACTGCAATAAATCAAAGATTTTACAAAAATACTACACGCGAAAAGATATCGAATTAAAGAGGTATACATTTACACTCAAGCAAGGACGTACGACGACTTTTTAAGGGAACTCCAATTACGGACAATGATATTATGACTAATTGATTAATGCTTGAACCAGAGATCCTAATAAAAGTTGGAGACAAAGATTTTGTTAAATAAGACATAAAAATGAGGTGACTAGAACAAATGATATGTTAGACAAAGCCAAATGGCGTTAAGGGTCGGAGTTACTTATATGGATATATTTTGGAGGGTTTTCCGGTAGACGAGAAAAGTCCGCTTCATGAAAGCCTTAATTATGTTTAGGAGTTTTAAAATATGAAGAGGAGATTTATGTTTTTCGCGGGCATCAGGCGCTAAAGTTTCTCTTCATTGGAAAAGTCTCCATTTCCTATCCCCACAGCGAAGCTTAAAAGTAAAAACTATATGACGTCAACATAAGCCTCTTTCCTTTGTTGCGGAGCCATTCAAGCCTTAGTTCCCTCATTTGTCCGCACTTCTTTACGAAAAACTCATGTTCATCTTAGGTCTTTACTAATATAAATATATCTAGACTAAACGTAAGCCAACTTTAGCTGATGGGAGACTGGTTCTGATTCAAGACTCCTCCCTTAGGCATGTTTATTTCGATCTACTTTTCATAAAATAATTTTCTTGGATCAAGAAAAGATTGAACAAATGTATGATGGCAACCACAAATTAAAATTTTTAAGATTATTCATTAAACTTAATTCGGATATTTAACTTTTGTATTCACTCTTTTTTTTTCTCTCAATACTCGTTTATTGGATATTTTCTGCTAACCAACAATTAGATTCGCATACTATAAACTACCCATTCAAACTTAGGGCAATCTTGATTACCTCATCCCAAATATACTTTATATTAAGAATGGCGTTTTACTAAATATTCTACGTCATTATTATTAGAACTTTCAAAAAGACCCCGACCCACACCCATCTCACCTTCTGACTTCTGTTCCTTTGTGCAAAGTATCATCACATTCCCAACACCTACATTATGTTTTACCCTTTTAGCATTTTTATTTGCAACAATCACAAGACACATTCCTGTTTCTCTCACTAAAATTTAAGAGAGAGACGCGCACAGTGGCTAGCGCCTGCCAGGTTGTGTTGGTGGAGGTTGTGGTGTTGTAGGTCTTTGTTAATAAATGACTCTGTCTTAAGACTTTTTATGTTCAATTTTCCGTTCATTTTCCTTCCAGAAAATTTTCCCTCATTTCTCTTCCTGTTTTTTCGATGATTGTAACTTGTAATCTTTGTCACGAGACCCTCCTGAATTTCTGAATCCAAAAGTCTTCCGTTCTGTCGTTTTTATCTTCTCTGTTTATATTTCAGGTTCTCTAACCTGTTTGTTTGTTCCCATGAATTGTGGCAGTTGATCGTTTCTGGTACGCTCACCCTTTTGGTTTTGGTTTTGGTTTTGGTTTTTCCGTTCAATGATCGCATTAAGCCTCGATCTTTCGAACAACTAAAACTACCCAATGAAACAGCTTCATTCTATCTGTCATTAGTTTCGGAAATCCATGTAAACTTCGAACAGCTCTAGAAGCGTTTTCTTGGTGGATCTATCTCTGATGCTTTAATACCTATTGGTGAATTGAATGAAGATTCCCAGAATTCCTTTCCTTTCAGACAATTCTTGAATCACCTAATTCCTTTCTTATTTTTCTTTCTCTGTTTTAATAATCTAATCCGGTGCCAAAAGCTAAGGTCCTTTCAGCTCATCCACAAAGGAATGTTCCTTTTGTTCTCGATGATCTGACACTCAATTCTTTCTAATGTCATCTCTTTAGAACATAATAATTTTTTGGTGTTTCATGCTTTTGGTTTTGAAGTGGATCATCGTATATGGGTTGTGCAACCTCAAAGCAAAAACGTTGCCGGCACTGTCAAGCACCGTATTCGCCGGTGCCTCGAAGCTATTCCATGCATGTTGTCCATCCACCACAGCAAAAAGGCGATAGCTATCATATGGTTGCTCTTACCTCAACCACACTGGGCACTCTTGCGCTAGATTCATCAATATCTAATCACAAGGATAACGGAAATATTGAAGTTGTAACCAGAAAAGGAGAAGACCAAGGGAATGGCATCCTAGGAGACAAGGAATTGAAGAACAAGGAGTTTTTGATTAGTGGCACGGGGGCTGTAGGTGATATGGAGGTAAAGAGAGGGGAGTGTTTGATTGGTGGCAATGGGGATGTGGATGGTAAGGAGTTGAAGAGCAAGGAGTGTTTGATTGGTGCCAATGGGGTTGTGGATGATAAGGAGTTAAAGACCAAGGTGTTCTCGCTGGGTCTAATTGAAGCCAAGGCATGGTCCACTATGATCCAAGGAAAGATCCCAAAAGTTGCTCCAAAGACACCAATCATGACTCCACCTGGAGAGCCTGAGACGATCAATACTTGGGAGTTGATGGCAGGGCTTGAAGATGTGAGTCCAAACCATTTTGTTAATCATCATTTCCGTAGCTTCTCTTTTGATGTTTCCCGTGAAACATGTGCGGTTGCTGATAGCCCAAAGTTAATGACAGTGCGAGAGAATAATCCAATCCCATCGGATTGTAACGGTAAGCCCCTGTGGCTTCAAATGGCAAATGAGGAATCCGATTCCAGGTGCCCTGAATTCGATCCAGAAGTTATTTCTACATTTAGAAAGTCATTGGAAGAGCTATCTCCTAATCATCCATTCTACATTAAGCCATCAGATATGGGGAACTCAAAGCAACTTACTTCGCTTGGCAGCGGTTTGACAGTAGATGTTAGTGATACGAAAATGACCAATCTTGTTGATAAGGATTACAAACATGGAAAGGAGAAGGTGGTTTTGTATTTCACAAGCTTACGAGGAATAAGGAAAACATACGAGGATTGTTGCTACGTGAAGGTGATATTGAAAGGCCTGGGGGTTCGTCTGGATGAGCGGGATGTATCAATGCATTATGGGTTCAAGGAGGAGTTGAGAGAGTTACTGGGAGAAGGGATTAGGGGAGGTTTACCGAGGGTGTTCATAGGCAGCAAACACATAGGTGGAGCTGAGGAAATAAAGAGAATGCACGAGGAAGGTCAGCTAGAGAAGATAATTGAAGTTTGTGAAATGGTGAGTAACAGTGTTCAAGGTGCTAATGGGGCCTGTGAGGCCTGTGGGGATATCAGGTTTGTGCCTTGTGAGACGTGTTCAGGAAGTTGTAAAATTTACTACGAAGCTGATGAAGAAGAACATGGAGAACTAGAAGAAGGAGAAGATGATTGTGAGTTTGGGTTTCAACGTTGCCCAGATTGCAATGAGAATGGGCTAATCCGATGCCCCATTTGTTGTTACTAAGTTTCCCTGATACGGTAAGAAGTTTTATTTTTTTTCTTTTACATTCGAGTCTTTTATTTTCTTTTCTTTTCTCTCCCACTTTCCTAGCCGGTTTTCTCTTCGCCGTTTGTTTGTTGTACAGTGAGGATTTTTTGTATCTATTTGGAAAGTGGTTCATGTCAGAAATGCAATAGACGAAACAGAGAACAATGTGCTCTAAGAAGGTTTCTTCAATCCCTAGTCATTTGTCCCAGTGACTTTTATACCAAAAAGCTGTTTTGGAATTTGGATGAAAAGAGTCTTGTATACTTGATCTTCAGGAAATAAAAATCAAATAGCTGAAAGAACAAACTACTCCGTGTTCCGTTACACCTTTCTCTAATATCTAATATAGAATTTCACCGGAGCGTATCGAAGGTGTCAAGAGCTGCAACAGAACTATAGCCTGTTTATTTTCAGTTCTAGGTATGATTTTGACTCTTATCTGTTCATATTTTCCAAAATCCATTTCCATTTGAAAACTGTGAGCTGATTTTAGAAGCATCACACAACTATATGCTTTAAAGAAAAGGGACACTGTTGATCAACTGACGTGACGGTGATAGACCGGAATGGGTTTTAGTAATTATTCTAGTACCTTAGGCTATGAAGTCGGTAGTTGCTGGCCGATATTAAAGAATGGGCCAAATCATGGACCAGGTAAGCAAATTAGGTGAAGAAGCCTGGGTCAGAATTGGGTGGCCGCAGTTTCACTTAGAGAGAAGAGCAACAGGTCAATCCTCATATTGTGGACTTACTGAAGTAATAAGAGAAGCCAGGGAATGAATGTCGTTGCCCACAACTCCAAAGTTTTCAATTTTCAACGGAAAGACCGAGTCTATAGTATAGAGGGATACACGGCACAGCCACCACCAAGAAAGCATCTTTTTTTTTTTAAACGCAAACTCCTTGAAGAGGCGGCAGTTTGTTCTAACCATTTTTTAGAGAACTTTTCTCTTCTCCCATTTTAACTCATTCAAGTCTCCAGTCCAAGGAATTGTTTTGTCCACGTTAAGATTTTCTCAATCATGCCAAGCAAGAAAATGACTTGCAGTTAACTGATTCTCCAAGACAAGTTGAAGATTAAAGAATGGAGATAAATTGACTCTTGATATCACTTTCTCTAACATTGTAAAGTTGAATTAG
Source organism: Erythroxylum flavicans (assembly GCA_027576715.1). Lineage (NCBI taxonomy): Eukaryota > Viridiplantae > Streptophyta > Magnoliopsida > Malpighiales > Erythroxylaceae > Erythroxylum > Erythroxylum flavicans. The sequence continues at coordinate 11,720,703 of JANZXP010000008.1, read as the reverse complement.
CTAGGCCAGATGGGTGGTGATGGATGGGACCTTTTCTCGATTGCGGGATTGGATGAAGTTGATTAGTCACATAATCGTTCTAGTCCTTCCAAATTCAACAAGAGATAGCATGACAAAGCAAATAAGTAATCCCAATATATATGCCTAAAGATGCAGTTCTCTGTCTTTATCTGCATGTCTTCCCATTTCGGATCCTACCATTGAATTCAGAGATAAATCACACTTAGCTAGATGACATAGTCATATCTAATCATGTCAACTTCTGGTTGGAGTGGTGACGGTTAAGTTCATTCAAGAGTAGAGCATACAAAGTGCAGATTCAGCAACTTAGCTTTACAAACAGTTTCACTGAGAGAATAGCATTAACCACCAATGTGGGGCAAGCTTTCGTGTTAGGCCCATCTAAAAACCAACTTGTAACTCTTTATGTTTTGTCCTTCCTTAAAGCAGCAGCAGATACCGTTGGATTTGCCTACACCACTGGGTTGGAAAGTTGTTATAAATAAGTGGAACCCAATTGGGCAACGAAGCCTATTTTAGACTTTAAAGATTTGTGCTTTTGCCACAATTTGCAACCAGTCAATCATTCTTTTTGGTGCACGTTCCCTAAATTAAGGAGATAAAATACAGAAGATAGAGATGTGTTACATTTAGTGTCACAACCATGGCTGGTTCAGGTTGTGTTATTAGACTATAAAAGAACAATAAAGATAGAGATGTGTTACTTTTAGTGTCACAACCATGGCTGGTTCAGGTTGTGTTATTAGACTATAAAAGAACAATAAAGGCTCTGTTGGGACCGGTGGTTGGGGACGAGGAATTGTGTATTAAGTAGTTGGCTGACATCAAAGGATAGATAATTAAATATCAGTTCAGATGTGACCTAAAACATTAAGTGGCCTATAGCTTTTAGACTCCTCCATTCCTGAAAATGCAGACATTTGAACAACTGAAACAGAAGTCTGGATGCTTGAGCTTGGCAATGACCAAAAGTTGTGCGATCTTAGCTAGTGGGACTGGTGTGTTTGTAAAACCAGTCAGTTGTAAAATGTTCCAGACTTGACGCGCTGACCAGCAACAATTTTACACCAGATTCCACCCTGAGCATGAAAAAGAAAAAAGTGCAGATATTATGACTGCAACAGCTATGGATTTTGTTTTTAGATAAATGGAGTCTACTCCCATCACTTCCAACCCATAGCAGCCAATTGGTCATGGTCTTATTTTCTTATAATTTTTCTTCAAAAAAATAAAGAAAACACGGGTCATGGTCTATTATTTTTCTGGCTTTGACTACATCAAACACTTGTAACGCCAAACTAGCACATGGAAAATTGTGCTAATGGTTTGAAAGTATTTGTAACATTCAGGAATTCCCTCACCTGTCTGCTGGGCCTGCTAACCAGTTAGCAACAATGCGAACCAGAGAAGCAAATTGTAATCATGTTCCATTACGAAATGCTTCATCAGTCATTTAAAGAGATGAAACAATTAACTGTTGCAAATGAACATATAAGGAAAAACCCAGCGGGGCCGACCTTTGATCTCGAATTCGCCAACAAAGAATTTGCAAAACTAGGCTGCCATATAACAAGAGATTATTTATTGTACAAAGTAAAGAAAAGAACAAAGAGCATCTTGTTCATTTGTGGCTAAACTTCTAACTTATTTTCCAGCTTTGTTGCCCAATTCGGCTGCAGATTGAGCTGCACGTGTTAAAACATCTGAAACCCAGAGAGCTCCCTTGGCAAAGTAACTACTGTTTACTACGGCATTAGCAGCTGCAACGGCTGTTTTCCCTGTGAATTTAGCTACAGATACGGCTGCTGTGCCAGTGACTGATGCAGCGGATTTAGTAATATCCAAAACATGATACTTCTCGTCCACTGACTTTGCAGTTTCCATGCCTGCATTTATCTTGTCAGTGAGGCCAATATTTTTGCTAAATTGTGCAATCTTGGCTGCTGCCGTGGCTGAGACATGGTGGGATTCATCAAAAGCTTTGGCTTTGATCAAGGCATCTTTTCCCAGCACATATCCCTTGGCTAGCATTGTTTTGACAACTTCTTGAGCCACTGTTACAGCCTCCCCAGGGGTAGAAACAAACTGCCTTACATGAATCCCCTGCTCATGGAATGCGATTAGATATTCTTAACATCAAATAAAACTCTAGGTGTGAACATAATCTAGGAAACCTATACGCTTTGGCATCTTCAATTCCAATGGCTGCATACAAGCTTATGTTTGAATAATTGAGTTCTGGAAAAAAACGAAAAACAAAAACACATCACTGTCGTAAAAGTATTACTGCATACCGATGATCTAACATCATCTTCAACTTGCCATGTGGTATTCCTCCAATGATCAGATTCATCTATATAAGTTACCCAGGGTGTTACACAAACACGCTCATCAACAATTGTAGCTCCCTAAAACATGATTACAAAAATATATGAGCATATCAACTCCCAAAATGCTGCTAGAGAAATGGTTCTCAATGACAGAACTTGATTCATCCAAGTAAAGAGGTATTTCAACACAACTTAAATGCTGAAGACTTAATTTTAGAACTGAGTTACAGATCAACCTTCAAAAAAAATGTTATTGAAGGGAAAAATGAAATATGAAAGGAAAATACAAGCCCCATTTCTTGTTTATTAGTGACTAGAAACAGAACACTTCAAGTCACTAGCATAATCAATCAAAATCTCAGACGAACCTTGACATGCAAATAGAGAGATCTAAAGAAAAAAGGGAAATTAAAGAAAGAAAAAAAAACTTCCTAGTGTTTAATTGAAAGGGAAATTATGAATTTTAAAACAAGCAAATATGACAGTTTCCAAGTAACATGAGCAGATGTTCAAATAGAATTATCAATCGAATGGTGATTCTGGCCCATCATATCACAACAAATTACGTCTGTTCCATAAACTATATCGTATCTTGAGAAAGTCAGTTCTGTAAACATCAATTATTAAGTTCTGCTTGAGTCTTTTTTAAATCTGAGCATTACGAGAATGGGAGATATGCTATAGACATGTCAAAAGTTAAACATCAAACCCCAGAAAACATAAAAATCTCATAATCAGCATGAGGCAAAATTACCAGTGAGAAATTGTTTATAAATAGATGTGAGAAAAAAAAACTTGTGCATTTACCACTCTCACAAGCTAGGAAAGTAAGTGGATGCAGAGCATCGTTGGCACTATTTAAGCTAATCTATATGTATATGGAATCTAGCTTAGCTAAGCCAAAGAAGATGAAATGAGAGACATCCAGGTAACTTAGGACAAGAAATGGATCAGAAAAATGAATTCCTACATTTATGAAGTTATTTTCTGACTAGAAACAGTAAGTAACTTACACTGAGCAGGACTGCTGTCTGAAGAGCATATGAGTCTTTAAATGTCACATATGCAGTACAAGCATACTCACCAGATCTGTATCCATGAAGAAAGGAATCATTTGAAAGATAAGTTATGAGCATGGTCAAAGGAATATGCCTTCCAGTAGCAAAATTGATCATAATCAAAGCTGTTGACAGCATTTCACATTTGATGGCAATAAAGAGACAGTTTAACATTTTAGTTTTACTCCCTATAATCAGTGAACATGTTGCAAGGTAATGTTAATCCTCTTTTCGTAGCAAGTATCTAAACTCTCAACATATAACTATTCCAAACAAAAAGCTTGGGGTCTAGATTACACCTTCCCTCTCTTCGTCCACCTCTTTCTCATCTGTTGACATGTTCCTAAAAAGTCTTGGTTATAATGGTCCATCTGAAATTCATCCAACAAAATCCCAGAAATAGACATTCTAGCAATTTGATTTTAAGAAAAGAAGAATTGAGATAACCAGAGTTTTAACTAATTAACTGGGATTGCAATGATAAGGACAAACAGACATTTTGATATTGCTTGGAGATGTGACAACAAGATGAATGTTACCTGATGATCTCAACGTGCTCAACTGCACCACAATGGGAAAAGAAATCGTGCACATCTTTCTCAGTGGCTTTGGGAGATAAGCTTGTAACTTCAGCAGTATATCCACCCGGATACATCCTGTTACTAAAGTAGTACAACGAAAATGCTGGACGTTGGTTTTCCTGGTTGAAAATAATAGATGACTTTCAGTATCCTATTGCAATATGAATTCCGTTAGTACCTAGTGATCATCAACATTTTTCTTATATAACGCCTATTTCCCTCCAGTTTCTGCACAGAAAATGACATTATGCAGAACAATTCAGATAAGGGAAATGCAGAATGAGACAATATACATTATCTTCACGATACATTCGTGTTTTATCTTATGATCCTAAGATCAATAACCCTTAGTGGTCCCTGCTTATTTGCATGAACCCATACACGGTTCAAATTTCAACAGCTATTCCTTTTATCTAGTAATAATAATTTGATTTTTAGCAGACAGTAGGCTTATTAGGCCATAGGAACCCGTTCTAAACCCCTTACTTTTCCTCTACTAATGCAGATAAGCTCTGACACAGTGATAACATTCACGTCATCCAATGCATTTAACCACCTATCTCGTGTAGATACCTGATGCATGATGCAACATCAAAATCAACCCAATTGCATGATGCAAATTTCTCATGTCCAGTTAATTTTTTTTCTCTTGGTAGATATCTTAATTACATTCCATTAATTTTGTGTCAACGTGAAGACCAATTGCAGCCAAACCAATCTTCGAAATTATAACACTCAGAATCAGATAAACTTTATTTAACCGATATGAAACCCTTGAATGGAACGATAACTGACTTCGAAAGGATATAACAATTCCCGGATTGAACAATTATAAATCCAAGTAAAAGACAGACATAAAGTCCCAAAGAACTATAATTGACAAGAATATCAACAAGAAACTTAAAAAGATGGAGTTTTTGGAACTGGGTATTAGAGGAGAGACATAAAGTACACATCTTGAACTGGAAAAGTTTGAGTTACGTTCCTTTTGAAACATAGCTGAAAAACCGAACAACAAGAGCCATTAAAAATCGCAAAAGCACAGTTCACTTACAGGTCATACGTACGCACTCATACTTGCTCATAAGATTGTAAAGTAGCGATTGGCATCGGCGCATCGCTTAGACGTCGTCGATCAGAAACGAAACTGAGATGGGGAGAGAGGGAAGACTCGATTAGAACGAACTGCAAGTACCGTGTGGAAGGTCGGGTGGGAATCACACCCGCAGTTTAATGCACGTGAGCCAAGGGATACATGTACAAGATATATTAAATCCTATTCCAATGCCAAAAAAACATTTATACGATCACATATTTTCCAAGACTAAGATGATTATTAAAAGAAGTCAGAAATTTCGTAAAAATAAAAATTTTCTGCAAATATCATAAATTATGACTAAGCATCTCCAAATTCTTTTCCTAAAATTAAGACAATTGCTATTTACAAAAAATAAAGAAAAACACATTGGTTTCACAAGCATTCACATTATTTCAGGATTTTGAATTAGTCCAAAAATAACGCCTAGTTGCAGCTTTGCAGCGCTTGTTAGTAGAGCGTGTAAACCACATCTTTCGGAGGAGCGTGCCGTAACTGTGACCGGTGAAAAAATTACATCTTCAACCCCACACCTTGCGAGGAATGTCGAGTAGGGGCCAACGGGCTCCAACCGTTTTTGGACTGTTGAGAGGTAAAAAACGGCGCAGTAGTTGGTAGTGGTTTTTTTCCTGGTATTTCTTGGTCTATGCATTTCATCATTTCATGAATGGTCACCACTCCCCAGTCCCTGCCCTCCCCCTCTCTATCTCTCTCTCTTTAGGTGAAAATAATTCTTTATCACCGTCACATTCTGTTCGAAAACTGCACTATTATAGAATCCAGAGAAGTTTGATATTACACAATTTTATTCCTATAAAATAAAGATATTATTCTCAGTAGACCTACGTATAAATTTGAACAAGGAAAAAAAAATGATACAAGTTAAAAAGAGTAAAGAAATAAAACTAAAAATAAATAAATAAATAAAATTAAAAAAATACTTGATATGGTACTAAAATCTACTAATATCTAGTCAGTTGCAAAGTACAGCTCTTCATGTCTAGAATTATGTTAGGGATCCTAGCTTAATGACCATGTGAATATGAACAATCTAAAAGTATCGGATCGCTTTAAAGGATCTTATCTTATATGTCAGAGTTAAAAAGTTAAGTTGCAGGACAAAAAGACTTATCCACAACTTGTAACTAAAAAAGACAGATTAGACAATAAAATTAGATTTCTTAACGTCGTTAGAGGTTTACAATAAATAATTCTCAATAACTACTACAATTATTTTGGCACACTTTAAAAAATATCCTTTGCTAGTATCCTAATACACCAAAATTTTCTATTTCTAACTAATTTTTCGGTAAAAGTCAATTTTATCGTACCATTTTTTATGACTTCCGTCCGATTCTTTTATTTGAAATGGTGATATCTTTTGTGGTTTGGAAATCATAAGGTGAGGCCTATACTTGAACTTTCCACATAGTAGTTAGTAACTTTTGTCAGGCTCTATATGTGTTGGGTCTCTTGGCCTAAATTATACTGTACCAGCTGGCGTTAGTTGGGTTCCTTGGCATGATTAAACCCGCTTTATAGTTCCTGAGGTCTATTCTTGTGTACTGTCAGACCCGAGCACTCACCCAATATTGAATGCCAACCAAAATTTTTAATATTGAAAGCTAACAATTACTCTAATGATAGCAACATTTTTATTTTAAATTTTTTATATGTGAAACTTTTCCGTTGCTTTCAAGCATGCCAAGCGAGGCGCAATTGATCCTCTAAACTCGCAATGTAAGTAATATTTTGAAAATTGAAATGATTTATTCAATTTTATAATAAAAATTTTACATTAATTATTTTTTAATTCAATTTTTAAAATTTTATTTGATTTAGTTTAATAATTTTTATTGTTTAAAACTGATCAGTTTATTAATTAATTGGTCAGTTTTTATAAATTAATAATTTTTATAATACAAAATAAAATATTTAATTCTTATTTAATAATATATTTTTATTGAACTTTAAAGTTTTCAATAAGTGAGGGTAGTATTCTTTAATCATTTTTTAAATTTTTTAATTTTATTTAATCTTTAACTAATTTTATGATGGTCAATTGAATCTTTTAAACCTTAACTCTTATCTTACCTGTTTAACTTTTAGTTCAGGATTATGTATTATCAAATTATGAGTTATCTCTAATCACTTTCTCCCTATATACATATCCTATATTTAACAATATAACATTGATGGTATTTCTATCTTATCCACCATATGGGATTAATCTTAATTAATAATATAAATGGACTATATATCAATGCCTCTTAGTGTATGTATCGAAATTGATACAATGAGAAATGAATTCATATAATCTTGTCACATAATAAAATTACTCGGATGTATAGGGTATAACTGACTAATAAAAATAATAAAATTCTATGTAATTAAATTGGACATTACAACCTAATTAATTATAAAAGCATTTTCATTACAAAGATCATTTACCATAAAACATTAAAATTGTAGATATAAATTTAATTTTATAAGCATATAGTTAAAAATAAGTCATTGAATCGAGGTTTGAAAATTACTAGTAAGTTAAGGAATTATATTTAGATTTGTACTTTTTCTTGTTTTTTAAGAAGAAGTTAAAAAGAAAAAAAAAAGAATAGCAACAAAGGGTTTCGCTCTCTGTAAGATTTGGTTGGAGCTGTTCACTTCCACTTAGTCGCTCGCGTGCTATCTTGAAAGTTGAAACATCTTTTCCTGCGAGGGAAAGAGACAAGAGAGCTTCATGAAAAAATTATGTAGGGTGGCGAAAGGTTTCGACTTTCGACCCCTTCACACTTTTTCTTAATTTTTGAAAAGGGAGGTAAGTGATTATTCTAATTATCATAATTTTTAGTTATCATAATAACTTGATATATACTGAGTTTTGAAAAGCTTCAAATAACACACCAGTGTATAGGTTCTAAGATAGTTGTAGAGGTTGCCATACAAACCGTTGGGAAGGGACATGATCCATCTTGACTGGAGGTTCAGTACTTCAAAGACAAAGTAATCTTAGCGACAGAGTGAGTTAAGTGAGATTTATCAAGCTGTTGATATATATTATTTAAGGTGTCTCCAAGTCTATCAACCGTGTGGTTTCTAAGTTCACTAAAATTGATATTTTTAGTTTGTTTTTTGCTTTTCAATAGGTCCCTTCATTCTTCTTTTTTTCATGAAGTTTTAGGTTACACTAAATAAGATTTATGAGTAAAAAAAAAGTAATTAGAATGAATATTAATAAGAAGAAGTGAGTAAATGGTAAGTCAAATAAGCAGCTTATTTTTTAATTTATTTTATTATACTTTATTCTTTTGTTGTAATTTAAACCTATAAAATTATATATCATTAGATGGTATCAATCGACAATATATAATTACATATGAATAAAAATAAATATATATATTAAATGTTTCTAATATTATAAATAACAAAAAATATAATTCATTATTTCATGTTTATAATTTGTAATTATAATTAGAAAACATTAAAAGTCATTTCAAATGTTAATGAAATCTTTATACTTTTTTTTTTAATGAACTGAACTGAGTATTGAATTATATACAGCTCAATTTAGTTCAACAGGTAATAATAGTATAGATTCATTCAATTTCGGCTAAAGTGACACATGCATGTACAAAAATCTAGAAAGATGAGTGAAGATTTGAAGCATATGGGGTAGCAGTATTGCCTAGAATAGGCCAAAAGTACTGCTTCATAATGTGGAATGGCAAAAGTAACGAAGGGAACACATGCGCAAATTGAGGGATTTTGGTAGTGCAGATACATTGCGACTTAATAGCGTTTCCTTTTGAATTATTGAGAAGCTTGTGAACTAAAGGGCAAAGATTCAGCCTTTTTCCCCCCTTGGATCCTGCCCGATGTTAAAGGCGACTTTCTGTTTCCTCACCCTTCAACCTCGCTTTCCCTAAAGGGAAGAATATAAAATGACAAAATATAAATATGCAACTGATCTATATACACTCACCTCTCTAGGGTGTATCTTGAGCTCTTCCTTGTCGCTGCATGTGACAAGTATTCTAATAAAACAGCTAAATAATGAGTCAAAATGATTTGTTCTACTTCTTAAATGTTAAGGCTGAAGTCTATGAATAGAGAAAAGTTATAGTCTGCATTGTTGACAATGTACACAAACAAAACAAAATTGCTGAATATATAAGATCTTGATATGGTCTTTATGTGGCCAGACTCTTTTCCCTCCATTTGAATCCATGGAAAAAGGAAACTGGATAAGAAGACGTATGGTAGATTGTCAACTATTGCGCATTATTATTAGTCTTCCATAATTGGTTCAAATTTCCCCGGTACCAATCAACCACCATCAACATTTTCTCAAACCTCTCCTTCAATAATTACCAACCATTATCTCTGCTCATTTGGCCTGCATTGACCTTAATTAGTGAGCTAATTAGTAATCAGAGAGGTGGTGCTTTTCTTTGACCTAATTAAATGTTTCGAAAAACTAATGATAGTATAGTGGATGGCAAGTCCCTGTCAATTCCCTCTTTCGAGAAATATTGGTTCAGGGATGAAACCTTAGGTCATGACTGTTCAAATTCAAGATTTATTGGCATAGCCCCACTTCCATTTCATGAATAAAGTAATATATTCCCCTGCATTAGCTCATAGTAACCACTACATTTTCTTTTTTACCGCCATTGTTCCTCTTAGATACAATGTCTTTATCACTCGACCAAACTTGTCTTTCAATTCTGGACTGGACGTTATATTACTTGGTCACGGGATTTTGTTACAAGGGTTCAGTCCTTTTCTGCTGTTTGGTCGCTTGGAAAATTTATGTGGACGTGATGATCTTTTCAGTCATACGGTTCTCCCATGCAAGCAATAGTCATCATATGGGAGAATATTAAGCTCCAAGTCAAATTTTCTTTTTCTCCTTTTTTTTTTCATCTTCATGATTAAACAAGGTCGAAAGTTTCTAAGTAGAGAAGCCAAATTCTTGTGTCTCCGTTCCTTGCTTGATGGAAATCCCACTTGTACCTAGAAAAGTTTACGCTGATAAGACTATATAACTGATCAAATACTAAGTGCATAGTTGATGCCATTTCCTTGAACCACTTCTTAAAAAGATCACTGCATAATTACACGAAATCTTGCTGAAAAATGTTGTACAGCGCAACACTTTTCAGTGAAGAGAAAATTTAATTTGATGTTTCCCAACATAACACCTTCTTTTCCCATCCAAATAACAAATTCCAGGATTGATCATTACTTGATAGGAGCAATATTTTAAATAACTGATTGAATGTGACGCTGATGTACAATTGCAAACCAAAACTACTGTCATAATAGTAGTTGCAATTACCGGCATAATTGCAGTATGTGCTGTTGTAGTTGTTGTAGATCCATATTTTAAACCTAGAAAAGTGATTGCAACAAAGAAAAGGTCCGGGCTTGCTTTTTATTTTAGTCCTTTTTTTCCTTTTTGATGCTTTGAGCTGGTTTCTTTCAGGAATTAGAGAATGATTATCGTTTTCAAGTATAGCTTGCAATTCTCTGCAAATTACTGAATCTATAGAATCTCAAATAACTTCCCCTACATACCTTACACCGCAAAGCATGTCTAAGAAAAGAAACAGAAGCATCGACTGATCTATGACTTACAAGATTGTAAATATGACTTGTTAGTAAAGTGAGTCAAAACTATAAGCACTAATATTAATATTCTATCAAATCAGGATCCGGAGATGATTTAGCCTTTTATGCTGACATTATGCCGCTTGATCCCTACTTACCGACAAAACCACCCTGTTAGTATATTATTCCTTCATTTGTTGTTTCTCTTCTTAACAATGGACAAGACATTAACCATAAAATTCATGCAGATTCATACTTCAGAATCCCGACGGGAAAAACCTATTTTTATGTCGAAGAACTGATACAAAATCTTCAAATTTAATTGCTAGCATGATTCGCTGAAAGCATTTATAAACCATATCTTATAATATATAATAGGCTTTGCTAGTGCAAGTCCTTTACTTATTATGCAACTAAATTACATACTTGCCTACCCACATGGCATGCCTTAAAATACACTCTAAAACCCTGTTTGATCTAGTGATCAAAAACCATCTAGTCATTAATAGTAGGAAAGTTGCACTACTGAGAATTATACTAATACAATTTATTAAGCATCTATTACATAATCAAACTCCGGATTATCGCGGCTTCGGGACTATCAGCATCAATTGTTGCTAAAAGCTGAGACAACCGCTCGCTCAAGTCATCCACCTCCCTGTGTAAGTTCCTGATATAGTTGCAGGTCTCTTGTAGAACCTTGGAAGCTGATACCTGAAGCAACAAAAGTCAAACCCAATTCGCTACAAGTCTTATCTTTTAAACGAACCCTCCCTTCCTTCACCTTTTTACCGTCATTGTGGAGATTTCAACTTATAATAAGAAAAAGATGAGATTAGGGATGTGCACCAATTTAGGCAACAGTAAGAGTTTGGTCCAACTATACACAGTTAACTATTTAGGTCAATAAGAACACGAAGACCTATGAAAATATTGTCCTTGATGTCCGGTTCACATTTCAAACTATCCGAAGAAAGCAATTATTATAACTGTAATACACTGTTGATCATGTGTTACAAGTTCTATGCTTGCATTATGATTTTTTATTTTCCCAACTTTGTCTTCTACCTCCATGTGGAATGATGTAGTTGGCGTACTCCCACCGGTAATATTCCAGGCCAAGAGCAACAAGAAAAGGGCTTCACGTAGCCATAGTTTTAAGTGCATAACATGAGTACTTAAAGGGGTGACTTAAAAATTAAGTACCTTATCAGAGCGCCTGACTCGAATTTCAGGCAAAAGTTGACGCAACTTGGAGACAAGCTCGATGATCTGATCATCAGTGATCCTCGGAGCACTACTTGATTGCCTTGATCTTCTGCCAGACATCTTGCACCAAAAGAGTGTATATATGTCTGTTTCAAGCTCAAGCCACAGGCTATGCTCAAACTATGAGAGACGAATTAGCTAAAGCTCCAAATGGGAAGATATTACAGTAGCTATAGAAGGTATCTAGAGTTAACAAGGGTAGATTGGATGGAGAAAGAGAGCAGGGAGGATATGGAAGAAGGGAATTGTATGTTGGATAAAAGAGATATGGAGAAATGGAGAAAGTGATAAGAGAGTTATAAAGAGAAGGACCACAAGCAACAGAAAGAGAGAGAGAGAGAGAGTACAAGATCAATAGACAGCGATGTTGGATGTGAAGAGGACAGGTGCATTGGAGAAAGAAGTGGACTAGCTTAGGCTTGAGTGTTTTAATTTGAGAGAGAGAGAGAGAGCATATACACCTTATGTATGTTCCCAAGTTGGGGTTTGATTTCAAGTGCGCTAAGAGAAGTGTGTTTGTTTTCGAGCTAACAAAGTGGGCCTTCATGTGCATGTCTCAATACACAATACCATGTGATCATAGGACATTGATCCTCTCCAATCAGGGCCTTTTATCACTGAATTTCATAAAACAAAAACAATCGCCCTTTCCCCACATATTATATATATATATATATGTATAAATTATGTAGCAGCATCAGCTTCTGCCAGTACTAGTACTATCAACAGTACTGTTATTAACTCCAATTCTTGTTTAGCAAGTTGTGTTAACCATAACCCCTCGATGGACATGCCTGCCCACCGTCTTCTCATTGGTCAGTATCAGTCTTCAGTAGTCAGTGTTCATGCTTTTTATAAACCTGAAAAACTAAGCATAAAGTACAACTGCGACTTTATATTAGTTATGCTAATCATATTCATCCATTCAAAATCCTGTATTCCTATCTAATATCATTAAAATTTGTAGTAGATTAAATGCTGGCATTAGGTTTAAGACAAATCTGCCTGCACGGGTAGCTCAACTAATCTTAGGGAGGTTGTTGAGTGCAAGGTCTTAGATTCGAGTTTCAGTAGCGACAGTGTGGGAGTTTCATCCAATATGATGGCTCCTTGTGCGCACCGAACACGGAACTCCCTCTCTGAAGAACTGAGTGAGATTAAACCGAAATTTACCCCTCCATCACTCTATCGGGTCAGGGTGTGAGGGCGCCTAGGCTAGGGGATTTCACCTTGAGTGCAAGGTTTAAGACAAATCTGTACGATCTTAGCCTTGATATTATAAAAGAAATTATTTTCTTCATCCTTGTTTGGGACACAAGTACGTGATTGTTTGCAAACCTTTCATCCCTCACCTCACATGCTCTTTCTTTGACATACATGACATGACACGTGTCATGTCTTGCTCTGGAACATTTTATATTAGGGGGAAATTTCTAAAAGGGGCATGCTTATGTAGTTTTCATGCTTTTGTGCCTATCAATGTCACGTGATTTAAGATAAGCTTGCTGTAAATTTCTCTGCTTCTTCTAATTCAACTAATTGGCTTTTTACAACACAACTGCAAATTAATTGCAATAGCCACTCCATCACGATCACATTATTTCATATTTAAACTCGTCAAGCTTTTGTATTTCCCAACTTGAATTTGAATAATGTCTGTACTTGAAGTTTCTCTGCTGCCTGTTACAGTACAATGGACTTGTTTTTCCGTCAACATCCAACAAATCTTGAACTGGGATTACGCACATATATATATCGTTGATGCTCAAAGGCCAGGTTTACTTCGACGGTATCTTTAATATTATATGACAATTTCTGATGGTTGATGAAGCAAGTTGATAAGGCTTGTACCATGTATTTATTATTCAAGCATCTTTTGTCACTCTGAAGATTGGAAAACAAAAAATACATGAGACTCAGATTTCCTTGTCTGCCTTGTCCCACAATTCTATTAATTATCTTTCTTGTATCTCCTCACGTGAGTATTAGAGACAAAGAGCAAGAGGATGGTAGAAGAGAAACATGGGGATCAATCTAGAGTTTTGATGCTATTTTATTATTTTTCTTGTCAGTATTTTTACAGGGATCACATTAGGGTTAAAGATCACTTCAGCATGTACTGAGGGTTAAGAATGTGAGTGTAGAAAGTCAAAGTAAAAAATCATACACCATCACCTGATCGCTTACCAGCTAGTTACGTAGAAAATGGACCAAACCTTATAGTGTCATTAACTACAACTCTGATATATATGGTACCATTGCATTTGTTAGTCCATGTGAAAATGGGAGAATTGACCAAACCATATTCTGTCATTAACTGCTAGAGCCACCTTACATGTTAGTCCATGTGAGTTTTTTCCGAGTAAATCAGGTACTAGAGCTAGCACATCACATATCCATTTATAGAGCATGATGAAAGATAGGTAATTTTTCACCAAAAACCACAGATCGATGCTCTTCCCTTCCCTCTGGGACCAAATCAGTAGCAATTTGCCACCATGTCTAATGGGAAATACGAATGCTTTTCTATTGTTTCTAAAAAGTCAGTTTTCTTTTCCCTGTTTCATTGTCTTCCCATCTCAAGTGTATAAGATGGAGTTTTTAGGCCAAAAGAAGGCTACTAAATGAGTCTGGTAGATGTGTTATCATGATTCAGTGGACTCCTACATCTTGAGTAAGAAGGCCTATCGAGTTTTTTATGTTGGTTCTTTTTGATGCATAACTAAAGTCGCTGCTTGACAGATGGGGTGTTTGGTCAGGCAAAGCCAGGAATTGTGGCAAATTCTAGCAAATGCAACCTTTTCATCAATTTCCTTTACCAAATTTAGAAACATCAGTAAATTCCTATGGTACCACTTTTTGACCATACATACAATATCACTTCCAAGTTTACAGCATGTTATGGGATCTTTCAGGATTTTAAAATAATCACTTCCATGCATCTATACCGTTACATCGGATAACTATAAGATACATGGGATTAGGTCCACAAACAGTTGATTAAAACATTCCAATTCGATTCGCAAATATTTAACCCTCAGAAGTCAAATCAATTGAAATTTGCTAAAATTCTTTAGTTTGAATTAAAAGGAAAAATCGATCAAACGGTGCTGATTATGACTCAAATGTCTCTTAGCTAGGCATACATTAATTAATATGTATTTAAGTCGTTATTTACTTGTTTGGTTACGCAGAATGTTAAAAGGGCATTAGAAATTTAGAATCCCCCGACATACAATAAATGATGTTTTAACACATGCACCAACTTTGTTGACAAGTAAGTTGATCTTTAATTGTTACTTAACTGCTTTATCCTCTGTAATTATGGTTTAATGCCATTTCTCAACTACCTTCTCTTCTGTACCACACGCTTGCTTGCCCACTTCAAAGTAATTAATAATTTGTTGACAGTAAATCAAGAAAAGCAATATTACATTTGCTCAAACGTGTTCATGAATTGAAACATATAACAAATGGAGTACTCATTCCTAATTGACCCGATATAACATCTACTTGTCTCTAATATAGCAGGAGACCAACGGTCTAACTTCTTCGTTAAATCTTTTTGACAAAATGATGGTCCCTGACTATAGTTCAGTTACCACAGAAAGTAAATAACTGACAGTTAGTCTCAAAGTTAAGGAAATTTTTGTGAAGAATTAAGTTAAATCTTCGTGGAACGAAAATATCTATGCTTACCAACAAAATTTGGACGGCTAACATTTCCCTCTCTGCAAACTCAAGTCACTGAAGGAGGGGGAAAAAAAATTGCTCAAGAAACTAAGGAGTACTCGATCAACTTTTCCCAACTTTCTTTCGTCAAAAAGGGTCTTGGTTAGTTAATGCAATGATTGACAAAAACTAAAAGAGAAGGCACGCATGCATGATGGAGATGGACTTCTAGAGAAGCTTACAAAATTAAGATATTGATTGACTACATTGGCAAGTGTGCTACTCTCATATGATGAGAAGAAAATCAGCCCCCTTGGAATTCTTTTGTAACTTCAAATATCTAATCAATATGTTAACCTCACAATTGGTCCAACGCTTTACTCCTTAGGCTTTGGAACCCCGGCTAATTAGTTTATAAAGATATTAAAGCAAATGCTCCAACAACTTAAATCTATCATTCATATTTACAATCTTTCAAACTAATTAAGCTATTACACATTTTCTATATCTCAAAATTTCTTTTTTTTTAAATCACATCATTACATTTATTTTAACTCTTTAGATTTTTTAATAAATAGTTAATAATATTTTCTCATTTTTATTTAGTAATATATTTGGTTCAGCCGGATTCTGACAAGGCTGTACGTTGCCGTTTGGATCCATGGAAACAACTGTTGAACACGAGAATTCTGGCTTAAGGATTCCTGCAAAAC
>JANZXP010000008.1:11669407-11704250 GCA_027576715.1 Erythroxylum flavicans | reverse complement strand
AAAATAGGTTTTCTGCCGACAGTTACCGACGGTGAAATGTTACCGTCGGTATGGCCTGAAACATATACCGACGGAATAACACCGTTCCGTCGGTAATATTATTAAATAACGTCAGATGCCGACGACAAAGAGTCTCCGTCGGTAAAAGAGAGGCAGGAACGCTCCGGAAGAAACTCAAATACCGACGGAACACAATGTGATCCGTCGGCAAATTAGGTTTTCTGCTGACAGTTACCGACGGCGAAATGTTACCGTTGGTATCGCCTCGAACATTTACCGACGGAATGACGCCGTTCTGTCGGTAAAATTATAAAAATTATGTTAGATACCGACGGTAGACAATATTCCGTCGGTAAATAATTGTATATATTCCGACGGAAACTTCATACCGTCGGAAAGTTTATCCAGTCAACAAATCCCCGACGGAATATATACATTCCGTCGGTATTTTTACCCACGGACAGAGTACCGTCGGTAAAGGGCGAAGCAATCAAATTGCGGGAACTGTTCCCGCAATTTTTACCGTCGCCTAGACATGTTCCGTCGCTATTGTCTGTCGCAGATTCTGGGTCGAATTTTTCCCGTCGATATTGCCGACGGATTGGTTAGCGGTCGGTAAATGTTTGTTTTCAGCGACGGATTTCTTCATTTCCGTCAGTAAGTTGCGACGGAATTTAGGTCGTCGGTAATATTCCGACGCAAATTCTGAATTTTCTTGTAGTGATTATTTTAAATATAATTTATTCTATTTTCTTCTAAGTATGTTACAAATGAGTATTTCTTTATTCCCCGTTTCTACAATTTTGATTTAATGGTATTGAATAAATGTAAAATAATAGGAGACTTTTAAACAGAAATCTTTATTTTCGAAATGAAAATCTATAGATTATGCGAGTGATAACACAGGTAGATTTCATACTTGAAGAGATACAAGCTAAATTAATTTGCCTTCAATCCTCCTATCCACTCTGCGAACATAAGGTGTTGTATATTTAATAGAGGGGGAAAATGCTTCCCGTCAGAGTCTAAACGCATGGGATGGGATCCATGCTTCTCTCAAGAAATGAATGCTTAAGCCAAAACGTACTAGCTCATGGCCATACACTCCCTGGATTTTCACGCAATAAAAGAAGCTTTTGATGCAAAAAAAGGCCAATTATGCTCATGTCATGGGTCGTGGAAAGAAACTAACTTGAATTTTATTAGCATCCACTTAATAAAGATGATACTGCATTAGTCCGTACAATAGCCTGTTCTCAATTGCTCTCATGAGTCTGACTTTGGTTTTCTTGATTTGAAAGAAAGCCTGGTATTATTTGGAAGGGGAAATAAGTTACTAGTTGAAGTCTTGGTTGAGACATCAACTGGGCAGGCAAATTAACATCATAAAAGGACAATATAGTATGCTCCAGTCAAACGTGGACATTAACTCCAAACAATATAATTAACTTGGATTAATTCTTAGCCCTTCGGCTATCCATAAATAAGGGCATTTCGTCTTTTCCATATACATATATATTTGGTTTCTTGGCTTTTTGAAGCTTTAGTAGTATAGTTGGCATTTTATTGTACTAAAATTGAACGAAAGGACTCCAAACTATGCAATGAACCCCACATTAAGTATATTACCTTAGACATCAACATTCTTAAGCATCTTTTAAGCCCATACGATTCGTTGCACTTTCTTAGTACTCTAACACACCTCTACTGCTCAATTGGGTATTAGTATTTATGTTTTAGTGGACCTCCCATGTTGGATATGGGTTTCATCTAAGCCCGAGAACATGTAGGAATTGACTGGGCCTGAAATGGTCCTAAACTTAGGTAAAACTAAAACACGTATGCTTTCATTCATTCATTGTTTTAAAATACTTTTATTATTCTAATAATTTTCAACATACATTTACCTAATTAACTATAATTGTTCTAACCCAACTTTAATTAATAGTGTTAACATGATTTGATAAAAATGGAATAAAAATTATTTTTAGTATTTCTAAACATTATAATTGTTTTTAAATAATAACAATATTTTTTAATAAAAAAAGATTCTTACGTGTTATCTTTTACCTTGTCTTATACATCAGAATTAATAAGACTATTTTTAATTATCTGTTTCTTCTAAAATAACCAGGAAAAGCAAAGAAAAGATTGTTTAAAATAAACCTTTTCAAAAAAAAAAAGAAAAAGCTCAACTTGGATCATATTATTAGAACAAAAAAGTTTGAAGAGGTACTATTAGCAGTAAGAACAACTCTATGTTGGTTGATAGTTTGTAGGAGAGCAATAGCATCTAAGAGTTGGGGTTGGAAAATATAATAGAAAAACTGCAATTATATGGGGGAAAGCTCAATTTTCTTGCTCGGTGGCATCAATAAAATTGTTGGCATCAACAATTGGAAAGGGCAAAAGGTGCTTCTTGATGGACCCCATCAGTGTACTCTTCCTAGGACCAATTGTGAAAACCAGTCTCAAAGTTTCAAAGATTGACGACCCTGCGCAACCATTTGGCTTTTTATGACAGAATTCAGCATCAGAGAGTTTCAGTGTCTCTAAAGTTTTGCTGATGCCTTCAATTGCCTTACATCAGAATGCCAACCCCATAAGGCCAGAAAATGCTGGGATAGTACTGTCAGAAAAATGGGACCCTTTCATTTCATGGCTACTAGACAATACTTATACTGTAGCCTCAACTTAACTTACACTTTGAAAACAAAAAACAAGACACTGTCAAGCTCAGAGTCAGAGAGAGGAGTCCTGAAATCTAATTAAGTAAACCTATTACATACATATGCAAAGGCAATTTAAGTTCTCACATAACCCCTCAGTTGGAAGGTAAATGATCCTGCAGTAAAAAAATTAACAAATCCTTGTAAAATCAACAAGTAAAGAGCCGGCAAGAAAAAAATTAGTTCATGTTCTTTTCCTGACGCATTTCCACCCACATATGAAGAAATTATACTCCCAGACTTTTTCTGCCATTTATCGTCAAAGTATTGTTGAGGCACATACGGCCGAATCACTGCCTAATATCGGCAAACGTTGCAGGCGGGCTCATATAATGAGACTGAGACACCGCAGACTGACATCATAAATCACCTCTGCTATGCTATTATCTTTTGAATCAACACTGTTTAATCCATGTTTCTGTAGGACCCCAACACCAGGAATCTACTTCTGCATATGTTCTCTGCCACTCTTTTCCCCTCTTTTTTCCCTTCTGGAGTCACTCCTCTTTTTATTCACTGTGCACGGTGAATTAGAAGGTAGGAAACTTCTTGGTTTTCCTTTATGACAGATCAATTACCGTGCCATCTAATCACTTAGATAAAAGGAAAAAACATTAGTAACTTGAAAATCTATAATTGATAGATAGCCGGGCCCTTTCGATGCGCATTCATGACCTTCACTTTTGAATTGCATGCGTTTACTTTACATCTAATAGAACTTTCAACTCAACTCATATCTTACTTTACTAAATACAAAAGCAAAAGAAAAAGAAAAGGATGTTCTTATCTTAAAACTGAAAATGCACATCAGCTTAACACATGCAATGGAAAGAGTGACGGTGATAACAAAAAAGCTTTATGCACATCAGCTTAACACATGCAATGGAAAGAGTAACGGCGATAACAAAAAAGCTTTCTAAACATGTTTCTGGGTTGCTTTTTATGGTTACAATATTAAAGTAATACTTACAAAAAAAGATGGAGGGAAAAGCTAATAGAGCACCAACAACCAGATGGATGATTGATATAACAGGCTTATGAACCATTAGATATATTGAAGATATAAAATTTTTCCTACCCCCATAAGTTGGAGTGGAGATGAGGTATTGGCAACACTCATGAAAGTCCTCATATTTCCCATATCTACAACTGTCATCATCATTCCCAAAAAAAAAAAAAAGGCAGAGGAAAAGGAAAATGGAAACATAAGGTTAATGGGACCCCAAACATAATTTACCAACCAACAAGGCCATGTTACTTCAAAGAAAACCCCCCTCCCTGCTCCCTCGCCCCTCCCGCTCATATGTGATGGTGCTGCAGCTGCAACAGTCGAGAATATGCGCTGTCAGGCCGGCTAACTAATTCAGAATGACTGCCTTGCTCAATGATCCTACCATCTTGCACAACACCAATACTATCCACCCCTCTAATGGTGGATAATCGGTGAGCCACAACCACTGTGGTCCGGCCCCTCATTAGCCTTTCAAGTGCTTCTTGTAGGACACATTCTGATTCAGCATCTAGTGCACTTGTGGCCTCATCTAGTAGAAGGATTGTTGGGTCCTTGAGAACAGCCCTGGCAATGGCAATTCTTTGTTTTTGCCCTCCAGAGAGCTGAACTCCTCTCTCACCAACAGGTGTTTTGTAGCCATCCGGCAATGCACTTACAAAACCATGCACATTGGCTGCCCGAGCAGCCTCAATTACTTCAGCCTCAGTTGCACCATCTTTTCCATAAGCAATGTTATCAAATATGCTTGATGCAAATAGGGCTGGCTCTTGTTGCACCAATCCGATTTTAAGCCTCAGGGACTTCAAATTTAGTCTTCGAATATCCTTCCCATCAATCATGACTTTCCCTGCTGTTGGATCATAAAATCGTTCAATCAATGCAATAACCGAACTCTTTCCGCTCCCGCTGGCTCCAACAAGGGCCTGGCTTTGGCCGGCTCGTATTCTAAGGTTCAGGTCTTTGAATACTGGAACATCAGGTCGTGAAGGGTAAGCAAAATCAACATGTCTAAGTTCAATCTCCCCCCGGATTGATTCAACAGGTTCAGCCTCGGGATCATCAGGATCAATCTTAGTGGAACGGTCCAGAACAGAAAAGACAGAGCCAACAGCTTCACCACCCCTAATAATCTCTGGAGCGAGACTAACAGTTTCTGCAACTGAATTAGCTGTTACAACTAGTACCACAAAAACCTTAATAACCTTGGAGAATGTGGATGCACCCTTGCTAACTAGGTGAACACCGTACCAGAGAATGAGAGCTTCAGAGGAATACAAAGCAAGCTGAGAGAGGCCAAAAAGAAGGCCAGAAGTTTGGCTCCGACGTAAACTATGCAGTTGTGGAACCCGGAGTTCATGGCAGAATAAAGAGAGTATCTTTCCTTGAGCATTGAAGGCCGCAACAGTTCTGATGTTGCTCACTCCCTCACCAGCAATCATGCTGGTCTTCGCATGGGCCTTGGCTGTATCTCCAGCAAATCCTTTGAGAGAGAGTTGCTGCAGTGAACAATTTGTAAATGGAGTTAAAATAAAACCAAAATGCATTAAGATTAATGCCTGCGTTTTAAATCAACAAGATTAATTTAATCAATTCTTTACATTTAACTTGAGCTAATAACGACCTAAAGTTATAAACTTAGTACGAGTGACCTTTGGCAACAAAAAGCGTTCCCTTGAAATTTCTGTTGAGTTTTGGGTATCTCAGTTCATATCCTACGTTCCAACTAAATTACTGGAAAACAACGAAATGCCATGTAAAACAAAGTTTGATTATATTTTTATAAAAACTTAAAAAAAGAGTTCACATCTGCCAGGCGGGGTCCTGAGTTGGTGTTTCAAAGGCACAGGACAGTACTGCAAGACCACACATCGCTTGCTTTCTTATATTTTTATTCAGACACTCGTTAGGGTATGGTAAAACCTACAGATCGTTTTTATATAGACCAGCCAGTATAATTGCTGCTCCGTCACAGATGTCCCATGTCGATTGTGGCTCCCTTTATCTGTTGGTTGAAAGACATGGGGCATCTTCGAAGAGATTGTCCGCTCAACTTTGAGGTGACCCCATGACCACGAGGTGGAGCCTTAGCAGGGTCAGTGAAAGCAACCCACCCCTACAGCCACTGTACACTTCCAAGTACATACCCTCAATCAATGATTTTCACTTCGGGGCATTCACCAAATTAAGAGTAACCCCATGCAAAGACAAAAGGGTCACTGTTGAGGACTTTTGTGTACCTAGATTCTAGAAACCCTAATTTATTCGATACTAGACTCAACGAACCTTGGCTGTCACTGCAAAAACTTATGAGCCTGTTGATTGCCAAACCCAGGGGAAAAAAACAAGATAAGATCTGCCCGAAAATTAAAAGATTCACGGGCCAAGAATTCCCTTGAAAGACTCGCCTGGTTGCAGATTTAAAATAAAAGCACAAGTAACTAAAACTGAGAATAATATATAGTTATTTTCCATGTACCAAAAACATCGCAGGGGTGCACTGTCGGTGGACCGTTGAAATCAGATGATGCAAGAAAGATAAACAAATCAAAGTTCAAATTTTTACTGGGATAAGATTGCTAATCAATAAAAAAGAAAAAAAATTATAAAAGATGAAGGCCTCTAGATGCTAAATCTTAAAGGAACACCCTCGAACTGAAGACTATATTATATCTTCAAACATAAAAATATTATGCACAGAAGGTGGGAGGAAGCACGTGGTGGTCAGATGTATGTGACAAGTTGTAGTTTTTAGCTTCTGTCGTTTAATGGGAAGGCAAGATTCCGAACATCAAAAGAGGAGTAGGAATTGTTTTGTTCAGTAAGAGTTCACCCTATCTGCCTTTCTTGTACCTATGTTATTGCTACTTGCCATCTGACTGACTAAACCCTCTTAAATGGGAAAAATATCGCACAATTACTAATTTATTTTTAAAGTCAAGAGCAAAATTAATGTCCAAGAAATATTTGTATCGTCTACCTGGAACACAAACATGATGATAGTGCTTAAACCACAAGTAATGCAAGTAGTGTGAACCTACCTGGGCAAAGTTGGCAAGGACCAGGAGAGGAAAGGTGGCTAAAATGAGAAGAGAGACCCTCCATTCTACAATGAAAGCAACAATGAAAGAGATGAGGAGGGAAGTCATGTTCTGCAGTATTACTGAAATTCTCTCAGCGATTGCAGATTTCACGTCAGCAGCATCTGTAGCTAATCTTGCTGCAATAAGGCTAGAATTGTGTTCTTCTTCATCAAACCATCCAACTTCATTCCTCAAAATAGCTGAAGAAGTGACAAAAAGACTTTTTAAAGAATTTTAAGGAAAAAAATAATAATCTTTTTTCTTTTATTGAATGTATGTATAAACAGCAAAGGGAACGCTTAATTTTACCTGCAAGCATCATCCTCCTCACTCTCGTGGTGAGGTTCTCACCCATGATACTGAAGAAGTAATGCTGAATTAGATATGCAACCACAGCATAAAGGCCAGTACCTATGTAGATGAAAACAAACTCCTTTGTTTTTCTTTCCATGGAAGCATAATTTCTGTAATAGAAAACCTCAATCATATTGCTCATTACTATGGCGAAGGTGGGGCCAATGAAACCAGATAGCACAGATCCTATGGCCCCCATTATTGAGTAGGGCCATTCTGGAGCATTTAGCTTGAGTAACCTGCAGAAATAGCCATCAGGAGCTGGATTTTTACGGTCAGTCTCAGCATTTGAGATCATCTCAATACGACCATCAGCACCAGTACTGTATGAGTAGCTTAAGTTTCTTAAACTGCCAGAGCGGAGGCTGAGAGACTTTGTGGAAAGTGAATGGCTGAGACGTGATGAGCGTGATCGACGGGTTGATGGGTTTGCGAAATCCCTGTTTCTTACCGTTTCTTGGAATCTGATTAATGAAGCATATGATCCACCCTTGGCTAGCAGTTCTTCATGAGTTCCTGTCTCAACTACCTGTCCTTGTTGGATAACTGCAATTGTATTAACGTTTCTGATGGTGGAAAGTCGATGTGCAACAACTACTGTAGTTCTTCCAACCATAAGACGGTCCAGTGCTTCTTGGACAATGCTCTCAGAACCTGCGTCAAGAGCACTGGTTGCTTCATCAAGGAGGAGGATCTTAGGGTTCTTCAACATAGCTCTGGCAATTGCAATTCTCTGTTTCTGGCCACCAGAGAGTTGGACCCCTCGCTCTCCCACCTAGTTCAGGATCAAAGTAAATATGTCATTTGACATGCCATAATATGTTATTCAACTTAAAACACTACGCTTTGCATTTTTCTGCTGGCAATTATCACTCATATAAAACTGTATGCACTTGCATTATTCTCGGTGAAACAAGCTTGCCCTAATTTAGTTTCTGGTGAAATAAGCTTGCCCTAATTTAGTTTTGTACTTTCCCAACCTGAGTGTTATATCCGTTGGGAAGCAAGGTGATGAAGCTATGAGCGTTAGCAGCAGAAGCAGCAGCTTCCACTTCAGCCATTGATGCATCAGGCTTTCCATAGAGTATGTTCTCAATTATAGTGGTTGCAAAGAGTGCAGGTTCTTGGTTTACCAACCCAATCTGATCACGTAACCACCTTAGTTGCAAGGTCTTTATATCCACATTATCCACCAAAACTTGTCCTGTTCACACAATAAGCAAACATTATTAACACAATAGTCCATCAGTGGAGGATAAGATTTTGACTGTTCACATTTAAAAAAAAAAATGGTCTACTGATTACCCTCATTAGGATCATAAAACCTCTCTATCAGAGTGACAACAGTGCTTTTCCCTGACCCACTACCACCAACGACAGCAACAGTCTTTCCAGCAGGGAAGAAGATAGAGAAGTCCCGAAATATTAAAACATCTGGTCTTGATGGGTAGCTGAAGGTCACGTTTTTGAATTCTATATTACCATTGATTTCAGTTAAGCATTTCCCATCTGATTGATCCTGAATTATGGAAGGCTTTTGCTTAATTATCTCCATCAACTTGTACCCAGCTGCTTTGCCTTTGCTAAAGGCCCCAAGATTTGAAAACGACTGTCCCAAACTCCTGTAACAATATAAATACGGTTATTATTAAGGGGTATAATTCTAATTCATCAAATTTTAGTTTGATATTTACATGCCGCCAACAATGGCAGAGAAAATTGCCGTGAATGCCTTCCCTCCGTCAGTTTGTCCATTCCTGATAAACACACCAGCATACCAAAATACAAGTGCCCATGACATGCAAGCTATCCCGTACGTACATCCCAGACCCAGACCTTTGGCCATTCCGGCCTTGTATCCAAGCTTTAAGGTGTTCTGTATGGCATCTGAATAGGAATTTAATGCCTTGCTTTCCCCAACGTACGAGTATACTGTCCGAACTTGTGCAACAGCCTACGGAAAGCAGAAAACTTCAAGCATATTAGTTGCATTAATTTTAAAATCCATTTGTAGGGTCTTATCAGAGGGCTGAAAGACCAGCTTTAAATAAAAAATCCATAAACACAATTGAAAATTATAAGAAATACAGAAAGGCCAATTCCCCTTTAAAAAGTTGCACATGCCTAACATGATTTGATCCACAAAGGGCCACCATTTCTTGCAACTTTCCAATGCTTAATAAAACAAAAGAACTCACATGACATTAAGGCCAGCTGTGTTTTATATTTCATTAGTCCATAAACAGAACCAAGACAAGATAAGGACATAAATTTTACTGAAAAAGAAGAAACATAGCGTTAACTCAAGAAAGTATGATATAAAAATGCCATCTTTAAAAACAAAATAAGCAACACTTTTATGCCGTTCAAGGCACTGTGATGAAATCTGTGGGCAAATCAATTTTACCTGCTCAGCGATAATGCCAGCTTGTGCGTAAGATTCGCGGCTCTTTGAAGTGAGGCCAGTAAGAGTGTATGCGTATAAGCCCCCAGCAAAGGCTATTCCAGGTATCACTGCTATACTTAGTAGAGCTAGCCTCCATGCTGACACAAAACCAACCACCAGCCCAGCAAGGAAAGTTGACAAGTAATGTATAAAGTTCCCCACCTAAAACACCCAAGATACATTAGAAACCTTGAGGAAACAGAAAGAATGAAACTTCCGTCAATCTAATGCTTAAAATTGGTGATGATTTGATTGGTTGAGGACCCAGATCTTCAAAAGTCCAAACTCGGACCTTGGTACATGTTAAGTAGGATCTGCTAACATGGGCCGTCAAAGACAAGGATTGACCATTGAATTGAACCCCACATTGATGGGCAATCAACATTTCAGAAATAAGCATGTTTGCATGTTAAAGCAAACAAAACACTAGATATTACCTCCTCATGCATAGAGTACAAAAACAAGCCCAAAAAGAAATAAAAAACAAATGAAAATAGAAATAGAGTACTGTTACTGAAAGAGTAAAGTAGAGAGAAGTATGAAAATGAAAGCAGGAAGTGAGTAAATGAGGGGCAGACAGGCATAACAAGCCAATAAAGATAACCTTCTCACTAATGGCATCTTGGACTAGGAGGGTGTCTGTGGAAACGCTAAAGACAATGTCCCCGGTTCTAGCATCCGTGTCAAAGAATCCAACGTCTTGTTTCAAAACCGCCTCTAGGTACTTCTTCCTCAAGGTGCTCACCTGTCTCTCTCCAGTGTACATCCAGCATGCAATCTCTGAAAAAACAACAATCTGGTGTTATTTTAACATCATACATAAGGAAATCATGTGAAAGGGCAGAGCACATGTAGAGATTGGAGTTAAAAGTTTTTTGACAAGTATTAGATAACGTTGAAAAGGGGTTGCTTGAAATTGACAAGTGAAGCTAGAAGAGGACGAGAGAGAGCATTTCCATGGACCACATGGGTTAAGTTTCAAACAACCTAATCCGATATGAACTAGGCACATCAGTCATATTTATCTGAGCTAGCACCACATTTGCGTGATTCACTAGATAACAAAACAAAAACCGAAGTAGGGAGATAGAAAGTTGACATACCTGCATATGATGATAAGCACACAACAAGACCAAGATACACAAAATACAGCGCATACTGCATTCACCAGAAGGAAAAAAGAAGAAGAAAACATAAGTAATAGATCTCAGATCTAACGTTAACATAACAGAAAAGATGGGAGAATAGAAAGGGCAAGAGCTTAGAGTAAAAGAACAAACCTTGGAAACTTCATGGGTCATTTTTTGCAAATCGGATTGGTTCTTGCCAAACCCGTTAACCATTTCACCGAATAACAGGAAAAAGAAAGGCATTGAAGACCCGTGAATAATAGCTCCTATGCTACCAGAGATCATGAGTAGCCAATCATACTTGTCAGCAAAAGAGAAGAGCTGATAAAATGGCAAGCTTTGTTCTTTCTTCTTCTCTGCTTCTGGCAATGATGCCTTTGTCTCTGTTGTATCTGCCATTATGGCCCAAAGCCAAGCTCCTTAGCAGCCACCCCCTAAAAAAAAAAAAAAAGACAAGCTTCTTTGGAGTGAATGGACTCGAGAAAGGGTCCAAAGTCAATCCTGAGTGATGGTAGTTTGTGGGTTCATTGGCATTGAAGAAGAGATCTGAGCTATGAGAAAAAAGTGCATGTAAGCAGTAAGAGAATAAGGAGTTCGGAAGTGGAGAGAGAGAGAGAGAGAGAGAGAGCGTATTGGCTTGAAAGCGTGGAAAGTGTGAGTATGTTGGACTAGTGGTCAAACTCAAAGCAAAGAGGAAAGGAGAAACAAGTTTTCTGATGGGAAGAGAAGGAGCTTTATAGTGGAGAGCTTTACCGTCATATAAAAATACATTTTTAATTAATTTTTTTAATGTCTGGTAACTGGAATCTGGTTTTAACTCTGTGGGGTATCCTACCTGTTCTTGTCTTGATTTCTGTGCCTCAAGTTTTGCCTCCTAATATTATAATACCATAGAAATTGCTTTGTCATCTAACAAAGCATAGCCATTGAAAACGGCTGGCGTGTTTTGTGTTTATTCTTCAGAGTTCAGACTCGGTCACTCAGGCTTGGTTTTGTTTTATATGCAACTGAACAAGTTAATCACAACTTATCACACCCATTAATTGTCATTGGTAATGGTGCTTAATAAGTTGCCTTCTTTTACATGAAAACAATTCTACATCTCCAATGACAATTAATGAGATATAGAATTGCCTTGATAGTGAACTTTTAAAAGAAGGCAATTTTGTTTTTTCAAAAAATGTTTCAGTAACTGACATTACATGAGTGTTGCAGCTTCTTTTTTTATCTCATACTAATTCGTTTTATATGTATTGGTATTTTTGCCAGACAGAGCTGACGACAGAAGAGTCTTCCATTTTCTTTTCTTCCTTGAGACAAAAAAGTAACTTATCAACTAGTAAGAAAAGAAAACCAAGTCATGCACATTTTCTACTCTCCGTAGACAATTACGAATTATAGGATTGGGAGAACGCAAATTGCTCCTTCGTTTTGATTTCCTTTTCAAGTAACATGTACTCGCGCTAAGCAATTAATACAATCTAATTAAGGCTCAACCAACTACCGGTATCTGCCAATTTTTTTAAAAATCAATATTCCACCATATGGATTGATGTCACATGTTCTATTGCATGGGTGACGGTAAGCTATAAGTACAAATAGTGGTTTTTACTGGAAACCTAACGATCCACAATCAATCATCTTCAAAGAAAATTCTAACATATTCAGTAATGAATAACTATAACAAGCTATTCTTGGTATTGGCCATTTACCAGTGGTGTGGGAAGTTGTTTCCTGGAATGGGTCCTATCCAGTTGCCATTCTAACATTGTCGCAGTCTGCTTCCGTATTTAGGGGAAGTATTCATGTCTACCTATGCAGACCAAACCACATTAGCTAGAAATACTCGTGGGAGTAGCCATCAAAAAATAATTATGCAAAATAATCCATGTTTATTAATTAAAAAAAGTCTCATTTCATCGTTCCTTTTATTTCAATTCCTTGTTTTAAATAATTTATAATTAAATATTAAATAGTTAACGGGCAGATATCTCCTTTTTTTTGTTTGGAATATGGCATTAACGGATCGGATATTTTAAAAACAAACCATAAAGTACTTGAAGTAATACGACAAGCAACAGTTTATGGCAAAAGAAAATTCACATGTCCACAATATATGAACTAGGACAAATCATTATCGCACCCAACACATGTACCCACTTAAGTTTGCAAATAAGTTAGGGTTCATGGAAATGGAATTTACTAGACAATTAACAAAGGGAAACTAGCCATGTTAGGAGTAGGTGAGATGGCTAAATCACTTCAAGATTTTCTCTCCCGTCATTTCAAATTGCACCTTAGTTTTATCTCACATTTAAATACCAAATGTATGTCCAGAAATAAGCCTCCGAAAGTATTCTCACCAATCCTAGTCCTATCACCATCCACAAATCAATCACTTATCTTCTTTTGTAATGTGTTGATATGCATGATGCAACCTCAGCATTGTGACAGCCTTTGGAGGCTGCATTGAAACTGGTTTTCGGGTTGAAAGTTACTATGCCTCAAATTCTGTAACATTGACATCACATAGCAACTAAATTAAGATAGGATAAATCAAAGATTGCTATAGCTCTTAAATAATCTGATTTCTGTCATTCATAGACAATGATAGATTTACGGTCCTCAAGTGCTTGGCATCGTCTAGGAAAATGCATCATCTTAGCTTTGACTCTAACTAATCCTTATATGCCTCATTTAACAACAAAAGCCTTGTCTAGCATGGTGCTTAATTTCGTTTTCAAGTAGGTTTGAACTTCTAAATCATCTCATAAACTTCGTCCTCTAGTCCTATAAACTTTCGCGGATGGTGACATCAATTTAAGGAATCTCTTTACATCTATATCTGACAAGTGCTAGTAATTAGTCAAATTAGGAATCCTAAACGCAATTATGAGTAATTTATATAAAAGGTTAGTTAGAATTGGTCACAATGAGCCGGAAATTGGTGGGCTAATTCTTCGACAGTCAAGGGTGTTCGTGTGTTCCCTTCGGCCCCCTATGGCTACAAAAGTTAAGAGGCTAAACGTATAAAATCGAAAAGTTATAACAAAACAAAGCCTATTTGTTGTTGAGCTAAGAGTATTTTTATAAATGGAGATGAAGTGTATTTGATGGGGATGTAGCGTCTTTTGGGAACATTAGATCCGCTTTGACGACTAGTTTAGCCTTATAGCTTATGTTTTAATAACACTAAAGTACTAATCCCGGCATGTGATGTGTCACTAGAAACTATGGTTTAGGTTAAGTTCAAATGCTGGCAGTGGAGCCAATCTAGAGCAGCCAAAAGCACACATTCCAACCCTTTCTTGGCCGGGAGTGGAAGCTGCAACTCCAACTTTAATCAGTGATACGTGATAAGGATGTAAACTTTAGTCAAAAGATATTAATCAGTGGTCCATATCGAACTAAAAACAGATTAAAATAACAATGAAAAACGTTGGTAACATGAAGAACTTATAGAGAAACGAACTTAATTAGTCACTAAATGAGGGCCAAATCTAAACCCAGGTGTATCAATGGAGGTCACAGAAAACATAGCCATGGACCACAAAAAGGTGTTGAGAGTCTAAGTCATGATCAAAAAGTTATGGACCACAAGTAGGAGTTTGTGTTCTCTTGGCTGCGCTTGCTAGCTATAAACTGAAATAACAAGCACCAAAAGGGGGGAAAAAAAAAAGTGATTCTGCTCTGCATTTTCCACCTAAACCATGATCATTTGCTTGATACAGCTTGATATGGAGGTCCCTATATACATGTAATGGCCTACACATCTCAACAGCTTATATATAGTTAAATTATTATTTGCATACTTTATCGATGATATGGTAGGAACACTGCATAAACCAGTTTAGTGTAATTACTCATCGTCTCTATTTTTGTCCACTTACTCGTATTTATCACATAATCTTTGTGCTTTGCTACTGCAAGTTGATTAGGAGAAATTCTCCCTTGTTATATGCAACTCTCTAGTATGGGACTAGATTTCTTTGTTGTTATGCTCACATCAAGTTAATTATGAGAGAAAAAAGAGTCCATGCCATCTGAATTAAAACTCACAGGACCTTTTTTTTAAAATTTTTGTAGGCTTTCATGTTATCTAAGTACTAGAATCTACTAAAAGAGCAGTACTTATGACCACAGTTTTCTTGTCATCAAACAAAAACCCTACCAATTACCATAACCACATGGAAGTATATATGGGGCATTGCTTTGAAATGGTAAGATAATCATGATTGGGTATTGAAACTTTTCTTAAAAGGAAATCAAAATCCTTCCTTAATATCAGGAGATTGGTGGGTGACCTCTCTGCAATCGTCCCCATAACTAGCCAGTAGCATCTTGTGAGTGGACCTCAAGCAGTCGTAATCTTAATTATACAACCACATAATCCATCTATGCCTTTTGCTTTCTTCCCTAATCATTCTTTAGATAAAGAGCTACTAATGATCAAAGCAAGCATGAAAATGGGGCTGCTTTTTGACATGTTAATTTTTAATTGTAAGTTTGGTAAGTGCTTAGAAGTCTGAGATAGCATGTCTCCGGGACCAAATAAATAAGAAAAGTCGTCCACATTTAGTGTGAAAGTAGAAACTACTCATTGCGCAGTTGAGAGTGCCTTTCCATTGACGGTGCATGCATATTTCTACTGGCGTTTAATTATACAATGGACAAAATGATGTTAAACATAAATCTCTCATGCCAATACGCAATTAATAGCAACCGTTAAGTGCTTCAGTAGTAAAAGTAAAAGTTCTTTCTATGAAGAATTTTACTAGAAAATCTTTAATTTAAAGAAAATATTATTGTTTGCTTATTATTACTTTAAAGAGCTTTTATCAATTAAAGTACTTTTACTTCATATAAATTAATATAACTTCAGCATATTTTATTAATACTATTCAATTAAAATATAAATCATATATCATTCAACTAAATTAAACAGAATTTATTATACAAATATAAAAGTTCTTAATTAAAGTATTATGCAAGATTTAACACTCCATCGAGCTGATGCTATGGTTCCTCCATCTATCGTCATTTCAATATCTTGGGCATTATAATTCGACCTACAATCATTTCAATATCTTAGTCTTTTTAGCGTGCTTGAATGTAATACTTATAATACAAACATCATGGTCACAACCACCATGAAATCTTCAAAAGCAGGTTTTAAGATGTAAAACGACGGCCATAGGCCATAGCTCCTATAAATTAAAGAAGATTATAGCTTTACAAAATAGAAAAATTAAATAAAACTTAATATGGACATATCTATCCTTAATAATTATTGCAAGAAAATACTACTAAGGAAATTAACAAAGCAATTATCTAGGGTTTCAGAAAAATAAAGATTTATTTAACATGATTGAAATAATTAAAATTGTGATTAATTCATTAATAAGGAAACTCATATAAATTATATTACGTGTAAAATAAATTAATTAATGTAAACAACACAGTTGTATAAATAATCAATTCCAACATATAATACAAGAGAATGTATTATGTAATTTGTATGTAAAAGATTTAACATAAAACAAATGATGACAAAATTTTATTTATTTGGTACACATTCTGTAGAAATAGAAATTACGTTAACACTAAAGATTTAAGAACTGTGATACATTTATTTATATTATTGAAATTTTAACTCTTACAAAATTTTCTTTTTCTGAAGTAATTGAGATATAATTTGTAATTTACAATATGCATGCAGAAGATTACTGTTTTGCAAGGGTATATTTGCAATAACAATAGTTTGAAAAGCCAAATCAATTGAGATGTATGCAAACTAATCTGCTTACCTACACCTAGCTAGCTTCACTTGCGGAGTAAGTAACGCAATCAAGCTAATCTAATCCATGTATTGAATGTGCTAACTTCAGTGAATGTAGTACTACTATGGGTTTTACTTGATAGCGTAAGTAGATCAATAATTAGAGATTCATATGTAAACTCTACTCTCTTAGTTTTACTTAATATTGTATTAATGAGACCAGAATTGAAAGATGTTATGGTTGATATTATTCTAAGGCCTCAACAACTGAATTAACGTTTCAAAGAGCAGACATTCGTACTCTAAGCAGGCTATGAGATTTGTTTGTAAAACAAGCAACAACAATTCAATAGGCTCGTTTATACTATCAATAATGTGAAGACATAAATTTTATTAGCGGGCCTAAAGTCCATTAATGAAAGATGGTACGCATCTTTTATTGAAGCCCAATCCTCATATCCCCAGTAGCTTATGCATAAAGTAACGAACAGTATACATAGATTTAAATATTCGCCAATATATATATATATATATATATATATATATATATATATTGTTAGATGACGAGCAAATGGGCATAATCAACACCAACTGGACAATCCATTTCTTGAGTTTCTAACTCTACAATGGCTTTTACAAAACTGGGGTTTTTGGAATTGATCATTTCTGCTGTAACAAAGACGTCCAATCCAATCACACACATATATATAGCTACAAAGATTCCATAAGATTAAGGGTTCATCAAGATTAATAATAAATTTGAAACAGAATTTCGGAAGTTTAACGGCTGGCTGACAACTTCCCTAAGGTAACGAAGATTTGCTGTTTTTTTTTTTTCAAATTGTATTACTCGAATCTTGTCAATATACCTTTACTTACAAAACTATTTTTAATTAACAGTGATAACCACTACAAATCATTATTTAATCACTTATCTAAATATTATTCACGCCAGATTTCATCATAAACTAATAAATAGCATTACAAAACAAAATTTGAGATTTGTGTTAACAACAAAGAAAATATGTTATATGACATAATTATTTAATGTATTAAAATATTTGTTTGTAACAAAACCAATCCCAAGTTGATAGATGCAGCTACAAATCATCTAATTTCAGCCTTTAATTATATAAAGTTTAAGGCGCGGCGCATAATACGATCATGTATTGAAATAAGCTCAGGTCAGGCACATGTAACCCAAGCCCAAACACGCAGGTTTAAATCATCTATTCCCGTTATCTTATGCCTACTTATTTCATAAGTGGTCTGTTACCCAAACACACCATACTACTCTTATCATACATAACAGAAAGAGCTAAAAGAGGATTGTGATTTTTTAAAAGGAACAGCTACCAAGTGCAAAGGTCCTTCACTGTACATAACCACTTACATCTAATTATTTCTTCCTCTTTGACCTAATCCTAATTTGAGTGCGTGCTAAACTTTTCTAAGTAAGAAACTTACCAAACCATTAATAAGCTAAAGAAAAAACAAGCAACATGCACATTTCACTACACCACTTTCATGCCTTAACCTAATCCTCCGCTCCTCCTTATTTTCTTTTTCTTAGCCATCTTGGCCTGTTAACTCTTTCCTGCCCAGAGAGACGCATTCCACAGAGCGATGCCTTCAACATGTCGGATCCTTTAAAAAGAAAAAAAAAATCAGGCATTAAAAAATGAGAAGTGGAGTTCAAAGGTCCCTCTTAGCGTCAAGAAATAGACGTCTTTGGTCTCGTCAAGAAAAAAGAACCAAAGGTACAACGCGTCGATTACCATTAGTTTTGATTACTTCAATGATGGCGGAGGTTGCACCACTCTGAGAGGCGAGCAAGGCAACACCTGCCGCGGAAAGAACACTACTCGCCTGAGCCGCAAAGTATGCCGCAAACTTCCGTTGTCCTTGTTCGCATAGTTCCATCCCTCAGTGAAATCTTCTCCGAGATGCGAGTCCTCTTCCTTTATTCTCAGCACCTGACTATGCATAAACCCGTCCTGCTTCCACTTCCCCACCAACAGCGACGATTCTGAGTTCTCAAAGGCACAATGATCCTCCATCACCATCGACGGCGATTTATCTATGGGCCTGTGAGACAACAAGAAATCTTTATATTTGGGTTGAAATTGGAGTCGACCTTGGGCTGTTTCTTTCACTGTCATGCTCTTGTATATATAGCTCCAAGAAAGAGAGAAGGAAAGAACAAAAGGAGCCTCGCCGATCAGGTACGTCCCGTGTAACGCTTCAACTAACAATAATTGCAATATAGTCGCTTACTTGCGTTATTATTATTGTTATATATATATACACGTATACAGTATGGAGTGAACTTAGACGGTGCGTTTTGGTGCCATTAGGTGGCTTACATGACTTGGCTTACTTGTATGCGAATTGGAACTGTTGGAAAAATTAACACGTGGCAAGAGGGCGAAGGAAACACCATCACGTGTTGGACTTGTTGGGACATGTGGGATTAATATAATTCGGAGTCTACCAAAGCCGTTGCCGTTTATTCGGAAAATATCTATTATTGGGATGCGCTAAATCAAATATGTTTCTTTAATAAATTAAAATGAAATGGTAGGTATTGGGGTGGAGGAAGGTGATTGGATATGGAGGTGTGTCAGAATCGACTTTAGAGGGTTGGATGATTATGATTATGTAATTAAGTAGGATTATGATTGTTGAATTGACGTGAACGTGGCAGAGCAGGAGCGTTTTGATTGTGACCTCGGTGGATATTAGGGAACAAGTGGCGTCAAACTCGACCTTACTTATGTGAGGTTGATGCATGTCAAACTCGAGTTTTGAATGGAGCCGAAGGCAGGTCACAAGAAACGTGGGCAAATATTGCCGGGTAGGATCAAATATAACGTGGCGTGTCAGGCCAGAATTGAGTTTGGGGAGATCAGAATTAAGAGGAGGAATACTGAAGGAGCGTTCAAAATCGACTGGTGTACATGCTAAGAGGCAAAACTAGCTACGAAAGTGCAGCTGAGGTGTACAACCACGGGCCAAGATTCAACATTTCAACCCAAAGACTATTAGAAGCTTGATTCAATTCGGACAGATGTCTTATGCACTCAATTTCATTAACTAAAAAACATTAAACATACATTCATATGCTCTATCAAAATCCCAATATCCAAGTTGCAGATAGATTTCAACCATCGTATGCTTTACTCCTCATCCTCTTCATCTCCGTCTCCACCAGCAGCCTTCTTCGCTGCGGCTCTCATGTTCTTTCTCTTCACTCTTCCAGGGCGCCCACCTCCGAATGGACTTGTAAGCGAGAAATCAATATGCTTTTGAGAGTCAACCCTTACCATGAAGGATGGCACGTTAACAACCTGCCTCCCAACCCTGCTGATGAAATCAGGACAAAGTTAGCATTTAAGAAAGCAAGTACATATATTCCACAGAAAGATAGTTACACAAACAGACATACATTAGGCGTATCATGGATATAATGGATCCAAATCTATGGACTGATACAAACATTGCTGGAAACCAAAACTATTTATTGCAGTTCTCAAGACTCGATATAAATGAACAATCACTATGATCTTACTGCTGGTCATATATTTGAATTCATCAAATTGTAACTCAATTAGAGTAGCACGAACAAAGGCATCAAAAACAGAAGTTGCACAACAAATTCCATAAAACCTTCAAATAAAGCAGTCATTGATATTTTTACAGAAGATGCAATTTTACCTGATATGTCTTTGTCTAATAAGAACACGGGCATGATGGATGGACTTCGCCATACCGGACTTGAACACAAGGGTCTGAAGTCGGCGTTCGAGGAAGTTCTCGACAGTGAGCGCCAAGACATAATCAAGCTTGTTCTGGCTCTCATCCAAAAGACCATACCTGTTCATCCTGCGAAGAAGGGCTTCACCTTCAAAAATACGCCGTGGATCTTTCTCATCTAGAGTGAGAAGCATTCTAGCCGCATTACGGATTCGGCTCAGAGCGTACTGCACTCTCCACAACTCCCTCTTGCACCGCAGACCATATTCTCCAACCAGCTTCAACTCAGCATCCAAGCGTTCTTTCTCATATGGACGTCGGGGCTTCTTAAAAGTCTTCCCATCTAAAATCCACGAGTTAATGCATTCCAAGTCAAACCAAAATGTACTAAAAAATAAAACTTTCCTAACATACTGATGAATATTGGCCTCTGTTAACCTTCGTAGTCCAAGAACCAAAAGAAAAAAAATAGTTGAAACTTGCTAGGAAATG
Organism: Erythroxylum flavicans; assembly: GCA_027576715.1. Taxonomy (NCBI): domain Eukaryota; kingdom Viridiplantae; phylum Streptophyta; class Magnoliopsida; order Malpighiales; family Erythroxylaceae; genus Erythroxylum; species Erythroxylum flavicans. The sequence goes on along the minus strand of JANZXP010000008.1, from coordinate 11,683,472 downwards.
ATGATTCAAAGACTCATAACTGGCAAACATCGAATATTTTTCCCCACAAACCCAACAAATTCATCTACTTTGTTTTCCTCGACAACAAATAATCAGATAGACAACAACATTACACAACTTCAGTTAATATAATACAACCTTATGACAATCAAGGACTCCTTGCACCTAAAAGACCAATCAACAGAAACAAAAATTCCCTCACTTGAAATCTTAACTTTCAAGAACCATCTTGAACACATTTTACATTCTAATAAACTGGATTTAAAATTACAGCAACCAATGTATACCTACAAAATGACATGATATTACAAATAATTTTTTTTCCTAAAGCATCTGCATTGCTATCACTAGTATAACATCAATTTCTCATGCATACAGTAATTGCAGCTAAGTAGACCTAAAGCGCGATATATCTCAAAAAGCAAGATAAACCCAGAAATCCAGGTAAGGAATAAATTCTCCCGTACAAGGATTAAACAGATCATATGAAAAAAGTAACTCGTAAGAAAACGCAAAAGGGACGAATACAATAGTAGAAGATAGAGAAACAACAGAAAGGGGTCTTACAATTCCTGTAGAAACTGACGTGAACCATGGCTCCGCCGGTTTGTGTTCGGAAGGAAGAGGAAACAGAAAAGAGGCGGCGGGCACAATGGAACCTTTTATAGTTGTTCCGTAACACCCTCACATTAAACTAAAACCCTAGTGAGTGCAGGCCTTTATAAAAACCTTTTGGTTATCAAACGATGAGATCATTTACGCACTTTAATATGCTATTACGATATATTAAATTTTATTTATATATTTATGTAAATTTTAAATAAATATATAGATGAAGTTTAATAGGATAAAGTTAAATTAGAATAAGTGAAATAGATAATTTGATGGATCAATCGATAGTCTTATATACAGTGCTTACCATACTTAAGTACCCCTAAGTCCACGAGGTTATTTTTGGACAAAGATTTATTATAAGAATTAAAATATAATATAATATTATTTTATCGTTTGAGATGACAGTTTATAATGTAATATAATAAAATAAGATAAAAGATGAAAGTTTTATATTATACCTCATTTTGTTATAAACAATAAAAATAAAAAACTTCCGATTTATAGAGTTTAGAATGAAATGTAAAATAATAAATAACTTTTCACTGTATTACATTATAAATTTTTTTTAAACAATATTTTACTATATTATATTATGATCCTTTCTATCTTTCCTAAATAACAATTTTTTAATGTCACATCTATTTACATTTCATTCCATTAAAAATATTTCATTTCATTAAAAACTTTAAAGCGAGTGATGTATTGATTAAGGTTGGAGTTCCTTCCCATTGAATAATATATTCATTTTGGTTTAACTTAGGTGGCTCTAATTTTGAGTTTTATCATAAATTCTTAAGCTTTTTCTCCGTATTTATGAACATAAATATTTGTTTTTTGACTTGTTAGATAAACCAATTTAATTTGCTGCAAATAGCCCAAACACATTATGGTTTGCTTAACTTTTGTTGGCTAATTTTAAAAGAAAATCAATCTAAAGTTAAAAGATATTTTTTCCATTCAATTAAAGCCGGTTGTGTAAAGTATATGGTCTTACTTCAATTTCCAGAAAATTCACTTAAACTAGGGAAAAAAAAACTCAATTATTTTTAGGGATTTTGGTCAAGTCAATTGGCCTTTTTTTTTTTTCAATTTAAACGCTGCTTTGCCTTTAACCCTAAATAGAGCCTACTAATGGGATAATTGGGCTCCAACTCTTCAACCGCGCCCCGATTTTACTTTCCCGCTTTGCCCTACACTGATCTCTGGATGCCCCGGTCTCCGTCACCTGACAACCAAAGCCGCCATCTCGTTACTCATCTCTCCATAACTCGGTCATCCAAGCCAGCATCTTGCTCCTCTCTGCTTCTGTATTTGGGCAGACAGAAGTAAAAGTTTGGATATTTTTGACAATGTCTGCCAAATGGCGGGCACTACAACACCGCCACCGATACACCTATAGTGCGGTGATCTTCCCAAACTCGTATACCGATTCCTTGTCTCAGTCCCCTTTGTCGTTAAACCCCAAGTCGTTACCTTTCCTTAACGAGCTCAATCACCTTATCTCACTTGCTTCAGTTTACTCCCAAGTAACACATGCCAAGAACTTAGCATCTTCTTTTACCCAGTTGATATCTTCTATGAAAGGTGATGACTTGTTAGTTTTGGAGACTGCTTCGCGTTTTTATACATGGATTTTGTTTCTTGAGAATTCCCTTCCCTTGCATCGTACTCTGGTTTCTGCTTTGGGGAAGGTTAATGATAGGGAGATGCAGTGCTTGGTTGTTAAGTGTTTTAGGGAGCTTTGTGAGGAGTATGGCGGCAGCAAAGTGGAGAGTAGCATGGGAAAGCAGAGGTTTTGTTTGTCGAGAGTGGTGTTGTCTGTGATGGGTATGCCTAAATTGGGGTACTTGGGGGACGTTGTTCAAGACTGTGCAGTTTTTGTGGCTTGGGATGCTGTTTATGGGTTGGAGAGTGTTGTCTCCGAGACCAAAGAGTGGGCTAGGCCGTCCCCGATTGTAATGGAGCAGTGTCAAGAAGCCATGTCTTGTCTGTACTACTTGTTTCAACGGTTTCCACTGAGATTGAAGGGTTCAAATGACTTTGATGCTGGAGAGGTGAATGTTATGGAGAGGGTATTGGGGGTTTTAGTAAGCGTTTTGAAGTCCATGGCTTTCTCGAGGGATTGCTTTGTAGCTGCTGGGGTGAGCTTCTGCGCTGCTTTGCAAGTATGTCTCGGTACTGAGGAGCTTAGCATGTTTATCATTGAAGCAATATTTTATCAAACCACCTGTAATTTTAACGCGCCTAGCAAATTTATTTTGAAGATTCCATATAAAGGGGATTTATGTTCTGAGATACGAAGTTTTGCTGCCTTAAGTAGACTTTGTTTGATTAGAGGCATTCTAACTGCTGTATCTAGAGCCGTTCTAATTGCCCCTTTTGTTGTACGAAAAGATAAGATGAGTGGCGATGATGGAAATGAAATAATTGGCAGTTCTATGAAGACCATTTTGTATGATGCGATTTTGCCAGAGCTATGTAACTATTGCGAGACTCAAATTGACAGCCACTTCAATTTTCACACGTTGACGGTGTTACAAATTTGTTTGCAGCAAATGAAGGCCTCAATGTTGAGTAATCTTAGTGATTCGTTTGATAATTATGAACCATTCCCAGAGGAAATGGGATCAAGAGTACTGAGGATTATATGGAACAACATGGAAGATCCTTTAAGTCAAACCGTGAAACAAGTTCATCTAATTTTTGATCTTTTTCTAGATATTCAATCAACTATCAACTGGGGAAAGGATACTGTGAGGATAAAATCTTTCTTGCAAAAGATTGCATTAGATCTTCTCCATCTAGGTCCACGTTGCAAGGGGAGATATGTTCCATTGGCGTCGTTGATCAAGAGGCTGGGGGCAAAAACTCTGTTAGGCATGAGTCCTGACCTGCTTTATCAGACCACACAAGCATATAGTGATGATGATGTTTGCTGTGCTGCAACAACTTTCCTGAAATGTTTCCTTGAGAACTTACGTGATGATTGGTGGAACAGCAACGGAGTTGAGAGGGGATATGCAATTTATAGAGAGCAATACTTGCCTCCTTTTCTGTATGGTCTAGCTTCTGGGATTTCGAAGCTTCGCACTAATCTAAACACATATGCACTACCAGTTATTCTAGAACTTGATGTGGATAGTATATTTCCCATGCTTTCTTTCATCTCAGTTGGCCCTAATGGGGAGGATGGACTACCAAACCTTGAGCTCAATGGTGCAAACATGGAACTGAGAGTTGAACAGCAAGTAGCTGTTTTAGTTTCCTTGCTTAAAGTGTGTCGTTCACTGGCATTGATTGAAGGGGATTTTGAATTGTGTGATACTGTAGAAACATGTCGTAGCGGCAATGGGGAGCCAACAGAAAGAGTGAATCTCTATGCTAATGTCTGCATCAAGGGGATAAGGGTTAAGGTTCTTGTTGAGTGGCTAGCTATGGCATTGACCCATGTTGATGAATCACTCCGTGTAGATGCTGCAGAGTCCCTTTTCCTAAACCCCAAAACAGCAAGTCTTCCTTCCCATTTAGAACTTACTCTCTTGAAAGAAGCTGTGCCTTTAAACATGAGAAGTTGCTCAGCAGGTTTTCAGATGAAGTGGACCAGCTTGTTTAGGAAATTCTTTTCTCGGGTTCGAACAGCATTGGAGAGACAAGTTAAGCTTGGGAGCTGGCAACCCATTGTGAATTGTGATAACAATGAAGCATGCTCAAGTCTGCAAGGTGAGCAAGCTATAGTTAGAAGGGCAAAGAATCTATTCAATTTTATGAGATGGTTGTGTAATTTTTTGTTTTTCTCATGCTATCCCTCTGCTCCATACAAGAGAAAAATAATGGCCATGGAACTCATATTGATAATTCTTAATGTTTGGTCTATCGTGCCATCTTCTCAAGAAATTGGTTCTGTCACTCATGATAGCTATCTTTATCCATATAGTAGGGGAATAACTTCTCCGGAGTCTACTATATTGTTAGTTGGCTCTATTATAGATAGTTGGGACAGGCTGAGAGACAGTTCTTTTCGCATATTGCTACATTTTCCTAATCCCCTTCCTGGAATTTCAAGCAGAGATATGATCCAAAGAGTGATAGCATGGGCAAAAAAGTTGGTTTGCAGTCCACGTGTGAGAGAAAGTGATGCTGGTGCTCTTACTTTGAGGCTTATGTTCCGAAAATATGTCTTGGAGCTGGGTTGGACTGTAAGATCTTCTGTTAATGCTGCATTTTTTCCCTCCCTTTCTGAACCATTTGATCAGGAGACCCGGTTTAACAAACCATGTGCTCCTGTAATAGAATACATTGGAGCGTTGGTTGATTGGCTGAAGAATGCTGTGGAGGAGGGAGAGAGGGATCTTTTAGAAGCTTGCAAGAACAGCTTTGTTCATGGTATATTACTGGCTTTACGGTATACCTTTGAGGAATTGAATTGGGATTCTGACGTGGCAGCATCAAGCATTTCTGATATGAGGCATGTATTGACAAGGCTCTTGGAGCTGGTTATGCGTATAACTTCTTTGGCACTATGGGTGGTTTCCGCAGATGCTTGGTATCTGCCTGACTTGGATGAGATGGATGATGATAAAAATTATGTAATAGATGTAGATGTGATAACACCCTTAGGAAGTGAGGGGAGTACTTTAAAACATGCGCAAGATAGTAGGTCATCAGAACAGATAGTTATGGTTGGTTGTTGGCTGGCTATGAAAGAGGTACTTTGCTTATTTGTTGATAGTTATTTGTTGTTCAAAGGATGTTGTCAGTCTTACTGTTTTTATGATAATCCTTACATTTAGAATTTAGTCTTTCTTATTGCTACAACTTTAGGCTTGTACCAGAAACTGATTTTTGTAGCTTTCAAGCATGATGTATCATTGTGGTATCTTTTAGTTATAAATTAGGAGAAAGGAATTGGTTATATGCTCCCACATGGTGTGACCATACCACTAAATTAATTGTGTTCCCCCTTTCAGGTGAGTCTTCTGCTAGGAACCATCATAAGGAAAATTCCTTTACCAAGTAATAGCTCAGATTCATTTGAGCCTGAGGTCTCCTTTGATGATGCCACTGATGCCTCCAAATCAACGACATCGAATGCCATACTTGATTTAAAACAACTGGAACAAATTGGGGACCATTTCTTGAATGTCCTTTTGAAGATGAAGCATAATGGAGCAATTGATAAGACAAGGGCTGGATTTACAGCTCTCTGCAATCGTCTGCTTTGCTCTAATGATCCAAGGTGTGTTAGCATTGGTCATTTCCTCTTTCTTTTTTTTGTTATCTTTCATTGGTATCTATTAAGTCTATTGTGTTGTTGTCGACAAAGTGATGAGTTTTTCCCTTTATAATCAATTAACTTGGTTCACGTAGCCATCTGACCTTCATTTTTGGATCCCAATACTTCCAAGCATTATTCTTTGTCTGTGTGCACTATGTATTAAGTAGATGTTGGAGACTTGGACTTCCCAAAAGCAACCTGTTTGGGTAAATACTTTTTCCTTTGTGGGCTCCATAATGATTAAGCCTTTAAAATAAGGGTAGGAGGTAGTTTTTTAGAACTTAAATTGGTGTTAGTGCTTGTTTAGTTTTTCTCTTATCATCGCTTATTGGATTCAATTTCAATGGCGGTGAAGTTGAGGACCGTTTATCAAAGGGGATGAAATAGTTTGAATTTGAGATTTTTGAATCTGTATTGGAGGCCTTTTATATTTTGAATTGGTTTATACCTGATAAGCACCTTTCCTTCCTCATTGTTTATTGCTTCTAGTTTCTTATTTTATCCTTCCAACATCTATCTGCATAAACATTAAATCAATCTCAAACTACATGAACTTTAAATCAGTCTGTATAAGCATACTTTTATCTCCCTGGATATCAATGCTCAAATCCTTTTCTGAAGAATCATCTTCTAGCCCTTACAAGTATCAACAAGGATTTATGTCCAATTTATCCTGCATACACTTTTTGTTTGACATGTGCTTGTTTGCACGATCTTTATTTTTCCTATTTCACATGAACAAGTGTTTATAGAAAAAGAAAGTATATCACAAATCCATTTTTTCATAAGTCATCTCTCTTTCTAGACTTTGTAAGTTGACAGAGTCATGGATGGAACAACTTATGGAAAGAACTGTAGTCAAAGGACAAACAGTGGATGACTTATTAAGAAGAAGTGCTGGTATTCCTGCTGCTTTTATCGCTTTGTTCCTCTCAGAGCCTGCAGGTGCACCAAAGAAGCTTCTTCCACGTGCTTTGCAATGGCTGATCAATGTAGCTAATAGCTCTTTACACACTTCATTTGATGTGAATGGCACAACTGTTGACTCATTTCATTCTTCAACAACAAATACTGGGCCTGAACCTGATTCTGCAAAATGTTTTGATTTGAATAAGCTGGAGAAGAACTCTAAGATCCGAGTTGAGGGCGTAGTTCCTACTGTACATGCATTCAATGTTCTTAGAATTTCGTTTGATGACACAAACCTGGCTACCGATACATCTGGTTTTGCGGCAGAGGCATTGATTGTTTCAATCTGCTCTTTCTCCTCTCCATACTGGGAAGTCCGCAATAGTGCAACTCTGGCATACAGTGCTCTGGTAAGGAGAATGATGGGGTTCCTAAATGTTCAGAAGCGAGAATCTGCAAGGCGAGTGTTAACTGGGCTTGAATTTTTTCACAGGTATGCTTTGTATGGTTAAGAGATTTTATTGCAGCTATTTATCTCTTACAGTTTATATTTTTTTGTTGATTTTTGTGCCTTGATGAACAATTAGAAACCTGTGACTGAGCCCCAAAACTTAATTAAGTATGCTTTATGAGAGTAGGAGATGTTATTGCTGTCATTTATTTGTTGGATTTTCGGTGTTTTTTTCTGGTGATTTTTATGCCTTCACGAACAATTAGAAACCTGTGAATGAGCCCCAAAACTTTAATTTTCTCAAAACATTTCAAAAGGTTTAAAATCTTTAGAAGTTTAGTACATATCCTCTCTCTCTCTCTCTTTGTGAATAAAGACCAGTGCTGATCTATTACTATTTTCATATCTGATTCATTCAAGTTGCTGTTAATTTATGGAAACACTCTGTATGGCTTAGGTTTTAGGTTATTGTTTGTTGACATTTATGACCTTTTTCTCTTGGTAAGCTTGAGGTCGTATGGGAAACTGAAATGACTAAATAAATAAGTAAACAAAAAGGGAAGGAGAAGAACTGTGTTCGTTGCAATTATGTTCTTAGGAACATGAAGGAATTCATTTCTCAAGTTTCATGCTAGATGCTACCAACTGTTTTAAAAAATGAAGGGTTGGTGGCCTGGCATCACCATTCTCCTTTTGAGTACTTTGTTGGCTGAGTTTGCTCTTATAATGTTTTTTCAGAGTCTCAAAGTATTCATAGTACTTGAATTGCTGTAAGCATTTAACATTTGATTTTTTATACAGCATCAGATATACTTTTACAAGTTCTATCGTTCAGTCTGTGCCTATTATCTGTAATTCACTTTGTGGGTTTCATTTATAGCTTCTGTTGTTGTCTTGAGATCCAGTTCGTTAATTACTTACAATATCATGCTTTACCATATTGGCAACTAATTGTTGTTTATGATCTGCAGGTATCCCCCACTGCATCCATTTCTCCAAAGTGAACTCAAAACTGCGACAGATCTTTTTTTAGGTGCAACTTCTCAACATGCAGAATCCAACCTTGCAAAGCTTGTTCATCCAAGCTTATGCCCTATCTTGATTCTTTTATCCAGGCTTAAACCTTCAACAATGGCTAGCGAGAGTGGAGATGAGCTGGATCCTTTCCTGTTTATGCCATTCATCAGGCAGTGCTCAACCCAAAGCAATTTACGTATTCGTATTCTTGCATCTAGAGCTTTGACAGGTCTTGTATCCAATGAGAAACTGCCAATTGTACTCCTAAATATTGCCTCTGAATTGCCTCGCTCTGAGCATCAAAGTACAGCAGATGAAACAGACAGAGTTTCCTACAATGCTATTCATGGAATGCTGTTGCAATTACGTATACTTCTAGATGTCAATTGTCAAAATCTGGCTGATTTTGCAACAAAAGAAAAGATCCTCAGTGACATGGTCCAAATTCTTGCAGCCCGTTCTTGGATTGCTAGTCCGAGACAGTGTCCTTGCCCTATCCTTAATGCTTCATTCATAGAACTGCTGGATATCATGCTCGGAATTGCAAGAAGAAGCCAGATTCATAAAGACCTTTATTCCATTCTTGACATGCTGTTGGAGCTATCAACAAAGTGCTTAGATATTAAAGCTTCTTGTGCACTGCCATTTTCTGATCCAGCAATAACAGAGCTTCGTAAACAAGCAGCCATTTCTTATTTCAGTTGCGTGCTGCGGGCCTCTGAAGAAGATGAGGAACAGGTTCTTCAAATGACACAGCCATCATCTCCACCGAACTTGAACAATTTTGAGCCATCTGTAAAGAATTTTTCTGCTGGACTCCCAGAAAGGCTGATTCACTCTCTGTCAGACCCTTCTTATGAAGTTCGGCTTGCAACATTGAAGTGGCTGCTGAAATTCCTGAATTTTATTGAATATAATAGTGAGACTAAGGATGATTTTGGCACTGAGGTTATGACTATTCAGTACTGGACCAAGTCACATCTGCAGCCAACAATGATGAAGCTTCTGGACTCTGAGAAGTATCACAGATGTAGCTATTACATTCTAAGGATTCTTTTTACTTGGAACTTACTGCAGTTCCAGAAACTTGGTAAAGGAAATTGTGTAGACACCAAATTTGTTGGTAACTTGGACTATGATTCTGTGACCCAGTTTTGGGATAAATTGATATACTTGTACAAGTTCACAAGACATGCAAAGACACGGGAGACACTCGTCTGTTGTATTGCTATATGTGTCAAACAATTTGCGATTTTATTGAACAGCAACATTCTTGCTACAGCGCCTAGTGCACTGGATCAGTTGGAAAGGCTTGGCCATTTTTATGAATGCACAACCTTCTTTGTTAACTTGATTAAAGAACGTACTTCCTCATCTGAGCCAGTAAATATGCGCAAGGCAGCAGCTGAGTCGATAATTGCATCGGGTCTTCTTGGGCAGGCTGAGTTTATAGGTTCTTATTTGTTCTGCCATGAAATTCCCTCAAAAATATCAATTTCCTCTTGTGAACTGAAGGGTGTTGGCGTTTATGCCCATCAAGTGCTAGAGATGTGGTTCAGTTGCATCAAACTGCTGGAAGATGAAGATGATGCAATAAGGCAAAGCCTTGCTATGGATATCCAAAAATGCATTTTGTTTAAAGGATCTGCGAATAACTCTCATACTGTGGGAGTCCCAACCCAAGTGGAGAAAGTGATTGAATTGAGTTTTCTGCATCTTTCTTCTACATTTGGTCACTGGATTAATTACTTTGATTATCTTACAACGTGGGTACATGACGCAGCAAAATATGTGGTAGCTAAAGGGGATTTTGTTAGACGGGTTTTTGACAAGGAAATCGATAATCATCATGAAGAGAAACTCTTGATATGTCAGATTTGTTGCATGCATTTGGAGAAGCTTCCAATATTGAAATTATGGTTGACTGAGATGCCAATCAGAGTTGATTTCAGGAACTACCTATATGACTGGAGAATGAGGTTTTATAATCAGTTGACTTCATTTGCAAAGGATCACGTCGAGCAACTGGGAGAAGTTGATTGGATAGGTGGCGTGGGCAACCACAAGGATGCATTTCTGCCGCTGTATGTGAATTTACTCGGCTTTTATGCTCTTTCTAACTGCATGTTTTTTGGAGAATTTGAGGATGGAATGCATCTACTATCTCATGTTATTGAACTTGGTAAAGTTATCAATCCATTTTTCAGGAACCCTTTGATTTCTAACCTTTATTTGTTAGTTGTAAAAGCACATGAAGAAAAGGTTGGTGCAATTGCTCACCGTTTAGATTCCAAATTTTTTATAGATGACACAATGTGGGATGGTTTTGACCCATATTTCCTTCTGAGGTAAGATAGTATTTGTACTATAACATATAAGAAAAAGGTTTTGCTAAAAAGTATTTTGATGTGCAACATATGTTATTGAGCTTATCATTTCCATATTGGCTTTATTTTACTGCATTTATTGGTTGATCCAATGAAATTTTAACTCAACCCTTATTTCCGATATTCAATCCCATAAACTCGTTGAACATTGGGATGCTTTCGCTTTCCGATACTTTTAAAGACTGCGACTGCGGTTGTTGGATTGACTGAATGAACGAAAACATGTGAACGGAAAGGTAGTGGTTATTCTTTGTAAAAACCAGCTTCTTTCGCTTTTATCATCCCATTTTTGTTTAATTAATATATAGCTAAGGCTGAACGAAAGTACGTGCGACATACCGGGATGAGTTTATGGTTTAGGTGGGAAAGATCATGAATGGAAAATTGGGCACAACATAAAGTCATCGTGCATTCCAGACTGTGATGGAAGAACATGATTATACTTTCTACCTGTTTTACATTCACACTGTTCTGCTGAAAAGATCGGACACTGAAATTGCTTTTAACGCGTTTATAAATGCTCATTGCCTGACCAAGACCACCTGTGCTCGTGGTTACAGCAGAGATAGGTTATGGTGACTACACCAAGGCCTGTGGTTGAAAAGAGGCAGAATTGTACCTACTGTTTTAAAAATCAAATCAGTTTGAATGGTTTTACAGTAAAATCTTGAAATAAACTGATCATTGATTTTAAAACTAAACTAGTTCGTCAATTTGACTAGATTAAGTTCAAATTAGCTTGAATTTTAGTTCGATTTTTATCATTAACCGCTATGAATAAAAACCGTTTGGCTAAAATATAAACTGGCCGATTTTTCTGAACAGTAAAGAACCATAAATTTGGTTCTTCTTCTTCACTATGGGTCACCGATAGACACAAGCAGTCTTCCTTCAGAAGCTTGAGTAAGTTTCCTCTTAACTGGTCACTTTTGGGTTTGCTTTATGAAGTGAGTGATGAACCAGTGATCCCTTTACCAGTCCAACAACAAGGATATAATGAAGATCCTTCACAACATACCAAGAGAAATTGCAAAACGCTGAGAGGACAGAGACAGGGAACAAACAAAACACGAGAGGGGAGAAGAAAACCATTTATGATTAGTGATAAGCCTTTCAAAATTTCCCAGTAAATGGCAAATCAAACAAAACAACGAATTTCCAAAGGAAAGAAGAGGTACGGAAGAACAAACATATAGCTATCCCAGAACGAACAAAAACACCCAAAAACCTATTTGTGCTTTTTGAGTGTTTCACATAAAAACTAATTTTTTCTTCAATACTTTAAATGGAACTGGAAGCATTGGGACAAGCAATGACTCAAGAGACGTGAAAGAAAATGAGTTTATATTTGTTGTCGTCGTCTTTTTTAGTGTGTCACATAAGTGAAGTCTACTAGTAAATTGGTTTTGAAAGTACGCTAAATAAATTGTAATTACTATTTATGACTAATTAGAATTTATTATGTTATATTTTATATTATATTTAAAATATTACATAATCTTTAATTATTTTGAGATGTTAAGAATATTAATATTTATTGATAAAAAAATAGAATTTTATTTTCATTTTAAAGAAGAATATTTAAAAAAGAATACTAAAAAAAATTATTAATTAATAATTTATTATAGATAAAAAAATTTGTTTGAGATAATTTTAGAATATTTTAAGAAGTGATATTAAACTTTAATTAGTTCAATATATAATAATAAATATTTGTGTATTTTTATTTCAATAAAATATATATTTTTTAGCTTATAATTATAACTTTTACTTCTCGTTTATTACATAACGGTTTACTACCAGTTGAACCTTTAAACCTTAAATCTTTCCTTTGATTGGTTCGATATCCAATCTGGTTTTTAAAACATTGGTTTTTATAAACGAAAATAAACTGATTATTTTTCATTTAATAGTCTTCTTTTTTAAATATTATAAAATTTTCAATTGGTAATAATAGTTTTCTTTAATTATTTTATAATTTTTTTAATTTTATTTGATCTTTAACTAGTTTTATGAATATCAAATTATGATGTAACTTTTTAAACTTTAAACTTCTTGTCAGCTTAACTTTCGATTGAGTTTTTAAAACATTGATTGCATATATGGTTATCAGAAGGGAGAGGCTCTCGCTAAAAAGGGGAGATCATTTATCAAAGTTATGTACCAAACTATGCAAAAATATAGTATATTTCTTATTAGACTATACCAATAAATTTTGGACTATCAATATTATTGATCAATATGCTAAAATATCAAAAAATTCTGGATTAAATAAATCATAAATTATTTCTCTTGTCCTAATCTCTTATTATCTAAAAAATCCCAGATTTTGATTCCCTAAACCCTTATCTTCATCGATCTTCCTCCTCATGAAAGCACTCTCCTTCTGTTATGTTACACCCTATCACCACCATGAATCTGTCAACCAATACTTGATAGGAATTACGTTGAAGGAAAAAAAAAGGAAAAATGACAAGTGAGCTAGAAAGAACACGAAGAAAGAGTAAGTGAACTGAGATGAAGATAAAGGAAGCGTATTAGTATGTAGATATGCAAAATTGACATCGTGTAGAATTAATGGATTAGAAACAAAAAGAAGAGACGACATTGCCTGAAGAGCAGCTTTTAGTTGATAATTGATACATGTTTAATCATTTGATTGGGTAATCATCAACGTTTAAAAATAGTCATTGAATAAAATGTTGGAAAGAGTTGAGTAATTAACAAATATAACTACCTTTCTCTCATATTTGCTAATGCTCGCTACAATTTGAAAACCCTAATTCTCAAGTTAAACCTTAAATTAACTACATCAAATTGGTATTAAAATACATTCAGTTCAATGGGCAATGGCAGAAGGAACTCAAGCTAAAAAATGGGGCAAATTGAAGATGGTTTGCATAATCAGATATAATAGTTGGAGCCTAAGAAAGAAACATAAAAGAACTAAAGGAATGAATCATTCCATTAGAAGGATAATGTAGATTTAATAAGAAGGGGATATGGAGATCAACATGCTCTAAAGGCAAAAGGCTCAAAGAGAACGTTTTATGGACATTACTCTATGCCTATAAGATTTAGTAAGATTGAATTTCTAGGTTTAAAAGAGACGGTTTATGTAACACCCCACTCCCGCCGAACCCGAACCCGAACCCGATATCGACAGTGATACCCGAATCCGTGCCCCGCGAGGGTGGCGTGTCACATCACTTAACACTGATCAGTCATTAAACAGAAATCGGCATACTTTTTTTTTTTGAAACACTTTACACCTATCACTTATTGTGTGCCCACTTTTTGAAAACACTTTATCTATTTAAACTGAAAGCAGAACACATTACAACACACTGAAAAATCACAACACTTTTATTAGCCACTTGGGCCCATTTCCAATTTACACAATACAATTGT
>JANZXP010000008.1:11651950-11665697 GCA_027576715.1 Erythroxylum flavicans | reverse complement strand
CATATATGAATGCATGAATATGATAAAGACACTTTCAATTATTCTACCCCATTCAAAAAGACCAAATTGCCCTTTCCCATAAGTGAGGGGATGTTACAGTTTCTAATGTGAGAAAAAGGATGTACTGAGCCATAAGTGTAAAAGAAAAATGTTACAAACGTATATAGTGGAGGATGACATGAAGGAGGAAGAATTAAAGGAGAAGGAAGAAGATAGCAATGCACTTACTATATCACTATAAGTAATGGCGGAAGTCAGTGAGGTAAAATACCTACAGATGAATATTAGGAACATGATTTATAGGGGAACAATTCATATACTGATTAATAGGAGAAGAATAAACAATTTTATTAATAAGGAGCTACTAAAGAATATTGGAGATAACTGGAAGAGATTCAGAATATTGCAATAACAGTAGGAGAAGGAATATATATCAATAATAACCATATCTATCATAACTTTAGATGAAAAATGAGTGGTCATAAGTTTATCACTGATGCCTTAATAATTAATATTAGGGGAAATGACATGATTCTTGGTGTTTAGTGGTTATTTATATTGGATGATATAGTTTGCAACTATCAAACAGAAATAATGAAGTTCTAGTGGTAAGGGAGTGAGTTGGAATTAATGAGTGAAGAAGTTAAGTAATTATCAAAAGTTTCAAATAAGAAAATGGGGAGAATCACTGGCACAAAAGATGTGGTGTGCTACATCTTGATAAGATTTTAGGCTAAACATGAATAAAATGTTATGTTATAACAGAAGGAATGTTGAAATATTTATATGGAGTTTAAGGAAATAAATTATTAGGAGAATATAAGGATTAGTTGCAAAAAACTTATGGTGATGTATTTGGGCAACCTAATGGAATTCCAAGGAGATTTCATGACCATAAGATTCCTCTTAGGGAGAGAACAAGGTCCCTAACCTCAGGCCCTATAGGTATTTTAGATTACAAAATGAAGTTATGAAAGCATTGGTTAATGAAATGTTGAAACAAAGAATTATATGACATAGTGTGAGTCTCTTCTTAGCACATACGATCTTGATTAAGAAAAAGGATGGATCGTGACACTTTTATAATGATTATAGTTCCTTGAAACAAACTACTATTAAGGATAACTTCTTTATTCCACTAGTGGAGGAATTGTTCGATGAATTGAATGAAGCTAGATATTTTTCTAAGGTAGATTTAACGGTAAAGCATGATAAAATTAAGGTCTATAAGGAAGATGTTCACAAGATGACATTCGGACACATAAAGGGCATTTCAAATTATTGTTCATGCCCTTTGTATTAACAAATGCTTCATCTACATTCCAAATTCTAATGAACAATATATTCAAGGTTTACTTAAAGAGGTTTGTCCTTGAATTCTTTAATAACATATTGGTATATAATAAATTATTCGATCAATATTTAGAACATTTACAACAGTTACTTAAGACTTGAAGGATGCATCAGTTGTACCTGAAACTAACTAAATGTTCATTTGGTGCACTCAAGTTGAATATTTAGGACATATAATCAATTGCGAGAGGGTAGTAACGGATCTAAATTAGATACAGATGGACTAAAAATAGCTTAAGCTAAAAAATATTAAATAACTAAGGGAATTCTTGGGCTTATGTGAATACTACATAAGCTTTATTAAGGATTATGATCAATTGAGTAAACCACCTACCAATTTATTAAACAATGGTGCTCTTGTTTAGAATTCGGAGACTACTAATGTTTTTCTTGGCTTCAAAAGATACATTAACATTAGCTCTAGTATTGAGTTTACCCAAAATTACCAAGCCTTTTGTGTTAGAAGCTAATGTGTGTGAAGAGAGGTTAGGGGCAATCATTATACAAAAGAGTCATCCTATAGAATATGTTAGTAAAATGTTATCGTATCATTGTAAGAACTTATCATCTTATGGGAAATAGTTCTTAACATTAGCCATAGTTATTAACTAATGCTCACACTACTTAATAGAGAGGCATTTTACGATACAAACCCATCACCATAGTTTGAAATATTTGATTAATCAAAAGATAAATAAACTGTTTTAGCAAATATAGAATCCTAAGCTAATTGAGTTTGATTTCGCTATTCGTTATAAAAAGGGTTTCGGTAATTCAATAGTTGATTCATTATTGCACGTAACTATCTTTAAATTATTCACCATATCGATTTCTCAAATATAGTCAAATTTAGTTCGCGAAATACAATAAAGATGGCAAGAGCATGATGCAACTCAAAAGATGATTTCACAAATGAATAAGGGGGAATATAAATGCTCCATTTATACCTAGAACAATGAACACTTAATATGGAAGGGACATTTAGTAATGGGTAATTTGTTATCTCTAGGGCAAAAGATCATCCCTTTATTCCATACAGGCTGGCTTGATACATATAAGAAACTGAGTATGAATTTTTTTAGAGGAAATTACAGAGAGATGTTTTTGAATTTTTAGGAAATGTGAAGTTTCTCAAAAAATAAATATGAATTGAAAACTTCTTTTGCTTATTACAACTCTTACCAATTTCTATGCAATTATGGACATACATTAGCATAGATTTTGTAGAAGGTTTACCACAATCTAAAGGCTACTTAGTCATCTTCCCAGAGGTGGACAGATTGAGTGAATATGCTCACTTTATTCCACTTCATCATCCATACATGATTGTGAAAGTAGATTTTACATTTATAGATGGAGTATTAAAACTTCATGGCATACCCAAGACCATTGCGATGTCATACTCACCAGCTTTTTTTGAAACAAATTTCACGTGCAAGATGTTAACTTAGAATTCTTAACCATATACCATCCTCAAATAGATAGCCAGGTGGAGGTCCTTAATCACACAATGGAGACATATCTTTGATGTATGACTTCTAATTGTCCTAATCACCAGAGCATATGGTTATTAGTGGCAGAATGATGGTATAATACTATTTTCTATTCGACCATCTCCATAACACCTTTCGAAGCAATGCATGATTATTCTCCCAAGTAATATAAACCCTAGTTAGCAGGTGATTCTTACATTTTATTAGTGGATTACGTCTTGAAGAATAAAGAAGCTATAGATCATGTGCTACAATTCCATTTGTAACGTGCTCAAAATCATATAAAGCAATTGATAGGTCACCATCAAACTAAGAAGGGATTTCAAGTTGGTAACCTTGTTTATATCAAATTGCAATCGTATAGATAACATAACATTCAAACATAAGTCCTCACATAAGTTAGCCTTATTATTCCTCAGTTGTTTTAAGATTTTGAAACGTATTGGTTTAGTTGTATATCAATAGGAACTTCCTTTTAATAACAAAGTTCAACATACTTTTCATACCTGCAATTGGAAAAGAATATCTGATAATGTCTTAATGTCTCCTTTTATTCTTTAGTTGACATATTTTGCTTTTCGTATTTCAGTGGTTGTGTTAGATAGGTAATTAGTTAATTGTTATAATAAGCTTATTATTCAATGCTTAGTATAATAGTGCTTGATGAAAGATAATGACCTTTTTTTAAAGAATATCCCTATGATATACATTTGTGATTTCCTAATATCAACCATATGGATAAGGTTATCAAATGGGAGGTATTATTATAAGCAGAAATGAGAATTAAATTG
Source organism: Erythroxylum flavicans (assembly GCA_027576715.1). Taxonomy (NCBI): domain Eukaryota; kingdom Viridiplantae; phylum Streptophyta; class Magnoliopsida; order Malpighiales; family Erythroxylaceae; genus Erythroxylum; species Erythroxylum flavicans. Next base: position 11,662,060 of record JANZXP010000008.1, on the reverse strand, counting down.
AAGAAGAAGGAAAAATGATAAATGAGCTAGGAGAAAGACAAAGAAATAGTAAGTGAGTTGGAAGGAAGGCGAAAGAAGCATAGTATTATATTGATATGTAGAAACTGTTAGAGAATGATTCAAATTTAAAATATGGTCCTATTTTTCTGAGTTATCCAAGTTTGTTTCGATTGTTTCCTTTATCTTAGGTCTTTAAACTTTTGATTTGTTTGGTCAATCTTTATGACATTAATGTAAAAGGCACTCATCAATAAATTGCGTATTGCATTACCTCTTTTCTACTCTATTTTTTAGGGTTAATTTCTAGTTTTAAAACCTAAAATGGTATCAGAGCTTCTTATGATCTTAAGGGGCTTGTGAGTGTTCGACAGACAGTAACAACATGATGTCCAACAATATATGAACTCTTTCACCTCCAATTTTTTATGGTGAGAATTATAAAGTATGGGCAATCAATATGTGTCATATCATTTTTGAAACATAAATAGGCCACCTTTTGATTCCACCTTATAGTTCACTTATGATGACTAACTTTGATGTGAGATAATATAATAATAAAGTTGTCTTAAATTTATTAAATGATCAAGTGCTCTTAATTATAAAACTGCAAGTGACTTAATAGTGAGAATAGTACATATTCGTGGAAAACTTTTCAAGTGATCGCTATAATAGAAGATGCAAATTCGATCTTCTGTAGCGAAATTTCTTTTAGCATATAGTATTAGTTTAAAGTTATTATTTCTTTTAGGGTTATTTACAAAAAAATCTTAAACTTTTGTTAATTTTTCAATTATAGCCCGAACTTTAAAAAGTAGCAATAAAATGTTCAAACTTTCAACTTTTTTCAATTCTAGATCAACTTTAGTGCCATTGTTATCTTTACTGACGTGGCAATGCCACATATACAGGGACTCTCATTAATAAGACACGTCAGCAGTGGTTAAGATTCAAAACCCTGCTTAGTTAAATGACGCGTTTAATCAATTTAATAAATTTGAGATCTTTTTGTTGTCTGGATCTTTCTTGCTACCTCCAGCCCTATAAGAGCGACAAGTCTGACTTTTTTTTTTCACTGAAGGATATGATCAGGTGGTTGGGGGAAGTGCTGTCAGAGAGTTGACGGCAACAGGACCTGTGATAGTGATTGCGTCGTCGTTTACCAACGTTGCATATGAGCGACTTCCTTTAGATGAGGATGAGCAGTTGCAGATGCAGAATGGCAGTGACGGAGGAGTTGGAGGTGCTGGTCTTAGAAATAACCCTTTTCCTAAAGCTGGTTTAAGAGGTCCTTTGTTCTTCAAATTGCCTCCCAACAGGCAGTTTTCGATGGATGGATGGGCTGAGAATTTCGGAGGTAGGGCTCTATTTTGATTGAAATCAAAGAATATAAGGATGTCAGCGGTTTGTAGGAAATGTGATTGAATTGTTTGTGGGAAAAAAACTATGTGGCTTTTTTGTTAGATTGGAGCAATTTGCAATGGCAGAAACTATGGGTATTGGTTGATGGATCATAAAGGTCAGCGACGTAATTGTTGGATGATGTGTTCTCATAATCATCATCATCTTCTTTTATTAGTATTACTACTTCCTTTCTTTTGTGATATTTTTTAGGGCAGACTCTATTGTTTTTATTGGAAATAGTATTCTTTTTCATTTCAGGATGTTGTAGTTAACTATGTGTGTGGGTTTAGTATAGTCTATATGCATAAACCAAGGAAATAGTGGGGTTATTTCTTTGTGTAATCTAGTAATTGTTTTCAAGCTCATAAATGGAGGATTTCAGTGTTGTTGTTTTGATGACAATCTGTGAATCGAATGACGTCAGACAAAGAATGACAACTGAATGAAGTTTTAGATAAGAAAAATGAAAGGGGTTATATTATTTGAACATGACACGTTATTTTTCTAAACTGATTAAACAACGTCATTTAGCTAATCAAGGTTTTGAATCTTAACCACTGCTGACATGTCTTATTAATGAGGGTTCCTGGACACGTGGCACTGTCACGTTAACAAAGATAACGGTGACACTAACATCGGACTACAATTGAAAATAATTGAAAGTTTGAGCATTTTATTACTCATTTTAAAAGTTCGGGCTATAATTGAAAAATTGACGAAAGTTTGAGATTTTTATAACCAACCATTTCTTTTAAGTATATGTACCCTTATTTTTATAAATAAATAGAGAGAAATTCAAGTATTCTTGATATTTTAACCTTTTAAGGAAAATTGGATGATCCAACTTGGACTTATATGAAATTAGTTTCTGGTATGAGAAACCTTACTATATATTTGTATTGTAACAAACAATTGAAGGTGGAGGAATGACTAAGTTAAAAAATATTTAGCTGAGATTAAGGGTGATATGTAAACATGAAAATAAATAGTCATGATATCAAATGTCAAATGAAAATTTTGCTTAAAGAATAAAAAAATGAAAAAGAAAGAAGGTAAAGAATAAACTATAAAATTGAAAGTCGTATTTCATATGGAATTAGTGGTGAGACTATTGATAATATTGAATATAGTATGCCTACCCATACAAGCGGAAGAATCCTTACTGATGGGAGGAAGAGAAAAAGAAAATTGTTTAACTTTTGTTGTTCAACAAACAAGTCCTAAAGCTCAACCTTCTATCTATAATGTATTACAATCTAAATAGTTCATAATGTGAAAATGACAATGGCTAGATGGTGGTATGATATAAATTTGTCTTTTTAATTCTACTTAATTATACTATTATCAAACTTTGGTGGATGTTATTGTCTTTGTTGGTCTGAGATTTGAAGTTAATTCAATTGATAATTGTAGACGTAATCTTTTGAACAAATTTTTTTATTGAAATAAAAATGGTTATTTGAAAGAAAGAAGACTTAAACAACTTATAGGCGTTTAATTATATGTGATGGTTAGATACATATGAGAAATGAGCTAATTATAAATTTTTAGTTTATTCTTCTAAAGGTCAATTTTTTTTATGCCTAGTGTTGTAAGAAATGCTGATATTTTGTAGAGATTTTTGACAAAGTTGTGAATAAAATTAAGCTTAAAAATAGTTTACTGTTCATCACTGAAAATGATGTTGCTTATAAAGTAGCTAGGAAGATGTTGTGAAACATGTATAGTTCTTTTTATTAGAATCTTTATGTTGCGGATTGTATTGAGCAAAAGTTGAGAAATAGAGAGAATAGTAGATACTTTCTTATTAATGAAATTGTGTGAAAAGTATAAAAATCACTATGTTCATTTATAAATATGCACATATTTTCATTTCGTTGTGAGAAGATTTTACAAATCTTAGTAATTTATGTCATCCTACCATTACAAGATTTATTTCTAATTTCTTATTATTTTAGTATTTTATTTAAATGAAGAAGTTAATTAGAAAAATATTTACAAGTGATAAATAAGTTGCATCTTAGCATATCAAGTGTAATGTTAAAATTGAAGTCTCTAGAATTATACTTAAGAATCATAAATTTTGGTTTCAATGTTAATTTCTCATTTGAGTTTGTGATTCTCTATGAGCGTACTTCATTTTGCTATTAATGATGGTTGAGAATAGACTACGTTTATGATATTATGAAAATGACATAAAGAAATAATCAAGATTAAATATGAAAATAGGTCTTTGTGGAACAAACCTTATCTTATTGTCATTAATGAGAAATAGGATAAACAACTTTACTTTCCTTCGTATGTTACTGGTGCCTTTCTTAATTCAAGTTTTTATTTTAAACCAAGTTTCAAAAAAACCATTAAATCTAATACGGGAATCATTATAACCAGTATAACAATTGTTCAAGTGAAATGATGCAAGAATTACTTAGCTCACAAATGAAAGCATAGGGATACATTTTGGGATTTAAGGATAACCATTACAATTTATTAACGAGACAAACTTAGTTTGAGTATACTTTTCTTCACCTGTGCTACTTATTTAAAAATAGTCATTACTTAATTTTGTTTATAGTATTGCTGCATGATGAGACCAACTTATAAGTGGTGTTCCAAGATTTCAAGAGTTTAGAATTAAAATTCTTAACTAATGTGTGAATGTAACTAGGTGTGAGAGGAATTATAACATATTTGAACAATATTTTAAAAATTGGATCAATCATCAAATTGGTAGGAGAAAAAATTTTAAGGTTTAAAAGTTTAACCATTATTAAATTGTTGTAAAACTAGTGAAAAAATGTAAATATAAATTATAAAAATAACTATAAAATAAAATACTTTATTAAATTAAAAATGAAATATCAATTAATAAATCTAATAAACAGTAAAGGAGAAAAGTGTAGAATTTCAATAAAAGAAACAACTTTTACCTTTTGTCTTCTTTACCAGAACTGTTTCATTCCAAGCTGTCAAAGTTTGTAAATTGTCACGTTATAAACTTTGAATAGGACAAAGATCATGTCCTGCTACTGAAATAATTTTAAGAACTTGTGGAAAGTAGTCAAATCCTTCTTGAATTAATTAGTATTTGTTTAACGATTTGTGACTAACTTAGTCACTTTCAAGAATAACCATTGCTACACGTAGGTTTCTACTACAAGGTAGAATGCTACATTTTAAGTAGAGAGTGCTCCCATCTAGATGCAGCTTTAGGGATTCCTTAAATTGAATTGTAAGAATGTTTTGTATAACTTCCATAATGGAAACAAAGCAAAATGCATGAGATGCAGGCAGGCATCGACTTTGTTGTTGTTTACGGGCGACGTCTTCATGATTGTTTTAAAGTTAATTAGACACCAGTGGTAGTTCATTTGGTTGATCCTCTGCTGAATGAGAGAAGCTGAGCAAGACGACCTCACATCATCTTTCTGTTGATTAGTTAATTGGACCAACTGAAACTTAAAAAGCATAATAACAATGAAAAAAAGGGAAAAATAAAAACTTGATATATCATATCATTGAATACTACAAATACACATTTGAATTGGGTTTTACAACAACTGTAAAGCTGAACATTAATTTTAGAGTAAATTCATTTGAAAGAATAATCATTTATTTTTTAATTAGTTTTAAAAAAAATAAGAAGCAAGGCAAACTCCTTCAACTAATTTGGCTCAATTTTAAAGGATTAGAAAATACCTTAGTTTAGAGTTTTAAAGATTTCTACCCATTTTCAATTAATCTGATTATTTTTTAATTCATACGCATTTTACTTCATTCATTAAAAAAAATAAAATGGAATAGAATTCAAGAATATAATAGTTGCTCTATACAACATGAAATGTATGCCATTATTATTGTTAAGTTGAATATAATTTATCATAATTTTTTTAACAAATTTACTTATTTATTATTACTTAATATAACAATAAGTTTTATTGATCTAATTTACCTTGATTATAATAATCTCTTAACTGATTGGGTTTTAGAGAAACTAAATTGTATAAAAAAGAGGGAATAAAAAATTGCCTTAAATAAAAAAGTTAAAACTTTTTCATTTGGTGCATTAGATTAGATTTAAATGATAATGCGGCTTTTTAAAAGAAAAAAGTTGGAACTAAAATGATTTATATGAACACGTTGAATAATGATTTTTTAAATAAGTTAATATCTCATGCATTTAAATAGTTAGAACTCTGACCTAGACGGACATGTATATTTAAAACTTAGGCATTTAAACAGCTGCAACCATACATGTGGTTTGGTAATTTCTTCCTCATTGAAACCAAAAGAATGGAAGGCAGGAAAGAGACGAATAAATTGTGCCTAGCAGGAAAAGAATTAGGCACAAAAATATTCTATAACAGAAATATTTCAAATTGTGCCTAGGAGGAAAAGAATTAGGCCTCCGCCTTAATTCCTACAAATTACTGTATTAATCTCCGAACAAAAATCTATGATTTATAAACACGACTAAGTCTTGTGTTCATATATTTAAATGTGAGGCTTCTCAAACATAGATGAGCTCTAGATATCTTAAAGTCAATAGGCTATACTAATGTTTCAACCACATATCTCCACTAACCATGTTTTAGCTATGAAGTCAAAATTTAATACAAACCAATATTTGAACAAAAGTTAAGATGGACAGTTTGCTTGAATAATTTGAAAAGGTTGAGGAGCGGTTTAGGATAAACAAGTAATAATAACTTTGTTACTTGTTTATCTTTATCTTCATCACCACCAGAATCAGAATCCTCTACATCAACCTCTTAAGACAACAAAATGATGAAATTCCTATATTTGAATGGTATAATTTTCAAAATTTGAAATTCAGTTTGGTCTCTATCCAATAACTGGCAATATCGAATGAACGGAAAATATATGATGGAAAAGAATAGATTCTTCAGAGGACCAATTAAGCTTTTCCCTAGAACACTTACTTGTTTATCTTCATGTCCATTAGAATCCTCTTCATCAGCCTCCTAAGACAACAATATATATGGATTTTTCAATTCGAATGATAGGGAAAAACTATAGAGATTGTATTATTTACGTATGTAATAGAGAGTTACATCAATAGGTTCCCTCCTGGAAAAGTTCCAGGCCAGAAAAATTGCTTTACAATAGGAATAAAGACTTCTCTCTTTCCACTAGATTCTATCTATATTCTGTCCTCTACAATCTCTCTCCGTAACTAACTTATAACAACCTACCTATGTGGCAATTTTTCGCTTCCCTATCTTACTTTTACGAATATAGGTTTGAATGAGCTTAGACGGCTATACTATGGGTTAATCACTAGGGGGAATGCTAACATATTGATCACTAGGAGGAATGCTAACAGTTACCTCCCCCTCAATAGGCACCTGTCCTCAAGGTGAATAGAAGGAAAATGCCCTTTAATGAATTATGCATCGTCCCAAGTTGCTTCCTCTGCTGGTTTGTCTTTCTAACGAATAAGCCACTGGAGAATACTTTTGCCCTTGGATTTAGACATGCGTGAGGCTAGGACTGCTTCTGGTTCAGCTAATTTCGAATAGTCCATCTCCAATCCTTGAGGGAGATTGTGCTCAACAGGATCATGGAAAATTGGATGTACTTTGGATGTAGGTGGGAGCTGTAGTTTATAGGCAACCTGTCTGACCTTTCCAATGATCTTGAAGGGGCTATGGTGTTGGATCAATAGAGATTGACAAATTTAAATTCTTCTATGTTTTGATAATAATAAAACTTAAGAAATGGTTAAGAAATAATTTTAGGTTAAGGAAGTTAATAAACACTAGTCGACTGAAAGCTTGGACAAGTTAACTATCGTGTTGATGAAGAGATGAAAAGCACACATTTTGAAAAATTACACTAGTCGACTAATAAGGATCAGTAAAATAAAAACGTGGATTTCATGTGAAGATTTTGCATGACGATTTTACGCATGTATCTTGATAGTCAAAGATTGGAGAATCAATCAGATCTGTTAGTTAGAGAACTTGACAAGTCGACTATCATTTTATAAGTCGACTATTAAAAGTACAGAGCTGAAGATTCATATAAAAAAGAGTGTGCTAGTCAACTATCACTTGGAAGATAAGTCGATTATGATGTGTCAGTCGACTATTACATACCGACTAGTCGACTATCAGTTACAGCTGAACAGACTTTGAATTTGTCAAACGAATTCAAATGAGAGCAAATCTTTCTACAATGGCTAGGAGCGTCTAGAATCCTCTTGAAGCCTGTAAATAGAGGTCTTCACTTCAGAGGAAAGAACCTATAAGCTCTTAAAAGAATTTATCCTCTCATTGCTTTTATATTGCTCACATAGCATACCTTGATTATCTTCAGCTGTACTCAGCTTTATCATTTCATTATCATCCTTGTTATTATTATGAGTTGAGTGATTAGAGAAGAATCACTTGAGAGGTAGGATTTGTGCCACGAAACCAAATCATTTGTAAGGTATAAATTGAGCCAGAAGTCAAGTTAATTGGAAGAGTTCACGCTAAACTAAAAAGTGTGTAGTAAAGAGCTTTGACAAAATCTCAAGTGGGAGCTTAGGTAGAGGACGTAGGTCTTTGCACTGAACCTCTATACATGTTGTGTTTGGCTCTCTTCTCTACTCTTTTAATTTATATTTCGATTTGTTTTTGTTTTGCTTTGTGTGTTTTAATTTTTTGTTTTGTAGCACTTTGCGAAAAGAAGAAAAAAATAAAAGATCTATTCAACCCCCCTTCTAGATCGTTTTCACATAGTATCTTGTTGTAAGCTTAGGACATATCCTTCTTGTAACAATGAGCTGTCTATGTGGTCTTAGTTTAACAAAGACCAAGTCTCCCTCCTAAAAATTCACCTCCCTTCTGTGACTATCTGCAAATTTCTTCATCATAGACTGTGCTCTCAATAGGTTGTGTTTGAGTTGGCGTAAGGCTTCATCTCTATCAACCAAAACTAGCGCCACTAATTCCACTTGAGTTTTTCCTTGGGAAAACTGCAGCAAGGAAGGTGGTAGGCGACCATAGACGACTTCAAAAGGAGTCTTTCCAGTCGAGACATTGTAGTTAGTGTTAGATAACCAATAAGACCAATTTTTAGGTTGTTCGGTAGTGAAGCAACGAAGATAGGTTTCTAGACACCTATTAATCACTTCCGTTTATTCATCCATTTGTGGATGGTAGTAAGAACTCACCTTTAGTACTGTCCCTTATAGTTTGAATAACTCCTTCCAGAAAATACTAATAAAGAGTGGGTCTCTATCGCTTAATATGGAGCTAGGAATACCATGCAGTCTCACTACCTCTCATACGAATATTTCAGCCACTATTTTAGCAGTGAAAGGATGCTTGAGGAGTAATAAATGGGCATACTTTGATAGACGATCTACTACAACCATTATGACTTCATAACTTTGAGACTTAGGGAGCCTCGTAATAAAGTCCATTTAGACTTCATCCTAAATCAGCTTATGAATAGGCAGGGGTCGCAAGAGTCTAGCTGGAGACATTGCCATGTATTTATTCTTCTGGCATATGACACATTCACGCACAAACTTCTGTATTGATGACTTCATCCTTAGCCAAAACAGTCCGCTAGCTAACCTTTTGTATGTTTTTAGGAAACCAGAATGTCTCCCTGAAGGTGAGGCATGATACTCATACAGAACCTGAGGAATTAAAGCTGAAGTGGCTGAAAGGACTAATTTGTTTTTGTAGAACAATAGGTTGTCCTTTAAATGGTAATCAGGTTTAGAATTGGGGTTGTATTAGAGAGCTGTCATGAGTGAGTTAAGCATGGTATTCTCCTTGACCTCCCATCGGACTACATCCATATCAAGCCAAAATGGAGCTGAAATTGCTGAGAACAATAACTTGTCATCTTCAACCCTTGATAAAGCATTTGCTGCCCCATTTTGCTTTCCGGGTTTATAGATAACTTCAAAATCCAGGCCCAATGACTTAGCTTGCCAAAATTGTTGATCTATATAGTGAATTCTCTGGTCTAATAAGTACTTCAAGCTTTTATGGTTGGTATAAACATTAAAATGTCTCGCCGTTAGAAAGTGCTTCCAATGTTGAACGACCATTACTACTGCCATCACTTCTTTCTCATAAACTGATTTAGAATAAGTTGATTTAGCCAAGGCCTTGTTGAAATAAGCTAGTGGGCGACCTTGAATTAATACAACACCCAAGCCTCTTCCCGAAGCATCACACTCTAGGGAGAATTCCTTGGAGAAATCGGGTAAAGCTAGGACTAATGATGTAGTCATCCTCTTCTTTAATTCTTCAAAAGCTTCTTGGGACTCCCTTACCCAGCTGAAACCATCTTTCTTGGTGAGTTCAGTAAGAAGTTTGGCAAATTTACTGTAATCTTTGATAAATTTTCAGTAGTACCCCGTGAGATTGAGGAACCGTCTTACTCCCTTTACATTCTTAGGAATAGGTCACTCCAAAATACTTTTGATCTTCGATGGATCCATTGCTACCCCCTCATATGAGATAACATGGACATTCAGCTGTTTGTTAACACTTCCTCTTGTTAACAAACAGCTGAATGTCCAGTAATAATTACAACACCTAAGCCAAATGCTTTATATGTTGATTCCAATCTGAACTATAAACTAAAATGTTGTCAAAGAAAACTAAAACGAACTTACATAATCGAGGTTTAAAAATTAAGTTCATGGAGGATTGGAATGTAGCGGGTGCGTTCATG